>JAKKIA010000039.1:600000-951237 GCA_030763345.1 Mythimna separata
ATAAACATTATTATTTTCCATTAGACTAAGAATAGAAAAAGGATTTAGAAACATAATTTATCTCCAATTGAACCCAAATTAACATCTTTAGGCAACTTATGCATCTCCTAGTATAAATAAAATCACAATGGGTTCCGTTCATAATTTTTAAAATAAGGTCGTAATATTTTTTTCTTATTCGTAATGTAATGATGGAAAAAGTTTACTTTTTTAATTAAAAAATAATACACACACACATAATTACTATCTGTCTGAAAGACTAACCGAGAGAATTACCGGAAGTTTACGCTCTGGTCGCTCTGGCGGTGGTGGTTATTTTAATGGTTTGAGCCTTTGAGCACGTTTATTCAGTCTCTTTTCAAAGAGTTGCAAAAGAATGTCGTAAAAATGTACCGAACTGTTAAAAGAAATAAAATAAAAGTACTAGGACTGCATGAGTAACAGGAATTAATATTGCCGAGTTGAAAATCATTTGATCACAGAACCCCGATTACACACACATTATAATTTCGTCATAGTGTGTTATAACTGTGATGTAGGTTTAGGGCGCGCGTACCAGTTGTTGTCCTGTAGCTTAGATTACTCCTAGTAAATAAAACTTCAAATCCTAGATTTCAATATAACAATGTCTTTTGATTAAAGATTAATTTATGTTATTTTAAAATAAAAGCTCTCGGGTTCCGATTCTAACGTATTAATAAACGTACAACATAATAATATGATGAAATGTACTACATTAATGATCTTTAATGATTTTTGAATTAAGTACGTAATTAACTCTTGTTTTATTTATGCTCTGGTATGTGATTTACTTAAAAGATCATCGGAATTTAGTTGAATAATATTAAGATGAAATAATATTGAACAATATTTTTTAATGTCAGTGGACACAAATTGGGACAGCCACCCTATTACCAGGATAGTAGGGAATAACTTTATTTTGCAATTATTGTTACCTTGTCAGTCGTCAACTGTTCCGCGTGTAGTGCAGACTGCAGAATCGTTTCTATCCGTGTGATACCCGCATATTGTTTCGTGCGTGTTTTGCAAAATGTATTTGTCGTGGTGAATATTACGAAATGATGTTTTGTGTCGGAGCAGAATATCCGAGCTGCCCGAGAACTGTACTGTCATCGTTTTATCGACGCGAAGGTAGACCAGATCCTGAACGTCGCCCGTTCCCTTCGTTGGCGTGTTTTAGTCGGATGGTACATAGTCTGCGTCCCCGTTGGACTCTTATTGTGGGGGTACATGAAAAACATAGTGTACGCAGTGTAGTGTGATACAGTGGACCAAATAAAAGTGCGGTTTGATGCCGCTTTCAGGACAATAACACCAGACACGCTACGCTCGTTTGTCCAGGTGTCCCTGAACAACCGAGCGGCCTTGTGCATACAATACCAAGGTCACCACATTGAACCCCATCTTTAAAATGTAAGTCAATTTACTAGAGTAAACAAAGCTTTAAGATTTTACTGTTTAAGTAGGTATTAATAAGGGATGAAACTAGTTATCCCAAGCTAAGTTTTGATTTTTTACGTAAGTTTTGTTACATAACTCAGTATTTACGTGAAATTTCTGTCTTGAAATTTTAAATCAATAATAACTGGAAATATGTAAATCAATAATTACCTACGTAATAAATATTAATTCTTACTACAATTATTTTTACATCACGGTAAAGTAAGTAGGTGTGTATGGCGCGCACGCACACACACTCGCTTAGCGGCGCGCGCCGGCGGCGCCTTTGTCAAACAACAAAGAACGCCGCCAGTGCGGTAGGCAGGAGGCTAGTAAGAGATACTAGGAGCGCAGAATTACGGAAGAGATTTATCGTGATATTATGCGTTGTACTTGTAACATGGAAAGTTATTGACCCGCGTAGTGCGGTGACACGTTTGTTATGATTTGAATTTAGGGAACATATGAAACCGGAAATTTGGTATCAATTCTTAGAGTATTTTATTTTGAGCTGAAACCCTCGCAATATCGTTTCTTATCAGACAAAGAAGCCACGCTGTTCGGGTGGATATACCCAATCCGTTACACGTTGTATAAAAAAATAGCAGGCTTAAGGGACCAATAGATTTTGCAACTTATTAACATAGACTTGCGATATCTACATGTTTTTAGTATGACTTTACTGACAAACATGGATGAAATTATCGTAGTTATTGCATTATCTAGTTATAATTCATGTAGATGGGTGCATATGCATAGGGTATCATCGTCTTCATTCAAATTGTTTACATCAATATTATTTTTCATTCATTTGCGTTTTGTCATTCACTTTCATTCATATCAATCACTTTTTGCAGTTCATTCATCATTTCGAATTCGTTCGTTCACGGCAAGAAATCGGCCAGTCTATAATGTAAATGGTAGTTTTGTTTCATTCTTATTACTTCATTAGTTCATTTATCTTTAAACTAACATTACTAATAACAAATTGTACACTTACAAGTATCGTCAAATATCTGTGTTATATTCTATTTTAAGTCTTATTTATCTAGTTTTATATCAACGTTATTTGTGAAGACATTTTTAATGGATCTTTTTTAAATTATTATATTGATGTAGTTTCGAATAGTCAGAAGCCAGTAAATCTGACTCCAGTCTTGCCATGAAGTACCGTGTTACCCCAGTTAATGGGTTGTGGAGGTCTGGTAGGCAGCGGCTCCTCGTAAAATACTGGTATTCAGCTAAATCCGGCTTGACTGGAAGCCGACCCCAATATAGTTGGGAAAAGGCTAGGCAGATGATGATATTGATGTAATTTCAAAACTACACTTTTTGTTTTAATAATTGATTAGTTTCATGGAAAATACTTTCACAAATACAGTTTAGTTTTATTCTTAGATATAATGTCAAGTATACGTTTGTATATATATAAATGAAAGTCCTATGTACCTAAACGGTGCCAAATTGCGAACCTACGATTGGTGTAAACACTAACATCTAAATTGTTGCTCAATTTTATTTGTAAACAAATATTTTAAAAATTAGAAAACATGTTTTTACGTCTATAGCTAAACTAAGCTTATGTAGCGTTATCGTAGAATTTATACATATCTTTTTGCAACTTTTTATAGTTTATTTCCTGATCTGAGTTTTTTTTAAATATTTGTTGTTTTCTATCTGTTACCATCATTATTTTTTAGTTTATAAATTTTTTTCTTAGGTTGTTATCTCACTCTTGACTTAGATATCTATGTTTTGAGTTTCCAACATATTTTTATGTAGACATTTGGTCAAAGGCTAAAAACCCCGGTATCCAAACTATACGTAAACTAGCTATTAGAATTCCTAGAGATTATTACAAATACTTTTCTAGGTAAGAATTTATATTTTTTTACGTTTAAAAAATACTTAGAGACTGTAAAATATATTGTAAATAATACTATAATATCCCTTAGGTCGATGTATCATATACTTAAGCTAAGGTTTAGGGACAGACAGATATGTTGTGGCGGTTTGTCTACGGTCTGGAGCTTGCGAATGTTATTTATTGTGAATAGATACTGCTTGGAAGACGAGACGAATTAATAAATTACTTTTTTATAAAAATAATGGTGTTTTATTTTAACTTCATCATTCGATCTGCAGTCTTAAAGATGGACTATTTCGGTAGACACGACAGTTTAAATTTAACAGTTGGTAGTGGTGTGCAATAGGTTCACTAGTAAAACACTAGTAGTCAGTATTTTGTGTAATTATGGAATTAATTCTGAAATTAAAAAAAAAATAGTGAATTTTGCTTGAACATTACGTTGCTTAGACAATGACAACTCTTCTCATAGTTTTTCTCAACAAAAACCTATAATCAATAACTAAATTCCCAATCAACTTCAAGACATTTATTACACCACAACCAAACATATAGGCAGCTACAAAGGAACCAGCACCTTACCCCCCCGCGTCAGGGTTCAGAACTCGTTGTCGCTGAGCGCGGAGACGCGGCCGGGCGCGGCGCTGGGGCGCGCGCTGGTGACGCGCAGCTCGCTCTCTGAAGAACTGCCCAGCGAGTCGCCTGCCTCGCCGCTCTCCACTCCTGGGGAGAAACCATGGGGTAAACATGGGGTTATAGCAATGCCGCCGCTACCAAGAGGGAACCAGCGCCGGAGACTGTTGAGAGGATTAGACAAAGGTAATGCAATTTATCATACTCCTAATAATATTATTAACCTATCACATACCCGCGAAACGAGACACAATAGTAAGACAATAACAGCGCGGTCGCATGAGACCGGTCGGGGATTCATGAACTAAAACGGACTGGAATCCGCAACTCCACCCACGACTTAAGCGTGTATTTCACAGATTTTTCTTTTTTAAGTCATATTATCATAATTACGATTTCTCCCGGTGTAAGATAAAGCGAGACTCTTGACTAACCTTACTCTTGACTAAAACTCACCTGTGGCCTTCAATGATGGTGCTTAAAAAAAATCACTTAACCAGTTGACGGCACCATAGTTGCGGGTGAGACGTACTAATTTATTAAGAGCCTAGATTCACTATAGCATTGAAGATACCTAAATTATAATAGACCGGGAAGAACCGCAGTAGGATTAACTTTTATAATCTGGTAGGTCTCCTTGCGTGATCGAATTAGGAATGAAGATATCTGCAAGAGAACCAAGTTTACCAACAGAAGAATTACCAAACTTTTTGGCAATGGGCATGGTACAGTGCTCACAGAACAGGTGGCCTTTGGAGCCGAAAGGTTCTGGAGTAGCGACTGCGTACTGGAAGACGTTGCGTTAAGGTGGCCGCGACGTTAGAATTATACATACAAACGTAATACCAAAATCATTTGCAGTTTAAGCATATTTACACCATAATATGATGTTATTCGGATTCAGACAATATTTATCTAGGTTCCTACGTCGTCTTTTTTTTTTAAACTTACCTCAAACGAAATTTAAGCGAATTAAAATTTGCACATTTTCACAGCGAAAATGTCATATTTTTATTTGTTTTTTTTTCTATATTATAAACAACAATATTTCAAAATATCTCTCCGTAGGAACACAGATATTATTATCAAGTTATAAATACTCGAAACGATATTGGAAATACATTAATTTTTCATTCATCATTTTTGGTATTACGGAACATCTCCCAAATTTCCAATAGTTTGTATTGCTATCACAGCAAGCAACTGTCAGTGTGTGGATGATGACTTTACTCCAGTCAGTGTGTCCAAGAATTGTTTATACTATCTGGATTGATTCCATCAACCTCAAAAACGTATTTTATTTCGTTTCAACTCGAAATAGCGCTCGGTGTTCGCAGGCCACTTAAGGCCTCCTTCAAGGTGGACCGATGACCTAATATGGCTTGCAGGACTGCACAGGAACGTTCATTGTAGCGACACTTAGCGAAGGTCTAAGTCCAACAGTGGACATCTTTCGGCTGAAATGATGCTGCAGTAAGAACAGCAAACTAACCTTCAATGAGATCCGCGAACTCATCGTCATCCGCGGTGGCGAGCGTGCGCGTGGCGGGGCGCGGGCGCGCGCGCGACCAGCGCGACGGCATGTCGCCGCCACCTGCACGGAAACCAGGCCTTAATGGAGCCACCAGTTCATATCTCTTCTACAGATATAACGCTCACACACACATACTTCTACATTTAAATGTCTATCTAGTAGTTAGCGACGGCAAGACACACACAGCCAAAATAAGCATGAAATAGAGAGATGCGACGGAATGATAATGAGTGATATATTGATCGATGAGTGATAAAATGGTTCTAAGATAAATAAATTTACGTGAAAAATAATAATAATACCACTATAGTGTAGCCATTAGTGCTGTGCACTCCCTGAGGTATGTGCGCGGCGAGACGGGGGGGAGAATTGACTGCTGCGCTCTGTCAGTGCGCCGTCAACGCTCGTGGCGGCAGGTAGTGTTATCTGTATCGGACTGTCTATGTCAGACGCACATGGGATAAATATTCAAAGATGGGTCGTGCGTTATCTCGTGATATAAAGACTGCCATTTTTAAGGTGGCTGAATATTTTATGAAAAGAAAAGCAGACAAAGAAAGCTTTGAATTTAAAAATGATGTGAATATTGCCAAAATCGTTGCGGAGGCTACGGAGTACAGCAAAAGAACCGTGCATAATGTGATTTCTGCGGGTTATTTATCAATTGAAAATTCAAGCCAATTAAAATTTCAATTTCCAAAAAAACTAAAAGTTCTAAAGAAAAAACACGTTGTGGATGATTTTGACCTTGGAGTTATCAGAAGAAAAATTCATCAGTTTTACGAAGTTGACAAAAAAATACCAAGTGTCCGTAAGTTACTATCAAGTTTGAGAAAGGATGGCATATTGACTTGTGGACGGGAATATTTAAGACAGCTTTTACACAAAATGGGCTACCGTTTCAAAAAATGCAAATCAAAGAGACTTCTTCTTATAGAGCAGCCTAATATTACAGTGTGGCGGAAAAAATATCTAACACAAATCAGAAATTACAGAACGCAAAACCGCAACATATATTTTCTTGATGAAACATACATCAACGCCGGTCACCATGCCAGCAAATGTTGGCAATCATCGTCAGAACCCGGAATTCATGCTGATGTTGGGAAAGGACGGCGATTGGTAATTCTTCACGCTGGTTGTCGAAATGGCTTATTGGATGATGCATTGACTATATTCAAATCAGATGCTAGAACCGGTGACTATCATGGAGATATGAGCGGACCTACTTTTTATAAGTGGGTAGATGAAAAGTTAAAAGATAAGTTGCTGCCGAATTCTGTAGTTGTAATGGACAACGCGTCTTACCACAGCGTTCAGGTTGAGAAGAAACCAACTATATCAAGCCTCAAAAGTGAAATGCAGAACTGGTTGCTACGCCATAATGTAGAATTTTCAGGAACCATGACAAAGGCAGGTTCCTGAAAATTCAACACAAAGGCAGGGCAACAAAGGCAGGTCAACTGCTACTTCTTATCAAAAATACACAAAAAGAACCCGTGTATAGAATTGACGAACTCCTGAAAGCCAGTGGACACACTGTTCTGCGTTTACCTCCGTACCATCCGGATTTAAATCCAATTGAGTTGGTCTGGGCTGATATTAAAAACAACATAGCCCAAAACTATATTAATTCTTCTCTAGACGAAAAAATAATCTTATTGGATAAATTGTTTTCGGAATTCACGGCGGAAAAATGGCAGAGATGCGACGATCATGTCCAGAAAAATGAAAACGATTACTGGAGTCGCGATAGTAGGTTCGATAATGTTATCGATTCATTCATAATAAATTTGCAAGACTCTGATTCAAGTTCCGGTGGCGAAGTAGAAGATGAAGATGATGACGAAATCGAAGATGAAGTTGAAACGGAATCTATGTCAGAATAACTTTCGTTAGAATATATAATTGTTTGTTAATATAAAAAAGTCCTGCTTTGAATTATAAGTTTAGTTCTTATTTGTCACCTGCACATTTTTAATAAAATAGGAGTATATTTGGGTTATATTTTAATCAACTAAGTAAGTATAATATATTACAGATAGCCTCCGACCGTCGTCCCGCCCCAAGTCTTGCTTTAGAAATGCACACTGAAATCGTAAGATCTGTCCGACATGTATCGATCTCATGTGAACTCATGCACTTTTTTCTTCGCCTCCCACCTCGCCGCGCATACCTCAGGCAGTGCACAGCACTAATGGCCACACTATTAAAAAAATATACTGACCCAAAGGTCAGTAACAAGTTATCAACTAAAGGGTTAGTAATACTTAAGTAAACTAAAAACTTATCCTACTACCGCACCAGCAACCACAACCAATGAATGATCACCGGCGCATCATGCTTATCGGCTAAGAAGAGGTTCTGGGGTGGTCTTTTAAGAGATCACGGGGCCCTCTTCCATGTGCAGATGGTGACCACCGGGGAGGTTTTAGTTTTAGTGAAGTAAGAATCCTAGACTCACTGGTCTTTTCCCCAAAAGTCCAGGCGCCTTTTGAAGGTTTCCCCCCGAAAACAATGCTATTGAAACTAGTCTTTGATCTGCTTAGCAACAAGAAACAGCCTCCTTCCTCATTAAAGCCGTACTTCTTGTATGTATAGAACGGATTAGATTCCTTTTCGAAATTATATATCAATCATCTTAAAAACCTATCCCATTCATCATAACCCTTGAAATCTGCATCAACTAATAATCACATTCCTATTTATAAAGACGTTCACACAACACCACACCATCGCTAAGTGCCAGTTCACACCAAGACCCGACGCGACGCGACGATACAGGAAGAGGCCAGTGATTTCGCGCTACGCCGCGCGTCGCCGCAAGACGCAGCGCAACGTTGCGAGGCGTATAGTAAAATCGTTCGCAACACGACGTCGCGAATTTAAAACGTTCCGCTGCATGAAGCAACGTATTCTAAATTCCCACAATCGCGTAGTAAATAAAATTCTATTTTGAGTCACTCTATTAAAATGTGCGTGCAGCGTCGCGTCGCGTCGCGTCTCGGTGTGAGCTGACAAAAACACCGCTATGAACGAGACAGCAACACAAGCAAGGCATGACAAACCGAACGTGGTGGCAGCCGACATCATCCTGCCCTCGGCGCCGGCGGCCGCGCCCTTCCCTGCGCGGTACAAACAGGTTAATGGACGCAGGTGCTCATGCGCAAGCTGACGATGAACTGGATCCATGCTCCGTGCCCCAGCCCCGGGCAGTACCCACCAGATAATGAGCTAACGTGGAACTTTGATCATGTAACTGAATTAGGGTCTAAACCTATAAAAACTGTGTTTTAGAAACTTTAGTCGATCGTTTGAAGGTCACACTTTGCATTACTGAGTTATCAGCTATTACGTTACTTCGAGTTTGTAACTTTTCTTGAGCAGCAGATCATGTTCATTCATATTCGTATATTAAGCAAATGGGAGCATGCAGTTCCCATGAATATGAACTGAATTATAAGCTAAAAAGAAAGTTTATAATCCTATAAAACGCAAACTAGGCAACCCCAGTTTGGCTTAGGAAAATAAAATCAAATTGATTCTCTGGCTAATAAATAAGTAGTGTAGTGGTCGACAATAGTGCATGTTTAGCATGAGATAAAATTGGGCTTTGAAGAGAACATTCATTTGTGAGTCTCATTCTTAAGCTAGAAGATGATGTACGTGTACTATTCAAAAGTAGGGGAATGAGGTTTTATTTCTATAAGTGAAGGAGTACACCAACAAGATACCGAAATCACTAATTAAAAGATACAAATATTATGTTCATCCTTTGTTGGAGATCCTAAATAAATAACTAGGACGCCACTGCCCAGAGCCAGGGTCCACCAGTAGCAGCCGACACTTACTGGAGATGGAGAGGTCGCCGAAGCCCTGCTTGTCGGAGAAGTCGGAGTCCGACCGCGAGTCGTCCTCGTCGCGGATCTCGTCCAGCGAGTCGCGCGCCGCCATGCTGCCGAATGCACGCCGAGCTTCCGCCGCTGCGTTGCCTGCGCAGAAATTATGGTGGGGAAAAAGTAGGAAGGTAACTGAAGAAGGTAACTATAGATCATCATCATCTACCTAGCCTTTTCCCAACTATATTGTACTAGTTGGGAAAACCAACTATATTGGGGTCGGCTTCCTGTCAAGCCGGTATTAGCTGAATATACCAGTATTTTACGAGGAGCGGCTGCCTACCAGACCTCCACAACCCATTAACTGGGGTAACACGGTACTTCATGGCAAGACGAGTCAGATTTACTGGCTTCTGACTGTCCGTAGCGACTGCCAAAGATCTACAAATAACAGCCGGGACCCATGGCTTAACGTGCTTTCCGAGGCACGGAGGAAACTCGTTATGTAAAAAAAGGTCACCCATCCACTCTCCATACAAACTATCCGATAAAATTTATAATTTTGTATGGTGAGGCTGAATTTTTTTTTCGTTTCCTGAAACAAAATTTTGTGGGAGGATGTTCAGATTCGTCTACTGAGCAAGCCCTTAAAGTCTGTGGAGGGCTGTCCCTTACACCCTGTATATTAGAGGCCTTACTATGACGTGTTAAAATATCAGTTGGGCGAGTCAGAAAGAGGGATGGAGCTATACACCCTACATAGCACAATCCCTTAATAGTTCAGTTTGTCAAAAGGATCATCTTAAGAACTCGTGGTAAAGCCTAAAGTTAGATACAAAAACTTCAAACAGTTTAAATTCTCTATTAGCTGCTAAATCTAGTTGTCTGCAGGTTACCTGCAGTCTTAATCCTCAGCCGTGTCTTGGGCCTGGTGGCTGGTCTGGGCTGCTTTACTTCACTCAGGTCTTTGCCATCGTCACTAGAATCCATGTCATCTGCAAATGATTATGTATCATCAGTCTTGTGTATAAAATTTTCTTCTCCTAGAGAGCAGGCCTGAGTCCCAGCAGTTTGAACTTTATACAGCTGATGCTTATGCTTATGCTAGTCTTATTTTATTGGGCTGACGACTGCAAATCGTGTGTCACTTAAACTCGTTTCCCCCCCAACTCTTTCAGGAAGCATCCGTGTGCGATAAGTGTGTCATTCATCATCATCATCATCTCAGCCGAAAGACTCGCCAGGTCGTCAGTCCACCTTGTGGGAGTGCCTTCCAACGCTGCGTCTTCCGGTACGGTCATTCGACCCAGCCCAATTCCTTAAAGAAGGCCAGTGGCGCCCTAGTGTTACTGACCATTTCGCAGAGTCTCCAAAGTTTCCATGTTTTTTTTCCCTGTACCCTGGAGCCTTAGAAACAGATTACCCTGCATGTAAGAAGATCATAAGTCTTAATCCATTTTGCCTACAAAATTAATCACAGTAGGTAGGTACATGCACGTTACTTAGTCGTATCAGGACTTACCAGAGTCGCTCAATTTGCCAAGGACGTCTTCAGCTTCATATTTATGAATGAGCTGCATAATGGCTGCTTGTTGTTCTTCGGCAGCCTGCGAATAAACAATAAAGAACTATAGTTTGAGTAAATAAAATAGAACTGAGTTAAGCCCAAACCAGAATCCTTTCAGAAAGTCATCGCATAAAGACTGCAAAATCCTGTGCATCGACGCCGAGTTGCTAGCCTGTTGGTTTTTTTATGGTCTACATTTAGAGGAGTGCTTCGGAACTGCAGAATTTAATTCCGCCAAGCCCGTTCCATCATCGGACCACCAAACACGTTGGCGTTGCAACTTGTACCACCGGTAGGTATTTGGTGAACATCCCTCCCATTCGCTCAAAACGTTTTGGGAAAGCATTCACTGTGCGCACAACTAAGCAATACTATTCCCTGCCGGCGACTGTGTTCCCTGATAGCTACAACCCTGGAGTCTTTGAGTCAAGAGTGTATAGGTTATTTCTAGACAAGCGTGCTCTATCATCGACAAAGCGTCACTTACCATCAGGAGAGATAGAGGTCAAACGCAAGCCAACAACCAGTATAGTCAAGAGCCACTCACCTCAGCCTGAGCACTCTCGAGCACGCTGAGCTGATGCTTCAGCGCCTCAACGCAGCGGTACCGTAACACATACTGGTCCCACAGCTGTTCTATCTCGCTCTCCAGCGCTGTTAGCTCGCCCTGGTAGGCTGGTCTGGAAGGATTGACAAGCATTTACACTGGCATTTGGGACACATCTGTTTCTAGAATATTACAATGAATTGATTTTTTGTTGACAATTCCTAAACTCTTTTTTAAAATCATCAGTATGATTTCTTCCGCTCTTCGTATCAGACTTCTACAGACTAAACCCTCTCCTGTTCCTTCTTCACCTTAATTCCAGGGTCCCGTGGTTCTCTTTCATTAAATCCTGTCGGGTATCAGGTACTTACTTCATGGATGTCCAATCACCAAAAACAAGTACTACCATAAGGTAAGGTAAGGCAAGGTTGAATAATACCCTCATTATAAACATGAAGTACTTTGGGAAAACTCCGCGATCACACAGAAAACCGTCAAAGAACCGTCCCAAACCTCTTAGAACTAACTTGATTTTCTATACAATATTTAGCCTCTTCATCGCTTTAGAGTTTGCCTTTGCATGTTACCCCACTCGTGGCTAACGTGACTACATTATGAATCTATACCCTTTTCTCTTCCACTCACTTGATCTTCTGCACAGTATGCAGCCTCTTCTCGGCTCTCATGAGCTCGGCCCTCTTCCTCTCCAGCTTGGCGTCGAGGGCCGCCTCGCTGGCCGCCACGTTGTCGATCTGCTCCCGGCCGGAGGAGACCTTGGCCGTGACGGCGTCTAGGGCGCGACGGAGGGACGCCTCCATTGCGGACATGTCCAGGGGGCGGGAGAGTGCTTGTTCACGTTGTTCCTATTAACAAAATATCAGATTATCCTATGAATTTGGCTGGGTTACAGTAAAGTTTCAAAGGAATCGTTTGTCTTGGTATGGTCATGTGAAAAGGAGGAATAAAACGCATATTACTAAAAGAGTAATGAGTTTACACATGGATGGATGGAGAGGGAGAGAGAGCCCAAAGAAAAGATGGATGGATTCTGTAAGAAGTGATGTGGAAGAAAAGGGAGTTAGTGATAACGTGACGTGAGTGACAAGACAAAATGCGTAGCGTCGACCCCATTTAAAACGGGATTTGGGAAGGAAGATGATGATAACTGAGTTACAGTAGATATCTCATACCTACCCTACTGTGGTAACAGTAAATATGAAAGCTATTTTATATTTGGTACTTGCCTTGTTTTCTGCCTCTTTAGCCAAAAGATCGTAGAGGAAAGCGCCCTGCGCTGTAATATCTGTCGCTAAGGCTCGAGCTTGCTTAATTTCTCCCAACTGTAAAGCAAATCATATTATAAAGGCAAAATTATGTGAGTATATGTTTGTTAATTCTTCAGGCTTGAACGGCTGAACACGTTTAAATGTTTGAAACATGGGTTGACCATTTCCACACAAGAATCTTTAAACCCGGCGTGCAGTGGCGTAACTATGTCATAGGAGACCCGTGACAAATTCATTTTACAGGGTCCCAGAAAAACTTACATTGTGTTGTTGTCGTCTCTCAGCCTGGGGGTCCCGTCAGACATGGGACCCGGCATTTTACCAGGCTTGCCACCCTACAGTTCAGCCACTGCTCAGCGTATGTTCCCTTGGGATAACATTCTTCTATCACGCGGGCGAAACTACAGGAAACAGCTGGTTAGATACATTTAAACAAGTGTAAAACCGATCCGATTCATCAACTATTAGCCTTCATAGATACAATTCCTGATTTATAATGATAGTAAAGCATTTCTTCTTTTTAGTCGGTAAACTCTTGTCGTGGTTATAGGTGGTGATACGGCGCCATTCATCGCGGATTGCAGCTTTCCGATTACAATAGCAAACCGAGCGCTGGTTGTGGCCTTGATCTAGTCTGTCCATCTCACTGTTGATCTACCAAGTGGCCTGCTGCCTTTAACTTTAAGATAATAAAATTACTATCGTGTTAAATCAGGAGCTGTACCTATTACCTGAAACTCCTTCCTTACCCGGCTGCTAAAGTCATAGCTCATAGGCGTGTTCTCGTGCTGATGATCGTCAGTAGACGGAGACTCCAGCGCTGACCGCAGCAGAGAGGCCACCTTCATCATCTCGCGGACTGCGTAGCCGTCAGCGCCGTACACACGCTTGCCGTTCAACTTGATGTTGGCGCGGGAGTGCTGGAATGAAGACTTAGTGTATGCGATTTACGACCTCATAAAAAGACAGTGCAGAAGACGAGATATGCGCGCTGTGGAAGCAGAAACACCCAACTCCTGCACACCTCATCAACCCATCAGAATATTCACCCCTGGACGCGAACCCAGGTCTGCAAATAATAATGGTCAATCCCTTGACCAACTCCGGAGTCGGTTAAGAGATTGGTCACTGTAATTTGCAGACCTGGGTCCGCACCCAAAAACAATCTGTCCACATGGGGTTTCCTCGACCCATCAAGTTGCCAAAGAGCGCTGTGCGCGAGAGAAGTGGTTTCATTGAGACGGTCTTTCGCGATATCGTGCTTCGCGATGTTGTAGTATCGTATTAGCATTCATCTACATTTTGTGCGTCGACATTCCGTATTCTACTCGTTGCCAAATGCTGTTGTTGCAGGTTTTTCTTAAGAAGAAGATAGGAGAGAAATGCCTTCCTCCGCCCAGCTCCGCATCAGGCTCCACCCTGCCAGCGCAGGCACTCCTCCAGCAGCTCCAGGTGTTACAGAGTAGCTACACTTACAAACAGCGCGACAGCATGCGTGACGAGCGCCACGCGCTGCTCCACGGACTGCCTTCCTCCGCCCAGCTCCGCATCAGGCTCCACCCTGGCCGCCAGCCAGCGCAGGCACTCCTCCAGCAGCTCCAGGTGTTACAGAGTAGCTACACTTACAAACAGCGCGACAGCATGCGTGACGAGCGCCACGCGCTGCTCCACGGACTGCCTTCCTCCGCCCAGCTCCGCATCAGGCTCCACCCTGGCCGCCAGCCAGCGCAGGCACTCCTCCAGCAGCTCCAGGTGTTACAGAGTAGCTACACTTACAAACAGCGCGACAGCATGCGTGACGAGCGCCACGCGCTGCTCCACGGAGTGCCTTCCTCCGCCCAGCTCCGCATCAGGCTCCACCCTGGCCGCCAGCCAGCGCAGGCACTCCTCCAGCAGCTCCAGGTGTTACAGAGTAGCTACACTTACAAACAGCGCGACAGCATGCGTGACGAGCGCCACGCGCTGCTCCACGGAGTGCCTTCCTCCGCCCAGCTCCGCATCAGGCTCCACCCTGGCCGCCAGCCAGCGCAGGCACTCCTCCAGCAGCTCCAGGTGTTACAGATTAGCTACACTTACAAACAGCGCGACAGCATGCGTGACGAGTGCCACGCGCTGCTCCACGGAGTGCCTTCCTCCGCCCAGCTCCGCATCAGGCTCCACCCTGGCCGCCAGCCAGCGCAGGCACTCCTCCAGCAGTTCCCAGTTAGGAGTCCTGAAGCTCTCCAGGGATATCGGCTTCGGAAAGCCCAGGACACGCATTGCTTCGCTGAAATCTCAAAAATGAAAACATTTTCTGTAACTGACTGGTACTACATGCTGATGTATCTTCCTATTTTATTTATTTTCCAGTTTTCCAGTCTTCTAGTAAAAGCTTAGGATGCTTTTCGAAGCAACTTTATTTGACTAATCACAGTACCTACTCGCAATTTCTACTCCGAAACAATGTAAGAACCTATAGTGGAGTGGAGCTACAAATAAACACGAGGCACTGAGCTGGACAGAACGGAGTCGAGCAAGTTGTGGTGCCGAGCGGATAGCACGGAGCTAAAGGTAGCTCAACTCCACTCCGCTCCGCATCTATAGAAACACTTGCCATTTTTCACTGCTCTTCTCCGTTCCACTCCACCAAACTCCATTTCTAAGAAAACGCACCCTAACCGAATGCAGCTGTGTGATAATATTTTACATATTCTCTACAACTCAGTTACTGGGTAACACAGCACGATTCCACTCAGCAAGACTGGCGCCTGATTAAATTATAGACTAGCTTGACAATTGACATACAAAATACTTACTCCTCAAATCTCGGTAAGACATTTTCAAAGTAAATAAACTCTTTACAAAATAAATAATTTCTCGGTAACGTGACTTGACAAGACACTACTATTTATTTGTCTTTTTGCGTTGCTATGACAACGGCGTTGACACCAAACCAAAAAGTATTTGTTGTATTTTTTCTTGTCATCAGCTGCTTTTTTTTTGTATGTTATTACAGTCTGTTCAATAATTCCGGAGACTAAAATGACATTTCAACACCAAAGAACTGGCGTCATTCCTATAGAAATTTTGACATTACTTATGTCAATTTAGTCTCCGGGTTTATTGAACAGACCATAGTATACCTAAGTTGTACGTACTTTTTTAAAGATCTTTAGTGAAAAGCAAAGACTATGAGATCATAATGTGATTGTATAGAAATTGGTGGAAAAAATTAGATAAAGATTATTCAGATATCGTAGGTTTATAGGTTTTGTCACAGAACAGGAAAATATTTCTAGCCTATATATAGCCTATCTCGATAAAGGGGCTTCCAATACTAAAGCATTTTTCACCAGTACTTCCAAGATTAGCCCAATCAAAAGATTTTACTATTCTTTTCTCAGTTCTTTTTAATCTCGTCTTTCGTAGGACAGCTGGAGGCAATTTCCTTTGAAATAGGCAAAACTTACCTTTTCTTTTTCTGTTATAAGTGTGTACATAAATAATAATTTAAATAATCCATATAGCTTTATAATATTAGTACTTATACCTAGATAGTGTAGATGATTCGCGATCGGTAATAACGGGTAATGATAAAAAAAAAACTAAGTACTAATTAAAGTACGCACTTACTATTTATTCACCATAACTTTATCGGCACGAACATTTCACTATCCTATTTAAGATATAAATATAGATTAACTCTAATGTGGGGTTTACACGGGTGACTAAAGCCGCACGATTTTAACCGCGCGGTGTAAATCGACCGTCTAAATGGCAATTCGACTAGGTCTCAAGTGACTAAAACCGCAAGCCCCAAAGTTGGGTAGCATCCGACTTTGGCCGCACGGCGACCGGCCGCACGGCGAAAATCGACCCGTGTAAACGCAGCATAATATGCCAAAGCGCCTAAGTCCCAATAATGGGAACATTACAAGGCCGATAATACTAACGCTAATGCCTAAGCGCCTACACACTCTTACATACAATATTTCTTAACTATACGTTTACATTACCTCGATCTAAGTACAATAAAATTCTGGAATACCATTATTCCAGTAATAAATTGGGCATACGAAACATTTATACGTTCATTAACTACGTATAAATGTTGTTTGACTGTTAAAATAATTATCCATTTACATTATAATATAGCTCCTACGAAATCCGATCAATACAAAAATCTTTTACAAAACTTTGCTCAACAATTTCAGTCAGGCGCTTTTGAAAATCGCGCGTAGGTAATGTGACTGACTTCTCTACTGATTTCTCAAAAGGATAAGCAGAAGAGGACCTGGCGCATCCATATTTCACCAATTAAGTTCAAGTATAGCCTGGACCGATGACCCAATGATGGTCGCGGGAAGCCGACAGACGCGAGATGCACAGGACCGGCCGTTATAGCGACACTTGGAGAAGACTATATCCAACAACGGACGTCTTTCGACTGAAATATGATGATGATAGCCCCAGCTTAAAGTTGTAAGGTACCAAGCCTAAACTAGCCCAAGGCATACAAAAAAACAGACTGGTCTGTTACTAAGAAACTGTGCCAACACGCTTTTACTTGTCCTTTTGCACTTATAAAAATCTTTTCAAAGCTACATAAATAAAGACTCGGATTGCTAAACAACTATATTATATTAATTACACATAACTATTAAAACAGTCAAACTTTACGGCTGAGCTGAACATCTGAGGAACCTGTCTATAGACTTCACTTTCTCGTTATTTTTCTCTCGTCACTCCAGAACCTTCTGTCCCCATCGACCATCTGTTCTACGACCAATGGGCCCTGCTCACTAGCACTGGCTACATTTGGGGCAGGCCTATGTAAAGCAGTGGACGTCTTTCGACTGAGATGATGTTCTTATTCTTGTTGCGTCAATTGAACTCAAATTTTGTCCGACCAATATTTAGCCTTCTGGACAGTTCTATCGTTGACGATGCTAGATATTTACCCCACAACACCCTATCATAATACTTTCGGCTCCGTGAAAGTGAGGTCTACAAACTACATAACAATTTCCTTCATTAGTATTTCCTCAGAGTCCAGCGCAAGTCAAGCCGTGCATGCCCAATTTAATAGAAGAATCATAAGTCTATAGTGGGCGGCTGCCGCATCGCGCGCTTCAGGGACTCCTCGCGTTTCACTGCCACACGCAGGCGAGCTGCCTTCAGGTGTCTGAAAAGGACAGTAATACTTCAGAAAACACGGATTTGGCTTATGGGTGACCATAATCTGCAATAGTACATAGGACTTTTTAACTTGGTAGTATTTTCTCTTACGACAATTTCCTACTTTCACAGGGCCAAAGCCACTAAGAGCTAGACCAATTTGCACTATTTAAATGTATTTTCATAAGCAGACTTTATTCTGTCTGAGGGATTTTCACAAACAGTAAGGAAGCTTTGCTCACCATACTTCACAGTCCATCAGCAATTTATTATAATAATAAATAGTTCTAGGATGAGAACACAGACTGGTAACTGGACAGATTGGCAGAATAAAACGTGTAGCTCCAACCCAAGGAATATGGAACAAGGGCAGGAAGATGAGTAGCACTATGATGAATTGTATTACCTTTGTCTAATCCTCTCCACAGTCTCCGGCGCTGGTTCCCTCTTGGTAGCGGCAGCGTCACGGATCATGCTCCGCAGTTTCTGCAGGCAGTCGGCCAGGTTCAGCTGCTGGGACCGAGTGGAGTCTGATCTGATGATCAAGTAGCCTTCTTTTGATAGCTTGTTGGCATACTGAAAACATAACAGAAAAATTTTAGTCTAATCAAATTAAAATTTGCAATTAAGCTTTTGTTGTATATTTCTAGATTTCAGAATAACTGCAGGCTTACTCTTGAGTTCAATTTTGATTGATCAACATTGGGAGTTTGAGTCATAGAGCTGTCCAGGTGGCTAAATATTGGTTGGGCAAAATTTGAGTTGAATCGACACGAGAAGAAGAAGAACATTGGGTATGTCATTTCGTACTAAACGGACACCAAGCTCAATCATAATGTTTAGCAAACACCAAGTCCAATCTCAATTTCACTTAGTTCCCCAAAATGGTCACATAATTTTAAACTAATTTGGTGCTAGCGTCAAACTCAAGGTTACAAAATGTGACAATCCCAATGTCCACTGATCAGAATTGAACTCAAGAGTCACTTACATCTAAGTATAAGCATGCTTCCAGTCATATTATTACTCAGTATTCAGTTACATAGTGGACAAAAATATGACCCTATGAATAATATATTTTTAATGATAGTAAAGTGTAGTACATACCAATTCCATCAGTTTAGTTCTAATGTCAGCATGTAGCCAGTCTGCCTCGCTGGGTTTGAACCTTAGGTCTACCTTGGTATGCACCTGCAAGAGTTCCAACAAAAACTTCATTATTGATGATATTTGGAGAATAATTAGGTTTTTGGGAAGATGAAGGAGTCTGCCACATTAAACAACACGGCACCTGAGTTTTAAAAAAGTAACCATGATGTATCTTGCTGGTTCTTCTCAATAGGAAACAATTGGAACCGTGCGCTTCAAACGACATTAGGTTTAGTAAATGCTCTTGTAGGCCTGTGTGAAATATTTATATTCGTGTGTTTTGAGTTAAAAATGATTATCAATCATTTTATGTATAATAATGATACATAAAATGGCGCCGACCCCAAATAAAACGGGACAAGGGCAGGAAGATGAAT
Organism: Mythimna separata; assembly: GCA_030763345.1. Lineage (NCBI taxonomy): Eukaryota > Metazoa > Arthropoda > Insecta > Lepidoptera > Noctuidae > Mythimna > Mythimna separata. The sequence goes on from JAKKIA010000039.1 coordinate 619,418, forward strand.
GATACATAAAATGATTGATAGCTGAATAGTAGATAGTGAAGTTAACAATTATTTTTAACTTTTGTTGTGGTAAGCTGAATGTTTATCTTAGCATTATATTACTATTCACAATAAATGCTAGTAAAAGTCACGGTACCTTATTAACATTCTGTCCTCCAGGTCCAGAGCTTGCACTGTACTTAATATCTAGTTTATCAATCGGTATGAAACCTGAGAATTTCTCATTCGGGTCAGCTGGTTGCTATAAGATAAAATTAAAATAAGGTTAGAATCACTACAGCAGTTTGTTTTTTAAAGAATTATGAATTATATGTTTAAAGTTCTTACAAATGCTGGCGTCGTAAGCTTCAAAGAGCTTTTAGGATACAAAGTTTCTAAAGAAATCGAACTCTTGTATGCCAAGGGCCTCTTCAGCAGAGTTGTGTACGAAGCTGACTGCACTACTCTCCGCACGACATTTAGACGTAAAGATGCTAATGCCATGATTGCTGTTTATTATCAGTGACGAACTATCATCAATTACACAGTTATTAGTTAGATTTCAGATATGTTCGAAATATCTGAAATTTTTAGGTTCAACACATAACCTACAAATCCTACCAACAATATGTCAGAAATCCTACGTCAGTGTCAAAGTCAGTAATCTGTCACATTTGTCAGTGTCAAACATAACATCCATCCAAACATCCAAAGCAAAGATGCACGCCATACAGCCAATTTCTGCAGTGCTCCTTATTCAAATCTAAGAGACTTATGAAACCTACAAAGCTCATGTTGCTAAAAGCAAATGTTGTTTACTTTTAAAATAAACTGATTGGAAGTAAAAGGCCAAAATCTGAGAAAATAAAATATTTCAATGTAATAGCACCATGCATTTAGCCATATGTTTTTCGAAGCGGCACACTTGGTTCTAAATATATGGTAGATATTTACCAGAATAACCACGAATTACACCATAAATATGCAACTTAGAGCAATTTTTACGACATAAGAAAGATATTTTAAATGGCTGGCCTAGAACCAAATTGCTAGTTTTAGTTATCGTCCAGAAAAACATGAGGCAGACAATGCACGCGCATGTCATGCTCCAGATAATTTAATTAGGATCCCGTTCCGCTCAGCAGCACCCTCTCATGTTTCTAAGAGAATATTTAGAGCCAACAGCCAGAATCACTGCTAAAGACACTGCACCATTCATACTTATTTAATTTTTATGGTTATATTTTATTCTAAACAACTATTGCACTTGAAAGTAAGAAGTTGCCTCCTGCTGGGAATATATTTTTTGTTTTTATAAGTATAATAATCTTGCTTTTTAAATCATAGTTATAATACCTACCTCTCAGTTCATCATCTTCCAAAAAAAAATAACATGTAAAATGTGAAATTATTCTGAACGCTAGACTGTTTAATAGTTTTTTGCGTTTTTGATTTGCGGAGCATAACGCGCAGGTACCTATCTTATAACAAAAAATGCAAAATAGATGATTTTTATAGACTTCCAAATTAGCACCTAGGTACAGTTAGGATCTACAATAGTGAACGGTTTCACCAAAAGAAAATTAATTAACAAGCTTATATTAAAAAGTTAGTAGTTAGTACTCGTAGTAGTTCGCAAACCTAGTTTAAATAGTAAATGAAGTACCTAACAAAGTTGAGTAGATATAACAAATTCAAATACCTAAAGTATATTCCTATCGGACCAACTAAAAAGTTGTACCGTTGGGAAAGAAAACAGTTGATCCGTGTCAAAGTTGATTATATTGGAATAAACACCTTCACCGAGTTCCATTCGGCCCAACTAGTTGGTCCATTCAGTTGGTCGGAGTGGAAGCACGGTAATATTATGGAAGTCACGAAAAATATGTGTAATATTTTAGGTAAGGTACAATTTTCCTCCTTATTCCGTTTGATCGTTTACTTTCAAGTTTAAACCAACGGCCATCCGTGTCGATTCCTCATTATACCATAGTCGATGTGGATTATTATTAGCAATTAGCTATCGACTAATGAATGCGCGAGGCGTCAAAGAATTTTTTACTAAGGAGATAAGTGTACACTACTAATTGATTTAAATTGCACTGGTAGCCAACACTCTCGTATGCCGCTGACTTCGTAATTACTTCAAGCATAGCTTAAACGGTACATTATGCTCATTAGTATTTTATTTTAAATAGAAAAGTTTTGAATAAATCATTTCAATTCGGAAGCGATCAAGTACCTACTAAGCACAATCATGAAGCATACGATTCTGTTGGACGACCTGCACTTGAAACGACATTCATAGGGTGGAAATCTTGACGACTGGCTCAACCACCTGAAATATGGAGAGCATCCGAATATGCCCTAGCTATGACTATCTATTGCCCTAGCTATGGGCGGTTCCCAGATGTTTTAATACAACAATCGATCGCAGGAATCGGAGTCGTTATAATAGACCATCGCTCATCGTCACTCGCTTTTCTACAAAATAATATTTACGGTCGATTCAAAATCAATTGTTTCGAGTCAACCGATTGTTTTCGATTCTTCGAAATAGTCACTCTCTCTCACCGAGGCTCGCTCGGTCACCGGGGTGAGACTCGCAGTAACAGATCGACTCGTACTCAGTACACCTCTCAGCCTTTACTTCTTCCTGGTGATAAGACACATTTGCCTACATCGGGAATCCAGAATTAAAATGCAATGCAAAAGTGATGTATTTCAATTTCATTTCTTGAATACCTTAATTAACAAGACAGTTCCCTAAAACCTGACTCGATCATTACCACTTCCTAGTGTTTAGCTGGCAAGAATAGGTGGTGTAATAAATTCCCCAATAACTCATCTTAAAGATGAAGCAGTCATCATCATGTCAGCCACAAGCTGTTAAGGTCCTATAATATTGCAGTAAATCTGCTTCCACTGCTGTCCACAGCTAGATATAGGCCTCCCCCAAGCGTCGCCACAACTACCGATCGCGTGCGTCTCGCATCCATCATACAATATATGAATTTGCGAAAATTACCTTAAGCTGATAAAATTCTCGTTTTTCCTAAATTATCCTATATGTAGTGTGAAGGTCTGTTTCGTCGGAATCGATCATACGCCATTTCCGCACGACTTTGTAACTCTTGCCCTAGACTGGCAGGTCACATTCACAGCCATAAACTAATTGAGTTGATAAATATCAAACTGCCATAAGTCCACCTACAACAACATTTGACTTTTTGATTTAGTTGTATTCACCTTTTAAATTCATGTTTGACAGCTCACTTCAAAAGCTCTTAAGTCACGGGCATAGCCTTGAATAAAACGGTTAAATTTGACAGTTTTTTTCAAATTCTAGTAAGTCCACAAAGACATTATTTCAAATTCTCACATGTCCATTGCGACCAATCACAAAACGTCAAACTTGTCAATATGGCGTCAGTCTTGCCGAAAGTTTTGTGATTGTGGTTTATAAGTCCATATTAAACATATCAATATTTATCAATATATCATAAGTCCAGTATGGGCATATCAATCGGCAATAAGTCCAAACTATTTTTATCTTTTTCATAGTATCTATGAATGTTATTGTTAAATTTTGTTTATTAAAATACTTAGACACAGTAGATAGTCAACATTTTATAACACTGTTAGTACAATTCCGTAACACTAATGTGAAACTAAAAACGTTAATTTCCCAAATTTTGCATGAAGTGGACTTATGGCAGTTTGAAATTTATCAACTCTTCTTGGTATGTGTTATTCGCCAATGTCGTTGTGCGGCGTAAGTGTAGCAGATTGATGGTGTATTGACAAACACTGATAGAATACTGGCTTGAAATAGAACAGAATAAAAACCAATTCGTCTAGGCTAGTGACCAGTCCTAGGCAATTCCGGATTAGCCATAGGAAGAGTAGCAATTGCTACGGGCCCTGCACATTTGGATAAGCCCCGTGCGGTCAGGGCTGTTTTTGGGTGTAAAAAAACCAAATCAAGAGTCCTGTGCCATATGAATTCTAACCACTTCCAGATTTTTCATAAACACAATGAAGGTCTGCGATAGAACCGAACAAGATAGAAAGCAATCTATAGGCCCCGCAGTCTGAACACAAAATAATTTATTGTAGTTTTAATTATAGGTTATTTATAAAGATTTAGGAGGGGCCCGTGGCCGATTTGCTATAGGCCTCGTGCCGGCTTAATCTAGCACTGGTCCTAGGGTCCTCTGTCTACTCCGCCATCCACATGACACTACTGAACTCCATGATTCGCGAAATTAACAGCTCAGACCTAATGCACTGCGTCACTAAGACGATCCCATGAATCGTGAAATAATCAGAGACATAATGCACTACGTGGATGAGGAGCTCGTGGCTAGATAATAACAGCCGCACAGGTCGATCTTCAAGGTTAAGCAACGCTTGCCTAGGTTGGTCTGTGGATGGGTGACCATCTTAACATAACGAGTTTCCTCCGTGCCTCGGAAAGCACGTTAAGCCGTAGGTTCCGGCTGTCATTTGTAGATCTTTGGCAGTCGTTACGGATAGTCAGAAGCCAGTAAATCTGACTCCAGTCTTGCCATGAAGTGCCGTGTTACCCCAGTTAATGGGTTGTGGAGGTCTGGTAGGCAGCCGCTCCTCGTAAAACACTGGTATTCAGCTAAATCTGGCTTTACTGGAAGCCGACCCCAATATAGTTGGGAAAAGGCTAGGCAGATGATGATGAATGCACTACGTCACTAACTAAGAGGATCCGAACACTCCAGTCTCGTGTGTTCGGTGTACAAACCTCGCGTTACAATGTCTGCGATACTGCTTTCATCAATTATGATAATGCAGCAGTGAGGAGCGCGGCCGCACGCCACCGCGCGCGCCGGCTTTCCTAATTCCGACGCTTAACGATGCTTGTCATCGTAAATTCGATGTTTATATCGATTATAATTGCATGAGATTTGTCGTCAAGGTGTTAATAGAAGAGACATAAGACGCTGTTTGCAAGTCACGAATCTAAATCCAGATTTCTAATTATCGGTATCGAGAAAATGTGTGCTATTTTGTGATGACTTGTTTAAATTATTGAAACTTCTAGTCATGGTCAGTTTATTGAGTATCGAGAAAACGGATTGTCATTTAAGCTTTTACTGGTCGGATGTGCATCAAAATGCTAGTCATATAAAAAGTATTGGACTAGAAAAATGGTGGTGGGGAAAAACTGATTGAAAATGTTGATTTTCGGTTGCATTTGTGCCTGCAGAATATTTACTTCATTTTCATAATGGTATTAACGGTTTTGTAATGGGCGATAAACTTTCAGTACAAGTTACAAAGCCGAGCAAGCGCGGGCGAGCTAACAGTATTCTACAATAAACGTCTTACAACAAATATATTTCATTTAAACGTTATATTTGTAAGCCATCTCTCCGCTTTCCGCGCATAGAAACATTTCTATGAATCATATAAGTCAAAATGAAAGCGCATAATGAAATTAAAATTGTGAACATTAAACATTCTTAATTAAATCGCTCAGATACCGAAATTGCGGCGTCTTCACGCTCTTCTTGCTTGGCCTACAATAAACAAGGGAATAAATTGACCTCTGAGAATGTTTTCATCACCCCCTTTTTGTTCCTGCTGTAGTACATTTTGGCGGGGTGAGGTAGACCAAGTTGCGCTGGTGTTGTAATTACCGAGAAACGAGAACATTTTACAAGTTTAACGGGAGAGGCTCAGTGATAATTGGCGTCTGATGAAGACGTCTTGTATGTCCCGCTACGCTTTCGGTAGTATTTATTGCTTATTTTGTTACTCGCAAATGAGATCGGGTGCATTGTTCGCTTATGAACTGTATTTTTATAAGTATCGAGGTTTTTGTTAAATACAACTGTTAGTTAACTGAACTGATAATTAATCGATATCCGTTTCTGATATGAAAACGTCTGTGATGATCATCACACGTTAAATGTTAATCGTGGTCCCAGAATGCAAAAGGCAACTGAATTAACAAAGGTGTGATTTTAGTCAGTAAAAGTCTGACACGTCCTCCTGCTTAACCTTATAGTGTGAGAAATTGGGGAGAAGAATTAGATATTTTCTCACCTCAATAAAACATTGAAATGGAACTAGGCAGGACATGTCTGCCGCATGCCCGACAAACTGTGGACCAAAGAAGCACTGAAGACTAGCAGAAGTTGGTGCCCTGAAACAGTGCGACGGGGTCGCGGCAGACCACGAAGGAGATGGCGCGACGAATTGGGCAGATTCCGCCAGAACTGGCAAGAGGAAGCGCGGGCTCGTGAAAGCTGGAAAGAGTAGAGGGAGGCCTTTGCCCAGGAGTGGAACAGAATAGGCTCATAAAATAAATAAAACACATATTCAAATTATGAACCGCTCTATTGGGATCTCAGAACAGTTAAATTCATCTGTTCCGTGATTAGCAAACCATGACTCAAAATACCAATGAAATAGACTTAGGTCATGAACTTCTGACATGAAGCCTCATCATCTTACTGCTCTTGTGCCGTTACTTTATGTCAGTATCAGTCATCATCATTTTCCTGCCCTTGTCCCGTTTTATTTGGGGACGGGGCAACACGTCTTTTTCTTCCATTCTGTCCTGTCGCTCGTCACGCTATCACTCACTCCCTTTTCTTCCATATCACTTCTCACACAATCCATCCATCTTTTCTTTGGCCTCCCTCACCCTCTCCATGTCAGTATCAGTACAGTCTTGAATTGAACCAGGGATCTTATGGAGTTCCGTAACCATAACCGAAACTGTAACCGAATCTAAAATAAAAAATATCCGTAACGATGACAGGGCCTTGTTTGCCAAAAAAAAAATATAATCTAGATTCAAGAGAAAAAATTAAAGAAAAAATCTTACAATTTGTGTTAATTACTTTTATAATTTTAAAATTGTAATAGTTAGCCGCATCTGTTCTGTGCTTAGCCGTAACCGAAACTAACGGATAACCGGTAATTATTAAATATCCGAAACCGTAGCAGAAATCTAAAAAAATATAATATTATTCTCATAGATTATTCTTATATCCGTATCCACATCCGCACTATCATAATGTCATATCCTTAATGTCTCTGCTTCAAAGTTAAGGCACGACTCTCGTAAAAGAGTATTATTTTCTTTGGGGCACGATAAATTACAATAAAACAAGTCGTCAGGTTCAAGTAGTGTCGTTCCGTTTCCCTCAATCTGTTTGGGCAGTGGTCGTTACAACGAGTCGCGTTTCATAACAAGTTCCGTTTTCCCAGGCTTCGGCTGAAACAATGTATAATTAAACCACGAACATAGGTCAGTAATTTACGCGACGCCAACACTTTACAACCATCGACAAATTATCAAATGTTCTAACTCTTTATTACTTCAACTTTCTTTTGCGCTCTGGTAGTTTTGGGCTTCGAAAGTAGGTAGAAACCAAATTCAAATTCAAAATATTTAATTCAGCCTATCACATACCCGCGATATGAGACACAATAGTAAGACAATAACAGCGCGGTCGTTCATATTTTGTTAGAAGTAATAAAACTTAGCCTAATATTAGTATTAAATTAAATTACGTTATTAAAATTTAGTGTATCTGGACACTGATCCACCTTTGCAACAGGAGAGAGTCCCACCTTGGTCCCACCGGTCAGAAAACACGAAACGAAAACGTATAGTAATTTGTAAAATTTCGACGATCTAGTAGCGCTGAGAATTTAAAACTTGCCTTGTTATTCTTCTTCTTCTTTTCGTGTCGATGTACTTCAACTAAATTTTCTCTGACCAGTGTTTGGCAACCTATACTCCTCGTACAGCTCCTGAAAAGTACAGATGGTTGCACAAAATGGACAGCTCAGCAAGTGCCGCATGTCTTGTACAGCAGCTCCATATTGGCGTTGTGTTAAGGATGGTTAGAAGAAGCCCCATTTGGTAAGATTATTCTTATAACTTGCCTTGTAAGTGACTGTACGGAATGGTTGCGAAATCTTTTATCTCCGTCAATCAAAGTACTTGTAAGCTAACTCCCAGCAAATCATAAGTATGCATCAACAAGCAAGAGACTTACAAAAACACGTCTTAAGACTCCTCATACAAGATTCAGCAGGAAGATCTCATTGTTTCACGGCAAACACGTCGGAAAACGGCATGAGAACCATCAAGCATCCCGCAACAGGCTGATAGACGGCAATTACAGACAGCCGCTGACATACAAATGATATCCCTCGCGCCGCTCGCGCCGTTCTCGATAGAAACAATAACAGATTGCGTAATTATCGCCTTTCTCTACAACGGCTACAACTGCTCATTGTTCTGCTTCAAGACGTAGCGTCTAATTGATGACATTTGTATGATCATGGCGAGAAGCATGGCTTTTAGGTGATGGTTACAGGCTCTAACACCTCTGACACGAACAGTTCGAAGCGTGCATGCAATTCAAACCTAACGGATTTTAGAAAGGTGAATTTTTGGTAAATTGGCGAGAAATCAAATGTCAGACGTGCTGAGCTTGGCTGTAACCTTTGTCCTTTTGTTCTACCCGTATCTCGATCTTTCAACTTGATTTATAACACCATCAGAATGTAGTAATGACTGTCTGTTAGACCTGACGCCATTATCATATTCATAACCGTTCGCTGAAAACCAAGAGAAATTCCATAATGAACAAAGAAGAATATAAGTATTATTCAGCCACATCTGATCCTGTGTCGCCTGAATAAGTAATTTGGTTGGAAGAAGTCCACTGCTGGACTAAGAAGTATATCTAGCTTTTTTTATGCATAAGCTCGCGTTTGTCCACTATCTCACCTGATGGTAAGCGATGATGTGACCGACGATGGAACACGCTTGCCTAGAAGTGTGATTTGTGCTCGTTCCAGTCACTGGACAAATTATAGGGTCTAGTCTTTAGCAGTTTCTTGCATTTAGATGGTAATAAGCAACTTTACATACCTGAGGCAAAAACTTGGCAGCGGAACCACGTGAAAAACCCATGAAAGACTATGTAGTAAGCAAGGCCTTACTGAGCTTAGTGGCAAATTGTTGACCATAAATACTCACTTATTACACATTTTCGCCTGCTTACCCAGCGGCCTCATTCCGTCCGCGCCTTGCATTCCCGTGCATCGGCAGCATCAGCACCGCTGCGTGCTATCGTCGCATCTTCACGCTCAGCCACGTGGCGCATGGCGAGGCGATCCTATCGCACGCAAGAATCAACGCACCGCGCTAGAAACCACGGATCAGCCGCAGATTTGTATAATTTGTTCGTAAAATTTAATTTATTGTTATTTTATCTTTACGGAGGTGGGTAAGTGGGTCAGCAGTGGACGTAGTCTACTGCAGATCGTCTGGCTTCAAATATTCGCAGGTGGAATGGTAGAAATGCGAATGTTTTTAGAAATTTTGAGCAAAAATGAATGCAATATTGATTGCGATTGAATTTGAGGTTACAAAGGGTTTCATGCCATCATTAGCCAAGTGTTGGTGTTATGAATGGAAAAAGGTTCGATGACAGCAAGAAACCCATTCTTTCACTTTCGTCTTTACTTCGTTTATTGCTACCATAAAACTTTTTACCTCTTTCCGGGCTGAAACTTGCTAATGAGCGCGCGACCAGTTAAAGAAAAAATACAGATCATTAATTTGGATTAAGAAAAAGGTGCAATGCTTGAAATCCAAAGAGTCGGTGACGTGGGCATAGAGCATGAACGCGACGATTGATGGGCGATCGCGTCTGATTTATCTCGCGCCGAGTGAGGCTGCGGAATCCGCCGTAATGGCCACAGTTACGAAGCATCCCAGGAATGTGGCGGACGTATAGAGATTTTTTGAATCATTGCTATAGTTTTTATTTCTAGTCTTAGCTGTTGGAGAAGCCATATGAATGTCTAGTTAAACTGGCATGCAGTTTATGGATAGATAGACTTCAATGAGTCAAATATGAGGAATTATAAACAAGTAAATATAGTCTTTAGGACCCATCTAAAATCTAGCGACTATTAAGTCTTAATTACAGGTTACAAGTAATTTTCTCATGGCTACAGAGACGAAAAATTTGCATTAGTATTAGTATTGTCGGTCTTGTAATGTTCCCACTGTTCGACTTAGGCTTCCTCTCTAGGAGAGGGTACAACCCGTAATCCGGTGCGGATAGGAAGATAGCATAGGAGGAGGATATCACATGTCTTCGAATTTTTGGTTCTAGGACATGTCGGTTTCCTCACGATGTTTTTCTTCACCGTTTTAAGAGCAACTGTGATGAAATAAATTCACAACGTAATGCGCTTAGCTAGGTTTTAACCCGCGACCTATAACTTGCAAGTCGAGGCACCACTACAATAAAAAAGTGTAGGAATAACACCAATCTCAATGAAATTTACCCTTCATTCATCATTCAAACACCCTTGGCCTAAGTGCAGTACAGAAATCCGACACCACACCAAATGTTGTGCACATCAAACTCGTCTGTCCAGCCACCCAGCCAGCCGCTCGCCATGCCATCCTCCCATATATGTATACAGTGGCGGACTAGCCACGTAACCAGAGTAGCAAATACTACGGGCCCCGCACATCAGGGGGGCCTGATTGGACGTATAATCCTGGATACCTCCTCCTTATAACTAAACCATATGACACCTAAACAATCCGGAATCTGGAATATCTTTAGGGTCAATGCAAGAAACTGCAATAGGGTTATCGCTACCTAAGGGCCTATTTCACCACCTATGATTAAGTTCGGATCAAGGAGGAAAGGACGCCTGGGTGTCGCCACTGTGTGGACCGCCCGGAGGACACGGTGGAGCACACGGTAGAGGTGTGCCCCGCTTGGGCGGAGCACCGCCGTGTCCTTGTGGAGGCTATCGGTGGCGGTGACCTCTCGCGCCGGGCCCTGGTACAGGCCATGGTCCGGAGCGAGGAGGGGTGGCAGGCAGTCGCCTCCTTCTGCGAAGCAGTAATGTTAGCGAAGGAGGCTGCCGACCGCGTGAGGCAACGGAACTCACGCCGTCGCCGCCGAGATCCCGATCCCGATTTCCGACCACCGTAGGCGCGGGCTCGCGGACAGCGAGCACTGGGTAGCTCGCCGTCCGGCAGTCTGGTAATAATCTGGACCGAGCCTAGTCGTCGACGGCGCGTTCTGTTCCACGCGCGCCTCAAGGAGATGTCAGCAAACTGTAGGGGCCCGGCAGGGCCGAAGCCTCTGGGGAACACGGTATCCGAAAGGTTGTCACCGTGTCACCAAAAAAAAAAAAACCTATGATTAAGTTGCCAATAACTTACTTGGCAGATAATTTCATACAAATTCTGTTCCATTTTTTTATTTTTTCGGGAAGTAGTGGCTACTAGAACATTGTGAAACAGGCCCTTAGGGTCCTACGGCCTAAGAGACGAGTTTTAAATCTTCCAACTTGTTTTTCTCACAAACTCATTATCATTTAAGCAGTCCTCTTGATGAAATTACCTACGGGCCCCGCGTTGTCTTCATCCGGCACTGCATGTTTATGCTATAAGCATAACATAGTAGCAGGCAAATTGCAGGCGGCAGCCTGACACCAGCCATAAACTAGCACGCTCCATCAACCACCAGTCCGGTGATGCCAGACGTGCTTCAATGGACCTCTAATGGCTTGTTACGCCGTAGACGCGGTTTTTGCAAGACGCGTTACAAGTTATAGTTCCTTGGTCTCTCGGCAGTTAGAACTTGGTTCATTTCTTGCGTTATTGAACATGGTAATGTGGAAATGGTATTTTTCTTCTGCGGCTTTTGGCCTTTAATTCATGAATCCCCGACCGGTTTCATAGGGCCGCGCTGTTATTGTCTTACTATTGTGTCTCGTTTCGGGGGTATTGATAGGTTAATCCGGTCCTAATTTGCCCATTAACCTTTGGTTGTCAGAATTTCAATACTATGCTAGCATTCCACCATTTCCATCACATTACATTATGTAGGTCTAAAATCACATTGAGCAATTCATTAGTTCAATTCATTATAAGAACACACACATCATATCCGGAATTCCTAGCAGATTATAAGCAATTCTTCTTTTGCAAAGTGGTTGCACAAATTAGCCGAATCATACTCAATTTATTTCATAAGAGAATCATTATTCCGTGTAATAATGCCGCATGAAAAAAATAAGTTTCATATTATATGATCTATATATTATGATCCTAATACAATTCTGCTAGTGGCTTTTTTAGACCCGCTGCTTTTGTCTGGCCCTATATTCCATGGATAGATCCAAAGATATTATTATACATGGAGCACTATTTCCATGCCCTAATGCGTTCTTTTTTTCTCAATAATCACTTACAGTTAACGATAAACTGGTATAATTATCAGTTAGACCACAGCCGTCGCGTCGGAAGCAGTTTCCCATAAACCGAATACATAATTATGCCCGAGTTAGTTTAACCTGCAGAAGTGCAGATGTTTGCGGCCGTTCCCGCTACGCAGCTAACCGCTATGGCCCGCAGCTGTTAACAGGACTACCGCTTAGCTTAGACACCGTTCTGCTTGCTTGGACCACTAAATAAGTTATAGTTCAAGCTTGGACTTAAGTTAGGCCATTGCGAAGCAAATAAATATTAATTACAGGGTTCTAAAGCCCACCGAGGCAGGCAAGCGACATCACATTTTAGATTGCCTCATGAATCATGTGGAAAAAATTCGAATCGTAAATCAGAATATTTAACTAGATTTTTCCCTTTTTAATTTTTCCGTAAATACTGTCAGCTATAGTAATTTGATTAGGTAACAAGACCATACATCAATCACACTTGTTTTTGCAATTTTTTCCTTTATCATAACTTTGTTTGTCCTAGTTGTCACGAAGAACAAGGAAAACGGGACATCGGAACAGGAATGTAACGTTACAAAGCCGTAAAACTTCCATGAATAAGTAATATATTAACTAAAATGCGGTTTGACGGAGGCGTGGAGTGGGCTAGGCAGTCATTACTATGCTAACCTGAGTCTAGCTGTGGTTAGACCTAGGAGTGCCATCGGCAACTAGGTGTGACCTGCGACTTTACTCGTCACGTCACAGTCTATGGCACGGAAACTAGACATATTCAGCCAAAGAACTCATCAACTTGACTTGGATAATTCATAATTTCGACACATTGTTAAAACAAGACGTGTGGAAGAACACCATCTTCACTAGGAATATACTATACATTCTTGGCCCTTAACTTCCGTATCTGCCTTTCAGCACCGTCAACGAAATGGCTGACAATTTATAACACTCAATAGGGTTATTAAAAACCCTAAAAAAACAGATTTCAGAACAACTTGAAGGACAGTCCTTTCAACTTAGGAGATGTGCCTACCAACCACCGTAGCGCGGGCTTGCGGATGGCGAGCACTGGGTAGCTTGCCGTCCGGCAGTCCAGTAATAACCCGAACCGAGCCCAAGTCGCGAACGGCGCATTCTGTTCCACGCGCGCCTCAAGGTGGTCAACAAACTGTAGGAGCCCAGCAGCTCTGGGCCCATCTGGGCCTCTGAGGCCATGGATCGGATTCCGACCCCAGATCGAAGGCAATGAAGGAATGGGGTGGGATTTACTCAATAAAAGTCTGACACGCCCTCCCGCTCCGCCCAAGAGCGGGAGAAGTCATTCTGATGATTCCCCACTTGTAAAAAAAAAAAACCCGTCCGAGTTAATTCGTAAGAAACACGGTTCTTACAAAGGCTGTTTTTACCTCTAAACAAATGCAAATAGGTAAGATCCTTACAGTAGTTACTGTAAATATGTAGTTACTGAGTGTTCACGACTTTCTAAAGCTGTCTTCCGTGAAACTACCATTTGTAAAATAAAATTCAAGTTTATACTGATAATATTTTAGTATCTAAGCATTTTACGCATATTCAGAATGTTTAAATGTAGAGGTAAGAATTTATAATTGCTGCCAAAAGTTAAATTGTCCATTTTGGCAACTGTTTTAACAATTGATGTTGTTAAACCGATTAAAACCTTAGAAGAATTAAACTAGGCCTCTGGCTTTAGACACGCACGTTTCATTTGCTAAATTAAAAAAAAGCGCGTAGATTTTAGTGGATTTTAGGTGATGGTGACGTGACTACAGCAAATTCATTATAGTTTATGGTTACTCGTGCGGACTTAATGGGGCCCTAACAAAAACGAGATTATTTAAACCACAAGTAGTTGTAGATTAGAAAGAAAGAAGAAGAAAGAAAGAAAGAAAAACTCTTTATTTGCATGAACAGTGGCAAATTTACAAAGATGTTAACAAAAAAAAACTGCAAGAAATATGCGCCACGTCTGTGCAAAACGGCCGAACGATTTATTTATTAAAACTTCTTGCAACACAAATGTACAAAGGTTTATCTTGTCTTACAGCCACTGAACTAAATTATTGAACGGTATCTAGTAGTTTTAGAAAGGAAACCCAAAATTAGGTTACAGGTGGCGAACACAATTTAAACTGTGCTGATTGAAATAACAAAATTAAGTTAAAATAAGTTCAACTCTTGACATCAGATTCAGATTGATATCTTTGAACTAAACTTTGTACCTATTGATTACTGTCAGTTTCCTTAAGTGATAATATCAGAAATGAATATCCGCAAGGTACATAGCCCGAAGAATCGTCAAACTTTAGTGGTAGTGGGCAGGGCACATTGCTCGTAGAACAGATCTGATGGTCGCTGGGGACGAAAAGTTTTGGAGTGGAGACCACATACCGGAACACGCAGCGTCGGAAGACCTCAAGCACAGAATAAGTAATAGTACCGCAAGGTAGACTTTGCCCTGTAGACGGCTCTGGGGCCGCGGAAATTCCGAAAGGTAAGCCCGTGTCCTCCAGATCGAAGGCTAAAAAGGAACAGGGTGGGGTTTAGTCAGTAAGAGTCAGACACGTCCTCCCGCTCCGCCCAAGAGCCGGAGAAGTCATTCTGATGAATCCCCATCCAAAAAAAAGGTAGACTTACACTTCATTACGGGAATCCGATAGATACGAGACGCACAGGTCATTGTGGTGATACTTGGGGAGGGGCATATGTCCAGCAATGGTCGTCTGAAATGAAATGACGACTTTCGATATCTTAGAACTTTCTCAGAATTCCATTCTGCCAGCATCAGCAAAACATCAAGTAAGAGTCGTTTTAGTGTCTGATGGAAATAATGGGCTTTATAAGTTTTACTGGTAAGTCCGGTAACAATCATAAGTATGTGGTTAGCACAGCGCTAAAGTCTAGCATTAGTGAGTAAGTTGGCAGCGTCAAACGTATAATTATAATAGTACCTACTTGGTAATAGAGCTATGAAAAACCATCTTGAAAACTTTGCTTGAAAAATATAATTTTATGAACTCTCTAATCATGAATTATTTTATTGTTTATGCGCGTTTATTAACCGTTAATAACTTAATTACTGTACACGAATACTCTTCCTATATTATGTTAATTTGTCATATCATTAAAACTAGAATAGTGATGAGCCTTTTTGAACTTTCACGGGCAAAATCTAAGTGATAAAGCTCGCAAACGATTGGTTGACAACAGTCGCTGCGAGTCGTACTAGATTCTTATTGGAGCGCTATCTAACGGGGCTTCCGCAGCTGCATTCACTCGCGTCCCTCCGCCGCACGCTGCGCGCCAGCTTCAAACCGGTCAGTCCGCCGCGAACTACCGTGGGGGTAACGTTGTTGTTGCAACGATTCACGTAATTAATCTAACCGGACCAAACCGTACCGGTATACACTATTATACATATAAATTAGCTATTATAATTAAAAATCAGTGTCAAGTTAATTGATGAAGTGCTAGACTGAATCTGCCGTTCGCGAATATAGTGCAACCTGTGATTTGATCTCGCGATCTCCGTGGCTGCATTTCTTTGGTGGTGTGAGTTTGCTGAAGTGTAAAAAGGTAAGTTTTTATGTTATGATCGGTAGAATGTGCCGGTCGGGTGGGCGGGCGCGCCGCTGGGGGAGCGAGTCCCGCGAATCGATTGTCCCGGCTCGTGGTAGGTATAGCTATACGTCGCCCGGCGGAGCTCTAGGGCTGCGCACTACGCCCGCGCTCTGTCGGACCCGCCACGCCGCGTATTGTCGTTTCATGTGGTGATCTTGAACTAGTATAGCTGCTAGACACGGCCGCCGGTTTTGTTATGGCTATGAATTATTTATAAACATTCTTTGTACAGCGTTGTTTTTTCAGCTGCACTCAGGTGGGTAAAGCTATCTACGTGGATGAACTCCCGACGCAACGATCTCATGATTCATGCTACCCGCATTTTATTATTATCATATCTTTAGCGGAATCTTATTTAGGTACCTATCCAATTCAAATTCTTACCTGACTGCTGTAGGTATGATGGATGATAAACTTTCTGATTCACTAGGAGCAAACAATGAGAATGAAATCCTTATATTCTGATGTTAAACTTTCATTTCTATCTGAAAATAAAATCATCCCTAAAAGATGACGAGAGAAATAACGACACAAAAAAGGGTAACTTATCATAATAGCAGGAGGACTAACTTCGTAGATTTATAAATTTGCCAAGTGCGAGCAGGACACGCGCTATAAAAAAAAGAAATAGAGTATTTATCCTGATTCCTGTCGGATGTGACAATTGTAAATTAGCAGGAACATTTGTAACGTATTTTTTCCTTCCTGAATAATCGAGTTGATATACAGGAAAATTATTTGCATTTAATTAATTAGGTAGACTAACCTTATACCACGACTATTTCGAGTTGTATGGGCCAATGTCGAAGCAGACATATCTATGTAGGTTCAGAATTAATTAGGGATCATCATTTCAGCCGAACGACGTCCATCGTTGGACATAGGCCTCCCCCCAAGTGTTGCCACAGTGAACGATCCTGTGTCTCGCATCCTACGGATTCCCGCAACCCTTATTAGGGATCACTATTTTTTATTTGTACCTTCTATATTTTTGGAAAATACATTTTTTTTAATTGTTATAAATTAGTGTTTGGTACAGGTTACCATCAGGTACGCAGTACCTACATTTGAAAGTATTTTGCTACTAAAACCCCATCCCCAACATTACAATGACATTAACATAAATTACTAGGAATCGAGTTATTAAAGCAAAGAATCCAAATGAACAAAACCCAGGCGCTCAATCTGCTGAACGCTGATTGCTCGGAAACCGAAAAACGAAATTTTTTATTTAATAGTAAAGAAATTATCAATATTTGTATTACATTTTTTAGCTCTTATAGATTGATCAATTAATAAATAAATAAAGTCTACAAACAGCTTACTGAAATTTGTCGGAGGATTAGCCAAAAAATCCATTTTTAGCCAACTACGGTACAAAGATTTACCGAGATAGGTACCGAAAAAGAAAAGAAAAGGTATTATAAAAGGTACGAAAATACTCTCTAAAATACTTTCCAAAAACATAATTAACCTTCTTTTTATACACACGACTTTACTGAGATCAATCCTTCCACATGCTTCGGAATGTAGAAATATGCAAAAAAAACAATGAGATTGCTTATATAGTACCTATTCGAGCGCAACATCTACAGGGCAAAGAGATGTTAGACTCAATTACAGAGACTGCTAGGATTGTTCGAAAGAGTTACCGCGGTCCTGGAACGTAAATGGAAACTTAAGAAACACGACAGGGTTTTAGCTAGAAAAACTGAAACCCCCGTCCCTCGTACTCCATCTACCGTTATTTTATTTTTTTCAGACAAGAAAAAATCAAAATATTTGGTGCAATACTTACAAACTCTTTAAAAAGGACATCTTCAGACCGAACATGTTGAAATACTCTTTTTAACGATAACTTGATAGTAAACTGAAAGGCAGAAACGGTTGAAGTCTGCGAAATCTAAGATGATTGAAAAGAGTAGATAGAAGATTTAGATATAGTCAGAATAAGCAATATAGAATAGTATAGAAGAATTGTAACGAATTTCTAGTCTACATGTTAAAAAATATACCTATTCAGACAAATAAAATTGACGCGACAGTGAAGCCTTAGAAATGAAGACGATGACTTAAATTTCACAAAACTTACGACAAAATCTCATATTGGATTTCAAATTTTTCATTACATTGGATTAACCAAATGAAAAATAACAGAAAGCTGCTTTCTAAAAGTTCGCAATAAAAGTTTCGAGCCTATCCAGTGGTACAAACTATTGTTAGTTATATGAATACAAGAAGCCGTTTGGAATAACATTCTCAAATTATAATAATATACAATACTGACGTGAAAGTATATGAGTTACTTACAATGAATAATGAGTTTAATAACCGCTCACTGGTGTTAATCACAGGAAAATGAATATTAATAGAACGTTCTGCCTTGCCTTATGTTCCTATACTTTCGTTTTTGAATTATTCATAGTCACTGCGACAATAGTAGTTGTTTGTTGTTTTTATTATGAATATTAGGATCAATCTCAGTTAACGGGTTGTGGAGGTCTAGTAGGCAGCCGCTCCTCGTAAAATACTGGTATTCAGCTAAATCCGGCTTGACTGGAAGCCGACCCCAATGTAGTTGGGGAAAGGCTAGGTAGATGATGATGATTAGGATCAATCTCTATCTACATAGTTAGGTTATATCTTTATTCACTGGTGCAGGAGTGGTGGCCCAGTGGTAACGACCCTGATTTACGAGTTGTAGTTCGCGGGTTTAAACACAGCCAGGCGCATTACTTGTGTAATTTACTTCATCACCGCTGCTCTCAAAACGTTGAAGGAAAACATCGCGAGAAAACATATCCCAGAATAAAAAATTCGAAGACATGTGACATCCACCAATTCGCGCTTGGCCCGCGTGGTAGATTACAGCCCATTCCTTCTCCTATAGAGGAGGCCTGAATCCCAAAAGTGGGGACATTACAAGGCCGATATTGCTAAATGCTGTTCAGTTTGGTATATCAATCTCTGGTCCTTATCTCTGCACTTCTACCTCAAAGAAAAGGATTGGTAACATTTAATTGTTCCTCGATGTCGTAAAAGTAAATAAGCGTACACAATGTTTGGCAGCATCGCCGTGCCATTGTGTTCGATTGCGTAAAACAATGCACAAACGTTTCGTAGTATTTGCTTGAATGATTAACTAACTGTTACGACTTAGACCGTTTTCACATTATCCGATCCAATATCGGTATCGGACGCCGATACGATATCGGGGTAGGTAAAATGTATGAAATGCTGTGCTCCGATATCCGATATCGGGTCGGACAATATGAAAGACAGGTACATATCTCATACATTTACCTTACCCCGATATCGTATCGGCGTCCGATACCGATATCGGATCGGAAAATGTGAAAACGGTCTTATTACGATGCTGATTCAGTAAATTGAGGGGTCCTGGATAGGAAAAGATAGACTTGGCACAGGGGGCAGAGATGATAAAGATGGGGCTGCACCAGGTGGCGACCGAATCGGGGCTGCTGAAGTCGTTAAGTGGATCCGGCAGTTGGAACTTATTTACCTGGGACTTATCAGGCCAGGCAAACGTTAAGGTTTTCAAATGACTCCTGCCAGAACCTGCTCACTTTCCTCCTGATACAGGTCCTCAACGGACATTATCGTTCGGGAGGTTTCTGTTTTGGTTTCAGGTGGAACAATCGCCCTACCATTGTTCAGACCGCCCATTGATATGGCTGGTAAATGTATCGTTTTAAAGAACTTCTTTTGATCCCCAAAACCTCCTAGGCTCTTTGCTTGACATTCACGCTTCACATCCACATGAACGAAGCAGCCCCGAAAAACAATTAAATCTTACTCGTAAATACGAGCAGGCCTATCTAAATGCTACATACCACTGAACAATCAAAATTGCCATCTTAAAGAATTCTAATGATCGCTTACAGTAACGCAACGCTTCCGCTGACGTGACTACAACTCAGTTACAAAGATGCCACATTCTCTACCAAATTACCGTTGCGTGTACACAAATTATTTGAGCAGACACGAAATGGCTAATAAATGGCCAGAGAAATTGAGCTCGGATCTAGCCTGTGTGATTTACGGGCGTGAGTCTGCACGCGCAGAATCAGACCGCGGCGCGTGAGCATGTCCTCCCGCACCGTCTCAGGTGTCCATCCGACTAGTTCACACCTCATTACCGTCGCGTGTCGGTTTACGTCCAGTCAAACAACTGACAATAGTTGTCATGTCTACAACCAAACAGTTAGTGATGACAAAAAATGTGTTGACAGTTCCAATTAATCAGAAACTGCAATTAGTGGTAAATTCAATTTGTTCAACCTAGGTAACTGTTGTATTTGACGACAAATTGATTTGTTAGATTGAGGAAAGCATCACGCTTTATGTATGATCGTGTCTACTCCGTATTTGTGTAGATTATTAACTGCCAAAGTAATAGCACATTAGCACTTAATAAACTAAAGAATGTCCCGTTCAAAGCTTTCGCTGTGAAAGACAAAGACACACAATATAGTAAGTAAATATTGAATCAATTCCAAAGCAATTTGCTGTAAGCTCTCAACATGGAGTCGTTCGTGAGCCCGCTGCTCCTCGTCTGGCTTGAATCAATAGAGAATACGAAGTTAAGTCTAGACACCATATATTTAATACAAGTTCCGTTTGCAGACGCTTTCTCTTTGTTAACTATCATATAAATGCAAAACCATCTAAACAAAACGATCTTTTATTGCAACTATTTGAAGAATTACTCTTTCAAATAAGAATGTAGATTTACATTTTAAAGATATATCTCAAATGAATGAGTGTACGACACCATTATTTATTAGTCTGCAAAATCATGTAGTGTAGCGAAATCAGAAGTGATGCTGAGCAGAAAATATGTTCGCGATCACCGCTCGTGCTCATTAAAATTGTGCCTTGTAATCACACGAGTCATCACTTTAACTACAAATTACATTATTTGCAAGAGAAAGCCTTGTACAATTTAAAATAAATGTTTTAATATTAAAGAATGCGTTCGAACATTATTGCTATACTTTCCCAAATCCATGATAGACACGGCAGCGCGCCGACTTTCCAACGGCGATGTTATCTGTTTCATAAAAATGAGCTCATTTAGCTGGAGCTACAGATATGTGGCCATTTCAGTAATTAAGTGCGCTTTGGTTTAATTATTCTGTAACGCGGACAGCGGAACGTGTATCCGACGAGCGAAGCTGCCACCCGCCATGCTTAGCGCTCTTAATTCCTCTTGCAGTTTTTTGTTAACGGTTTTCAGTTATTCGTATGTGTTAGTGTCAGTAACGAAGGCATTGAGGAATTGGGGTGGATCGAATGACTCTCGTCCCTCCGGTACGCAAAATACGTGTTTTAGACGTAGAGTGGCGGACGCCAGCCCGACATTTTTTACATACATGACCTGTTTGAGTGGTTACTTCATTATCATGAATGGGTAAAGTTTGATTGAAAATAAACTTTAATTTGAAAATTTTACAAATCGAGATTTTATAGTTATCTGTGATTTATCTTTCTCACCTTCTTCGCGTTCACGTCGCATAAGATTGGCTGGAGCCAGATCATTCAGGGTAATTTTATGAGCTAAGTTGTCCTGCACATTGCAGTCTACGAAAACCAATTCAGTCACACAACAGCTTATCTCCCCTTATCGCTTTTTTGTCCGATAAGGTCCCGATATCCAAATTATTTGCTTAGTCTTTTTCATCTCATATTTTTCCCACCGCGTCTGACATATCTATATCTGCTGATAACCCATCAGTGCTATCAGTTCATCTATTACGTCGGTTATTAGCATTTTCGAGAGGTTTTCGATACAGTCGCATGAGTATCAGGCGGATAGTGTCAACAATGAAGGCTTATCTTGCTTTTAGAAATTTCTCTGGTGATTCAATGGTAGGATTATTCAATTTCTAGATAAATATTGATAAACATATGTAGATGCAATTTCGTTGGCTGCAATCTCCCATATGACAAATTCAAGGTCTCCTTAGATATTCTCTTTCTTTAGTTTATTGTTCAATACTTTTCGTTTACAAACATACACTTGCCTGAAACCTTTAAGAGTTTTATGTGACTAACTTGAGGGAGCAGCTCGCTCACAAGTTATATCAAAACAAATAAAAATATACTTGAAACTTAACCACCAGTAGTAGAAAGTTTTTTCAAGGTAAAGGATAGGATCTGCTTAAAATTCCAATGCTGTGACGGGACATGCAACCTTCTAAGGACCAATTTCTTTAATCATCTAATAACTATAACCACTGTTTACATTATCATTACTTAAAACGTCACTAACATCATAATGCAGTCACATTTGGGCGCCAAATTTCCTCTGCTCATCAATAAACGATCGTAAAGCATGTCATGTCATGGCGTGGTCCTCAGCCCGAACTGGCGACAATGCGCCGTGATTACCGCCAGACATCCGTCCATTGTGGCCATGTCACTTGCGTATGCGAGCCCGTTCGTGATGACTGCTCAGTTGTGAGTATGTACGGGGACCATGTGAATATTGTGAACAGAATCTATAAATGTAGAAGGCATTTTGTACTAAAGGACCATTTTTTTAGACTATTCTTTGTTCTTGAAACGGTTATATAGATTTTAATCGCTTTTAATGGGGACCATGATTGTGACTGTGAGCGAGTAGAATCTATGAATATACAGTACAGTTTGTGCCAAAGAACCAATTTTTTTTCTTCGCGTAAACTGTTTTATTATAAGTTTTAATCACTGTTAACAGTTCTAAGCACTTCTCTTTTAACTTGAAACTGTTCTGTGGTAATTAATATTATTGCATCTAAATATTAACAGAGCAATCTGCATAATTGATCTTAGTCTGCCTTAGTTTCTGCTAATAGAAATATTTGTTCATCAAAGTAAGAGCTAAGCACTAGCTCTTACTTATCATCATATTTCTACCCTTGTTCCATGTTACTTTTTATTTGTTTCACGTGTTTACTAATGCTGTATTCCCTTCCCCAATTTCCTTTTCTTTGATACTATCATTGCTCTCTTAATCCGTCTATTAATAATTTTGTTAATACTCTTATCACTTAAAACCAATCAGTATCAAGTAAATTCCCAAGTTTCTAGGTCAAGTGAATTTAAAAACATCTGAAATATGCTGACGGCGACGATGGATGGGTTGATTTAACTGCTTAAATGCAAATTAAGATTATGATAAGACCTTTTAAATCCTCTCGAAACAGTTCTTAAACGATTAATATGTATTCAAGATAGTATCGCGCATTTTAACTTGGTGTGCATACATACGTGTATTAGTATATGCGTTCGTTTTTATTTCATGCAGTGTCATGTAGCTTAATTTGATGCAAAAAAGTTAATCCAATCTTTCTTAGTTAAAAATTCGTACATTAAGTGTTGGTCTATCTTTACTTCTATAGATTGCGTCGAGTTAAGTTCGGAAATATTGATTTTAAAATATTAATCATAGAGATTAATTTTAATCGATAAATCGCATTGGGATTTCCGTTGTAATTATATTGTGTTGTGACCTAAGCTTTTTGTGTCCTAAAAAGTCCGCTCAAGTATAGTTAAATACAAAAATACCAGATACCCTTCGTGTGTCATTCAAATATCCAAGAAAAAATTGAAAAGAAGACATTCAAAGTAATATGCTAAACACTACAACGCATACTTTTAAATCAATTAACAGTAAGATCCATTTCAGCACAGATCGTGTCTGCCAATGCATATATCTCTGATATAGTAACTGCTAAAGGAATAGTGGCTATATTTGCATTACTTTGTGGTGTGTGCTCAGTTGTTGAGTCAAGTGAAGCGCGTCGCCATCACACCCGTGCTTTGCATACGCGTCCGTAACGCATCTTCCCATTTAAACACTAATGAAGTGTCGGAAATCATTGGTCATTAATGCATGAGGATACTGATATGTTGTATTGGTACAATTGGAATTGTTGCAGACAGTTTTATAGTTGGCTTTTGTGTAGACGATTTAAGTTGGTTCTGATTTTGAACGGTTGTATATTTTTCATTCTAAAACAGTTTAAAGTCGTCAAGTTTAGGAAATTACGTTATAATATTTTTAATAGTGGTAGCACCTTGCAAAGAACTCGGAACCACCATAGCATTGCGGATTCTTTAATCAATAGAATTTTTTTACCTCAAACGGTGTTTTTACCAACGTTCAATTAAATATAAAAACTGGCATTCCGACCGAGAATCATGACGAATCCGCCATTTGCGGACTTTAAAATCGATCCAGCACAGATAATAACGATACTCTATCTGGATAATCGCAATAGAATGTCTTAAAAAGTAAAACAAAGCGTGGCGGCTGGCAACACTGATTGGTGCAACATAAATGGAGTTTAATTTTAGCACAGACGATGGCCCTGGATTGTGTGGTTTTCCTTTTACGGATGCCATCTTGTATGCTCTTGTACGTTTATTTAATGTAACAGTGCAGTGCGCCAGAATTTAGACAAAATTGTTTCTTCGGTCTCGTAAAATGTCTGAAAAAATTGGCTATGGATAGATACAAGAATTCAATACTTAAGTGCGTGTCAATTTCGATCTTTTTGCATTTTGATGATTTTTTTTTTAACAGAACAGTGTTTTATGAGAGAAGAATAATTAAAATAAGAACGCATTTATTAAAAAACCTACGCTTACCCATTTTTCTTACTTATCAAGGATCGTTTCTGTTAAAAAACTATAGTAAAGTTAGTTTTCTTGAAACAATCCATTAACAATTTGCAGAACAAACCGCTCAATTTAGTTGTCATTAAAATGATCTTCTACCATATGGTCGAGTGAAAGAAAAATAAACACAAAACACTTGTGTCGCCCTAATCTCCGGAGTGGCATCTCTCGTGCGCTCACAATGCTGCGTTTAGTATGAATGTCTTCATTGTGATGCAGCACTGGCCTGCGCCTGGCGAGTCCGGCGGGAACGGATGGAACGAGGCATGCTTTTAAATGTGGAAGAAAAAATTATGTTTGAGTTTTGTAGTTTATGACTTTTATGTGCGTATTCGAATTGATTCGTCATTTGTAAAAGGATATTTCGGTCTGAAAGAATAAGTGATATCATTTATTCTTTCAAATTCTTTCGGTTTTATCCGTTAATTAAATGACAAGTAATCAATTATATGATTTTAATGGTTTAATTTAATTTGACTTAGTAGATATGCGTAAATATTATAAGGTTATAAAGGTAACTTGGCGTGACGTTGAATGACTTAAACTGACTTGCTTATTTACGAAAAGTTTCACTTGAAACATAACCTTTAGCAAAAGTCATAAACGTTTTGAAGACCTGAAACTCATAATCATGATAAACCAACATAAATCCCAAGTAAGCAAATAAACCTAAGCGCAACAAGCGGCTAATGAACTATTGTGGCCCAGCAGACCATAAATCTCCATATTTTATGTGACATAGACATAGTTTACGACCTTCGTGACGGTCGCGTTATGGTGATAATCGGCACGAAGCAGGCCCGACCTTTCAAACCGCTCTCGTTTCGTTCAGAAACTTCCACATTTTTGTCGGAACCAGCGAAAGTTCGTCATAAATCGTCTCGGCAGTTTCACTTGCGTAGAAATATATTAAATATCGAGTATTTTTTATAATCTCGTTTTTATGACTAGATTTAGTGGTAATTTAGAAATTGGAATTTTAACAACTAATTAACTAGAAAAAAACAATATTTGTTGAACCTTTGTCGTTAGGTTAATAAGTCATAAATTAAACACTGAGGAGGTACTGTTTCAATAGGTATTCGTGTTACCGATTATTGGTATTCAGATACCGATGGAGAATACCTTGTAATTGTATCGAACTCTCCCTCTCTTTCAATATAGGATTTGCTAATTCTTACGCCAAGTCACACACAACAGTAACATAAATATGATTCATAAAAGGCACCACCAACCACCATAATTAAAAATGTGTAAAAGGAAGTGCAAAAACATAACTACAATTGGAATATTGTAGTTATGTTTTTGCACTTCCTTTTAAAAAAAAAACACACACGTTTTCGGACGAAGATTCTTTTTTGAAAAAAAAGAATCTTCGTCCGAAAACGTGTGTCTGGAATACGTAAACGCATGTCGATTCGGTTTCGGTCGAGGCTTGTGAGTCGCGGTCGCGGCGCGTCGATGTCAAGGTCACGGGCGCATGCGTGCAGCGCCGCGTCGCCGCATCGCGCCGTATCGAACATTTTATTTTTAAAAGTTCAAACATCGAACGCAGCTGCACTTGAGCTTTTTTTTATTATTATTTTGATACTAAGACTTATTTTGAGTTAGTCATCTGCAGCTTTGGGCATGGAATTTCTGGTCCTTTTAAAATTGTTTGTGATTTTGTGAACGCATGACAACAAAAATTATGTAGGTATATTTACAACTAAG
Organism: Mythimna separata; assembly: GCA_030763345.1. Classification (NCBI taxonomy): domain Eukaryota; kingdom Metazoa; phylum Arthropoda; class Insecta; order Lepidoptera; family Noctuidae; genus Mythimna; species Mythimna separata. The sequence goes on from JAKKIA010000039.1 coordinate 645,725, forward strand.
TATTTATTGATCTAATTATGATTTATGTACATCGTAATTTAACTATTAGTCGTTAGTAAACTTTTCTCGCTTCATTTAATAGGCATTTAAGTATCGATATATAATTCTAGATATTAAATTCAGTCCGTCTTTTAACTTTCTTACTTCTACATGCCATCCACAATAAAATTCAAACAAAGAAAAAGAATTTCTTCTTTCTAATAATGCTAGAAAACCTCGCATAACAAAACTCAATGAAAACTTGATTACATTTCTCTCATTCCTACTAGATATTACAAACGACAAGTCGTAAAAATCATACTCATAACGTTCCGTTCCGTGGCAGCCGATAAATAACAGTTATAGCGGAGAAACAAGCCATCAATCTGTTTTATAACGCAGACCTATCCTAACTAGGCGGCCATTATGTTGACACGAAACTAAACGGTTAGATTAGAATGCACTGGAGGAATGCACTCGACGCCATTATTAAATTTGATTTGAATTTATTCTGAAATGTTATTATACCGGTTGGAAAGCGGAAATGAGAAACAGCTGTTTTCTGTAATCGAGGTAGGTGATGGGAAAATCAAAGTGTTTTGATACGAATTAAAATAGTGTCATAAATCATTTTTTAAGCGATTTAATGGCATCCGTATATTTATAAAAAAATTATTTGGAGCTCATCAAAATGTTGTAGTTGCCTTCTAGTTGGCAAAAAATAATTGGGCGGTTTTGACATTTGAAGAAATTGCATGCTATTATAAAGTAAGCGCAAAAAGAACAGTTACAATATATTTGTACGAGTATTCCTTCATATTATTTAACGCTAATTTATTCATGGAAGATATAGGGAGTATTTTTTTACGCTTAATTTATAATAGCATGCAATTTCTTCAAAGGTCAAAACGGACCTATTATTTTTTGACAACTTTAATCAAATTTCTACTTCCGGTTTATTAGTACCTAGGTATTATTTTATTAATTATCGTTTGAATCCCCAACCGGTCCTATGAGACCGCGCTGTTATTGTTTTACTATTGTGTCTCGTTTCGCGGGTATCTGAGTAATTAATCCTAACCCATATAAGTACTCGCATACCCGCAAACGAGACACAATAGTAAGACAATTGACAGAAATCTCCAGGAGATTCGATTAATCAATATTTCATTTAAAAATTGAATGTCCTCCTAATAAATCACGTTAAAAGTCAAAAAGAGGAAAAGCAACATGGCGTCTGTCAGCAGCCGCCATAGTGTTGAGATAATTAAATTGTCGACACACGCCCCAAACTGTTACGTTTAACGTTAATTAGATAAGCAGCGTGTTTCTTTGTATTGCTTTTATTTTGGACGTAATTGCTTTGTGGGGTGATGAGTGTGATTTGATTTGGGTTCTTCTATTTGTAGAACACACACACACACACATATTTTGATTTGATTTAGATTGAAATATTTATACCCACAAAACGAGACACAATAGTAAAACAATAACAGCGCGGTCTCATAGGACCGGTCGGGGATTCATGAACTTAGGTTAAAGTAAAGTGGCTGAAGAATCACAAAACTTAACTGGGTAACGTTACTTGTAGAGCAGATGGTCGATGAGGATGAAAGGTTCAGGAGTGATGATTATGTACTGGAAGACCTAACGATTTATGGCCTCCGACGCGACAGTGAGGGTTACGGTAATCTGATGGAAGCGAGACGCACAGGACCTATCGTTGTGGCGACGCTTTAGGGGGAGGCCTTTGTCCCGTAGTGGCCATCTTTTGGCTGACATAATGATGATCAAATAGACTGTGTGAAGTTAGACCACAACACACCACTAACTTCCAAACCAATAAGAAACAACGGTACTCTGCTACAGTTTTATTTAATTTTTATTCCTCACAAGTAAAAGGCAAAGACCAGCGACCTGACGGAGTCTGGCAATTAATCCAGCATTATGTTTTGCTAGATGACCACGTAGTTTTTGTGTGTGTGTGTAACAAGCGCGACGGGGCATCTGTTGTCACGCTTGCTCGACGCTCTGCGAGTGCGCTGCGCTGGTCACTCGCCCAGATTTTCGTCTGTTTTTGTCTATATGCGATGGCGAGAGGTTATAATCGACTAGCTTTAGCCCGCAGCTTCGCCCGCATACATAAAATATATCCTATGTCACTCAGGAATACAGCAGCTTTCTATTGGTGAAAAAATTTTAGCAATCGGACCAGTACTTCCACAGATTACTTTATACAAACAAAAAAACAAACTTTACCTCTTTATTATATTAGTGTAGATTTTGCTAAGATTCGCACATCTCGATTGTGACTTGAGTCCGACTCGGTCTGTTATTGCGACTGGCGGATGGCGCGAGTTGTTCCTCAATGGTTTAGAGTTTCGAGTGAGAGTGACTGATTCGAATAATCGAAAACTAGCAATCGATTCGGTTGACTCGAAACAATAGAAAAATATCTCGATTATTTTGTAGAACGCCGAGTCGATAGTTGACTCGATGGTTTATTTTACCGACTTCGATTGTAAAAACATGCGGAATCCCCCATCGCTAGTTTTTTGTTATAAATGGTCAAACATTAGTCATGTTCTAAAAACTCTTTCCTTATTCTAGAAATGTTAGCTTCCTTTATCGAAAGAAAATAACATTTACTTAGCGGTGTTGCCAGCGAACGATTAATATGAAATACGGCATACCAGCATTTGTTCAGGATGGTTGCTTACTTTCTTTAGTCATTATTTTCTAATTACTTCGCATATTTCCGCTCACACTTCTCAAAGCCCACCCAAGCTAAGACAGTAGACCAATGAATAAACTCGCAATAAACCTCAAATTACTATTTATTAGTTATTAAATGTGTGTTGAAGTGCATCTTCCACATTCATCCGTTATGAGTGAACCGAACCGGGTCGTCGAACCTCGCTAACGGAGCTTCACATTCGCGTGATCGCCTTTACACTTCACACGCGAAGGGACGACGCAACACGTCACTTTGCATGCTATGTGCTATATTTTACATGGAAAAAATGGAAGCACATTTTAGGCAGTTTTCCTTCGCTCTGCCAAAAAGGTTGGTGACCCCGAAGCGGAGGCTTTTCGCACTAGTGATCTCTGTTGACCGTCACTGTCGGTAATAATTTCACGCATGCTGTTTTATTGTTTTTATTATAACTAATTTAAGTATCCATAAAAAACCCAGGAAGCTATGAGTTTGACCGAAGAAAATAAGACCGGTAAAAATGTAAATAAGGCTCTCGTTTAGTACCGGTGTTGAAAAAAACCGGTATTTTAAATAAAGCAATTAGAGTGAAGTAGATCGAACGAGCCGCAGTAAATTGTTTCTTTTTTATAGCCATTTTTCTTGCACTTTGAAGAGAGACCGTAAAAATTTACCTTTTACTATTTTTCCTTTAGTGGAGAGACCTAGTTTTGAAAGGCGATTTAATAGTCAGTTTGCAAGTAGGCTACAGATGCAAACATGATTCACATAACAGTTAAATACCGAACACAAAGAGTTCCGACTTTCACTGTTACTCTCCGAGACAAATTCTTGCCATTCAGGTTACCATTAATAATTCTCTAAATCAAACGATATTCTTTAAAAATAACTTTGCGAGGCAGATTAACTCCTACCACGTTGAAAAATATTAGCTTATTCATCTTGCGTTATTTTTGGCTACCAAATAAATACACAGAACCGGAATTCATAAATAAAATTTAGTGTTATTTTTAAGCCTCATTTTTCATATAACAAACAACCAATAAAAAAATATCACCAGCAGACTTATGTCTGCAAAACTTTCCCGCCGTCTAGCCAGAATCGGTTCTGCAGCTGCAGTAGAGTACGATTGTGTCTGATGGACGCCTCCCAGCGGGGCTGTTGTCCACGACATGACATTATCTTGACGTGGTCATCCGTTTAGAGACGTGGTCCTAAGGTCTGTTATATTCAAGGGATAGTCACTGTGATATGATGTGGGTCCTGACAGTGCCAAAAAGCGACATAAAGTTTAATCAAATGGTGTGCCTCTGCGGTGTGTGTTCACAAAAATCGAGTTGTATTTTTGCAGCCTTTCATTAAAAGTGATTTATACTACAATAATATTTCCATACAGAGAGATAGATAGAGAGTTAGTTAGATTAATTGATTGGAAAAACGCATCAATTAAATTAATTAGATATTTTTACTAGATAAATATATGTATGATACCAGTTTGTAACTCTTCCGCTGTAAGACAAATATGTCTTCTCAATCAGAAAAGGCAAAAAAATACACACTTCTTATTCTTTGACCATATTATGTTGGGACACTTAATTATAATTAATTACAGAATGCACTTACTAGGGTGCACAACCAGGTCGAATTGACCGAATAAATGAAAAGTCTTGCTCTAAATCACTGCATCATCATCTGCCTAGCCTTTTTTCCAACTATATTGGGGTCAGCTTCCAGTCAAGCCGGATTTAGCTGAATACCAGTATTTTACGAGGAGCGGCTGCCTACCAGACCTCCACAACCCATTAACTGGGATAACACGGTACTTCATGGCAAGACTGGAGTCAGATTTACTGGCTTCTGACTATCCGTAACGACTGCCCAAGATCTACAAATGACAGCCGGAACCTACGCTGCATTTGCCATAATTTAAGTAGCTCAATCAAACACGGCCAGATTTTTTGTTTTATAAAAAGTTAAGCATATTTCCTTAAAAACGAGGTAAATAACTGTAGCTTATTGCAGTGTACAAGTTTTTAGTTGTAAATAAGAATTTGGTTCCCAGAAAGCCATTCATAATATAACCAACGTTTTATTATACAGAATTTTAGTTAACTTCTCAGAATATTTTATATGATAATTAGGTGAACAAGTTATGTTGAATGTTTAAAAAAGTTAACTCTATCATGCAAAAGCAAAAAAAAATACTGGAAACATCAATGAACGAACATAAACTATATTTTCTTTAGAGAGTCATTGAGGTTTCTTTTTACGATGGCTTGCAAAGCTTGGCCATCTTTGTAGCCAGTCAGTCTATTAATAGCGCGTTATATGAAATAGTGACTGGACAAAAAGCTCAACCGCTCAGCGGGCACCTAACCACAGACAATAAATGAACGGCATCGACAAATACCGTATTTTCGGTACCGATAAGTAACACTCCGGTTTCAATGACAGACAAAACGGGTTTGCCGATAGCTTTGTATACGCAAGCTCCGGAATCTGAACTTTTACGTTTGTGTTTCTTCAAGAAAGGCAAAACGATTTTTATTTATTTATCCGGTAAATCTCATAGAAATCAACACACGATTTCGAATTTGCCACTTCATTAAAATATTCACGAAATAACTTTAGATAGTAAACATAACTTTTGCATAGCTATCTAGAAAAACCATTTCTCCAAACAGGTTTAAATCGTAGTTCCGGTGACATTGTCGTGTCTATGGCACGAGTATAGTGAACTTGCAAGAAAGTGAAGTTGAACTGGTCTTGGCAGGCACAGGCATGGCGCCCACACAGCCTTGCTGCACTTTGTTTATTTATATTATGCTGATTTATGTAGTGCCTGCAAGTTTACGCGGCCGAAGACCTTTGAACCAAGCTCGCTTGATTGATATGCGCTTATTTATAAATGGTGAATCATTTATTGACAAGCTTTGAGGTCAACAGCATTCGATTTTGTACCAAGTTTATTTGCTATAGTCCGTCTAATGAAAGCGCGACCTGAGAAGAAGAGGTTAAATCCAAAAATATGGTATGTGGTATTACTAATAGTAATTAGTAGGAGAATCATGTCGTGACATTTCATTTTTTTTTATTTCCTACAATTGCGGCTGAATAATGTTGCCCATTAAATTAAAAAAAAAACTCCAGGTCGCGCTTTCATTAGACGCACTCTAGTTTCTGAACGGAACGCTATGCGAAATCGGGAAGGACAACCATTAACCAGTCGAGTCTATCGATGGCAAAGACGTTTGGGTTAGGATTCAATAAAATTTTATGGTCTTGGATTACATAAATAAATAAATTAATGAGGAAGAAAGTTGCTAAGTGCCCTTTAATGTTGTTGTTGAATAAATTACTTAATCCGGTATTTTTTTTGGGAACGTTCAAAGTTTTTTTTAATAAGTTTATGTAAACTTATTTGGTTTTAGTTTACTTAATAAATAATATAATCGACTGGATAATATCTAATCAATCGTTTATTGCAAACGTTATTTAAACATGTATTGCGCTATTAAATTTTGAAACCTATTTTTCGTACAAGTACGTATTTTGAAAGAAAGCAGTTACTTCCTTTATATTTCCTTTTAGTACCTACTAATTACTTTTATATCATCATCTGCCTAGCCTTTTCCCAACTATATTGGGGTCGGCTTCCAGTCAAGCCGGATTTAGCTGAATACCAGTATTTTACGAGGAGCGGCTGCCTACCAGACCTCCACAACCCATTAACTGGGGTAACACGATACTTCATGGCAAGACTGGAGTCAGATTTACTGGCTTCTGACTATCCGTAACGACTGCCAAAGATCTCCAAATGACAGCCGGGACCAACGGCTTAACGTGCTTTCCGAGGCACGGAGGAAACTCGTTATGTTAAGATGGTCACCCATCCACAGACCAACCTAGGCAAGCGTTGCTTAACCTTGAAGATCGACCTATGCGGCTGTTATTATCTAGCCACGAGCTCCTCTTTTACATATTCTACTTTTATATATCAATTAATATTTCATACACGTATTGCAATGAATAAAAAAATGATAAAATTACTTACAGAGTAATTAAACTTTATAATACACTTACGCTCATAATTCCCGTATGTGTGATACACCATTATCTTACCGCCATGTTTGCAAAAAGCGCGGGAGAGGGTCATTGACCTGCCCGCGCCGATTAGCCCCCTGCAAAGGAATGCTTATTTTATTTACGTACGTTTACATTTTTATTAGGTCATGCATATGTAGATTGTTTAAATATTTAATTTAGTGGCTTTATTTAGATTTTATTCTAAACAAAAATATCCCTAAAATATCTCCAGTAGGTTCCTACCATTATCTATTTTGTGCGGTATGGCTGCCCCCAGTGTCGTTTAGACAGACAGACAGGAAAATAAACATAAAACAGGCCTGTTATTCTACAGATTAGTTTAAAATTACTGTTAGTTTGTATTCAATTTGGTTTATTATGGAAATACCGAATTGATGTTTCATTTCAGTCTAGTGTAGGTTTGAAGTTAAACTTAAGTTTTAGTTTTTCCCTTATTTATTTTTCCATAAATAATAAAATAAAATGAATCAAAAAAAAGTTTTTTATATAAACCCTCATTATTATGTACGTAATACTCGTAGTTAGTAGTAGTACTGACAACGGACAATCTACTTTTTCATAAATTAGCTTTTATAAAAAAAAAATATCCGTACCTAATTATCTAAAAGCAATTCTCATTTAACCCTAGAAAGATAATCATATTGAATTAAACGTTAAAGATAATCATACGTAAAATTGACTCCTCCTTTTTGAGTAGCTGTTATTAAAAAAGTTTGTACTGATGTAAGTAATACGATAAATATTTTTTATCTACAACATAATATTATGAAATAAAAATACTTATATTTATTCATTTATGTTTATTTATTATTAAAAAAAATAGGATGTTAAAACTTCTCAAAAAATTAACAAAACATAAGAACTTCTCTTTTCTTCTAAAGTTTTATCATAATCATCTGAAATCAGTACTTTTTCTTATATTCTGCCCCGCCTTGAAGACATAGAGGTTGACCAGCAATGTCTATTCTTTGATCTGATGGTTCTTTGAGATAACATTATTAGATGATGAGAAGCCGTTGAAAGAGTCGCTTGTCCAGAGTCTTCTTCTTCAATACAGTCCATTTCACAGGGAGTTGCTGACACTTCTTCCCTCACTCCATCCGCAAGACCTTCTTACACATCGCTCCAGACGTCATCCTCGCTCTCATGATCTTCGATTTTACTGTCCGTGTCAGGACAGGGTGGCTCCTCATCAGTCTCTAAAAAGCAGACAGGATATGGTCTTTATCCAATTCTCTAGTCCCCATTATGTTGTGGCAGTATCTGAATACCTATAAATATCAAAAATTCAAATAAAAAGACAATCAGACAATAAAAATAATTCAAATAAATATTTTACCAAATATCGTAAAAGTCACGCAAAAGATAATCATACGTAATTTTGACTCCTGTGATGTTTATATTTCAAAATGGCGGGCACTTACCTCAGTGACGTGGTCGCCTCTCGCTAGCTCCCAACGGCCAGTGAAATGTCTGAAACGCACGACTCCGGATTCGCGCTGATTAAAAAGAGGCAGCAATATTTCATTTGCGCGGGAGTCATTTTGACGTAGATTATCTTTCTAGGGTTAAACCTACGTAGTTGTGTTAAAATTCGACCAAACTATTGGAAGATTACGGGATGATAAAGCTTTTCGCAAACTTTATCGCGCTTTTTACGCTTGACTAAATTCCATTCGGGGTTAGAAAGTGATATCACAGCTATTTGTCCCGTGACGTCATTTGTAAGACATCAATCTGAATTAGACGTTATCAGAGCGAGTGGTGCATAGTCTTCACATCATTTCTTATCTTTGCTACGAGGCATGGCCTATTGGCCGCAAACGTTATTCAAAATCAAAATGGAACTTGTCTATGTCTCATCATCATCTCAGCCGAAAGACGTCCACTGCTGGGCATAGTCTCCCCAAGCGTCGCCACAGCGACCGGTCCGGTGTGTCTCGCATCCATCGGATTCCTGCGACCCTCGCCAGGTCGTCGGTCCACCTTGTGGGAGGCCATGTCTATACTTTAATATTTCTGTTCACCCTTGTCGTGGAGTACAAGCATCATTATATTTTAATATAGAATATGTTTAGATTGTTTTTATTTTGTTTACTTCAACTTACTTACCTATGTACATAGTGTGCACAAATAGTAGCGATAAGAAACATGTATCCGAGATATTTGTTATACATTACACTAACATGAACTTAGCCCTCTTCCTTTCCTTTCTCCTAAATTTGCTGCGCGGGTGCCTGACAGGGGTCCATATTGATTTTGACTATAATTCTGTACCATCTATGTTTATAATATGGAATGAAATAAGATGTTGAGTAATGATTGAAAAGAGTGTTCATGGAGTTTCTTGCATATTCTTCTCCATAGAGATCTGACGCTTTGGAATGTGCAATTAGCATCATTTTTCTGACTGACTGACTTCTTGACATTTCAAAAGAGCCTGTAAACAGTTTATTTGAAACAATAAACTTTGCCTTTTGCAATATAGTATTGTTTAGGTTCGTAACATTAATTTAGAATCCACGAAAAAGGATGACTAACCAAAAAACTGGTCACGAATCACGAGAAGAACGTGCTTTCGCACGGGTTTATAACTTTTTGTCATTGTTTATCACATCATCCATCAAAAAGCTGTCACAAATTACCATATCACCATTGTAACGTTTTGAATACAAAACAAAAGCCTAATGAACTTTCAAACAATTGCCGGCGGTAGATCAACGATAATAATTTAATAGATACCCAACATTTTGTGAAAATGTCGATGTTAAAAATGTGTGAATCCCGTAGTGATACCAAGATCTGTAGAATAGATCACTTCATGATAATATTATGAAGTGAACAACAAAACAAAAACGAAAACTGGCCAGATCGTTTAAAGTTAACGTTTGAAGATAATCAATGCACTTTTGGCCATATCATTGATGTAGGATTTTTAACCACAAAACAATATTTTGTATTAGAAAACAGGAATACATAGTCCGGTCAAAATAGACTAATTAATTGGGGTAAGGTTACAATAATTCGCACTTGGCTGAAAATTGGTAGGTTTGTTCAATACACTATTATAAAGGAAATGTGAAAAGTCCTCATCGATCCGGCACGTGCAAAAAAATATACACGCGGTCAAAGGTCACAAAAATGGGTTTTTCGCGTTATTAAGCAAAATGGTAAGTTTTATCATAAAATTAGCTCAGACAAAAATTATAGATCAGACAATTATCTATAAATATGTCTAAATACTTTTTTCCTAAGAGCCACCGTTTTTGAGATATAACGATTCAAAATATTGAAAGAGTTGTAATCGTCAAAATATGAATAAGTACACCACGTATATACTCGTACATCACTGAAGACGTAATACAAGCAAAAATATCGTTCTATCGGTCAGTGTGACTAACACATATAAAATATGAAAATTTGGGGTAAAAAAAAAACCATTCCCTTATCTTCTACGCCAGTGTAACCTTCAGCAACATCTGCCTCCCATTCAATTGTCTGCGTGGCTAGGGTCGTATACCTGCTTTATTTTACTATGCCGAATACATTCAATGCTATTAGAGTGTTTTTGATTTAATGGGCCACATTATTCAGCCACAATTGTCCGAAATAAAAAAAGTTGTGAAGTGTCAAGACATGAAGAATCATGTCTTGACACTTCACAACTACTAGTTAGTAATACCACATACAAAATTTTTGGATTCAACCACTTTTTCTCAGGTTGCGCTTGCTACTGTTTCAACTTTTTGAATCGTTATATCTCAAAAACGGTGGCTCTTAGGAAAAAAAGTAGTTAGACATTTTTATAGATAATTGTCCGATCTACAATTTTTGTCTGAGCTAATTTTATGATAAAACTTACCATTTTGCTGAAAATCGCGAAAAACCCATTTTTGTGACCTATGACCACGTGTATTTTTTTTTGCACGTGCCGGATCGATGAGGACTTTTCACATTTCCTTTATAATAGTGTATTGAACAATCCTACCAATTTTCAGCCAAGTGCGAATTATTGTAACCTTGGATGTCTAAATTGACCGGACTAACATTGAAACACTGTTCGTGTTCTCTACGGCTGGACAACTAATTTTACCATATGGACTATGGTCAGTCATGTTTGACCAGAAACCATGACATATTCATGCTTTTAGCAACAGTTTTTAACAGCAATAACAACTGCTATTTATTTTATTAAACCTTTATTTTGTACGAGTTTTCAAGCGCTAAAATTCGCCGAGTTTAACTTCAGACTCGTCAAGTTAAAACGCCCGTACTGTATGTATGTCGCGGTTCAATCAAATAGATTAGTTTTAAAATTAGGGTTTGATGTTTTCGAGTAGGCACGAGTTTTGTCTTTCTCATGCTAGATAAAGGAATAGATAGCAAAATTGCACCAAGGTTTGATGAAGAGAATAATGTAGAATACTGCTGGTGTTGCAGAGCGGTGGTGCGGAAACTGAGCGCAGTTCTTCATAAATACCATTATTATAACGGTGCTCGTCTAGACGGCAGAAAAAAACTATCAGGAACTGTTTTTGTGGAGATTTATAATCGATTAGACGATAAACGCTGCCTTTGAGATGATGTTATTGGTTTTGTCTGATGGTCTTAAGTTCCCTTTATTGGGCTGAGGCCTGCTGTTCAGAGATATCACCGAATGTATGGAGTTCTCAATATTTTTTGGATATTTCATTTAGAAAAAAACAGTGTAGTCTTTTTAACCCAAAGGTTAAGGTGTAGAAAATACCTTTTGTTGAATTAAGTCCACCAACGAGTCCCCCTATGTAAGTGTACTCATCACACTCACTTTAAACAAAATAAATGATTAAATTGCGTAATCTATTAGCGCCTTACCGAGAAAACATTATTAAGTAGTAGGTTTACATCACAGAAATTGTACAGACATTTTAGTAAGGTCATAATGCAATAGCTGTAATACTGTTTTGAATATTTTGCGGGCCAAATTAATAAGTTTTGTTCATGATCTTGTTGGCTACGAAATTAATGTTGTTGCGTATCACGGATGTTGTCATGTTGCAGCCCATCCTGCTTCTATTACATCACAGGGAAGAGGAGTGTCTTCCTTGGGAAGCCGTTCCCCGGATGAAGGCATCTGTGACTCAATTTAAAAAAAAAACTCACGTACTTAACTATGACAACAGTTTCCAAATTTCTAGATTCTATGTCAAGGGAAGTTCTTGTATCTATGAATTTTTCATTCTCTTGAGCGTCAAAAAATATACGTTTATTCTGTGTTTTCTTTTTGGGATCCGGGAACCGTAAAAATGATCTTGCTTAACATATGACTCACTAAAGCAATTCTTATGTTTTGCTAATTAGTTTTCCTTTAAACTTCGTTTTTAAAATATATGCCATCTAATAACTCAGTCTTAAATATCATCGCTGTGTCATCCCGAAAAGCTGTGTTGACCTAAGTTGCTATAGTACTTGACATAGATGTAACTACAATGTATGTGCTAGGTCTTGTCAGTGGGTGATTCATCTCGCGATGGACCGGATAGGGTTACAGCATCACGCGGCTGCGGTTGAGTCCCGTCTTTGGGTATTTATTTCGCTTTACGCAGATTTCATGTTACGTTGCGAATTAAAGAAAATATTAGATATACTGATTGGAAAGAAGAAGAATTTTGAATTGAACACCGTATTGTACTCGTAAGTCTTAAGGATACGGTTAATTCGCCGTGTGTGGGCACGGTGGACAGTGTTGTATAACTCACTATAGACTTTTTTACATAGCATGGGTTGGGTCATGGATGACAGCAGGACGAAAATATGCATCTTTAAGATGAGAGAAAAGGATAGATAGCTAAATTGTATGAATCTGACAGCTGTCACCGACAGCAACCTACCTATAACAAATTTAGTATAGGGAGCTTATTGAAATACACGGCCCAAAATGACGCTGCTATCTCATTAGTGCTGTATCACAGCCTATGGCCTCTTGGATACGGTACGTTTTATTAACCGTGCTAACTCTGTTCCACATACCTCTTATAACAACACTTTACGGCAACAAAGACAATCCTATATTATCATGCTACACAAGGGTTATGTGATATCAAGTTCTTGCAAACATATTAATGATGATTACTGTAATATCATGACATTAACCATATTTATACTGTGGCATTAACAAGGTCTCTGAGAAGGGGGAGGAGTGTCAAATAAACATATTCATTGTTACAACACGCAACCTTACAGTAACAGGCCTATTACACTAAGAAAGAAAAGAAAGAAAAAAATGTTTTATTTGGCACAAATAAATATACACACAGTGTAGAAAAACATTTAGGTACATAAAAAGAACATAGTAAAACTAACAATTAACAACCTAGGTATCACATACCCGCGCAACGAGACACAATAGCGAGACAATAACAGCGCGGTCTCATGCGACCGGTCTGGGATTCATGAATACACACACACACACACTACTCGATACGTCGACTCGATAAGTCGACTCGAAACGTCGAGCCCCGTCGAAGACCGTCTCCCCCTTATGACACCTACACGACGCGACGTAGACTAAGACCGTTCGTAAAGACGAGTGGTGTAATAGGCCTTTTAGAGTATCGTTAAAACAATTAAACTACGCGTGATTTGAGTTGACTCACTCACTGATACTAGCTTCCTATTAGTTTAGATAATTAATTGCCTATCTGCTGTTGAATGTACTAGCATTTTGTTAATTATCTATTTAGAGTAGAATTCGCGATACCTACCGGCTACCTACTTTAAATATCTTTGTTTATAATTTCAACTAATCTAAACCTCACGATCAACGTTGACAATAATGTCGGTATTATTTATATAAAAGGAGAAACTGACTGATTGATATATATCAACACACAGCTAAAACTACTGGGACTAGTAATGTGGAATTATGGGCATGTTTTCTTTTATGACATCGGCGAGCAGTAAGATTTTCCAAAATTAACCCCTAAGAGGATGAAAATGGAAACTAAAGTTTGTATCTAGAAGCCTACTTTCAAGCGTGCGAAACCGCTGACACAAACTAGTCTTGAAAACAACACCACGACTTCTCCGTTCTTAGTAGTACAACGACCCAGTATAAGTATTTGTAACGTCAATATCTGTCATCTGGATCGAGATAGCATCCGCTCCGTCAGGAAGCTCTTTGTGTTCGATAACCGTTTACTTTCTAAACCAAACCATACTATTGTATATAGACTCTAACTGTCACAATATTTAGACAAGCAGTAATGTTAACGATACTGGGAATACAACTACATATTCTACTCAATAATGAGCCTAAAATAATGCAGTCTTTACTTGTCTATCATCATCATTTCAACCAAAAGACGTCCATTGCTGGACTTAGGCCTCCCCAAAGATTCGTCACAATTACCGGCTCTGTGTATCTCGCATCCATCGGAATCCCGCGACCCTCACTTCTAAAGACTTCCAAAGGCTGCATCTAGGCATTTGGTCGCCATTCCAGAACCTTTCGTCTCCATCGACCATCTGTTCTACGAGTAAGCCTATTTGCCTTGTAGATGTTCAATTTAGATGAACTAAAAACATAATAAAAACTATTCAAGTGTCTGTGAAGTAAAATTAATTATTATTAAGACATTAATTACAATCGAAGATTTAATTCTAACTGTAAAGTAGTCGAACTGCCCGATCAAGTCAAAAGTATTTTATATGCCAGAAACAGAAACTAATTTTTATTTATTTTTTATTCCTAGCAAAATCTACCAATCCAAAACGATATTGAGGTTAAAAATAATGTTTCTCTTGATGGTGAGTGACAGGCTCATATATACCATAGATAAACAAGTCAATTCAATGGCAAGGTCACTGTTACCAACATAGACAGTAAAATGTCTACATCAGTAAACTGACAAGCAATTGAAGCAACATTCATTTGCATCAATATCCATTTAACCAAATAAGGGACCAATAGACAGGATATATCACTTGACACAAATGTCTCACTGGCGTAAACAGACATTATACCTTCTCTAAAAGGCTTTTTACCTTACGGGGCCTTCTCTGGGGATAGTCATGGCCCCACCTGGGCACACCTTGACATGGCCAGCCTCTTATAGCCTATTACCTCACATGATGATGGATGTCTCAGTAATTACGCTCGGATGGATGCCGCCAAAACAATCGCGAGTATGTAAATGATGTTCAAACCCGAGATAAGTGGCTATTGTTTATTTGACGGCAGATTACGGCTTCTTTATGAGTTTGTTTAAAGACTAGAATTTGTTGGAGACTGGTTTTAGTTTGTTGTTTAAAATTGTGTAACAAAACATCTTACATCTATCTACCTAGACTAAACTGTCTCCTACTTATTCATACTGTTTGCAAATCTTATCTTCCTGTGTATCTTGTTGGACAAAGCAATCAAAACCTTCATGATGACCAACCCAATGACCATGATTACTATAATACTACTACTAGTACGTCCTCCACCGATCCCAATTCGCGTACAATAAATAATGAAGCAACTAACATATCAATCCACAGTCACAACAGTCGTGTGTTCATTCACGGCGGCCGCTCCTGCGCTCGCAAGTAACTCGACACGGACGAGGCGCGGTGGCTTTGACCTAGTGGGACCTTGGGCACCTTGAGCCGCCACCGTGACGGTTGCATCCTGCCGGCCTAAAGCCGAGCTAATTCGTATTTTCGTTGTACTTGCTATGGCTGTATTGTAATTACTATTGTTAGGATCTACAAAGCCTGTATTTGGATTAAAATAACCAATAGATGCTTTTTTTAGGTGGGACATCATTTTAACTTACTTCTCGCGCTCTGGGCGGAGTGGAAGGGTGTGTCAGACTTTTATTGACTAAAACCCACTCCTGTCCCTTCTTTACCTTCGTTCCAGGGTCCTGGGGTTCTCTTCTTTCAACCCAGGGCCCCAGTAGGCTTTGACCCTGCCGAGCCCATAACATGCTGTTTCAGTGCAAATTGGGTCGTTGGCAAAAGCTACTTGACTTGCTTAAAACAGAAACCTGATGTTTATTGCCTCTTAACCTCATATCGCACTAGTTGGTTCAAGTTACTTGTTAGTTGTTAGCACTTTGATTCGTTCGTCTTCGTCCCCGAGCGTCAGTTTCTCGTCTGTCATGTTGTACGTGTTGGCGCATATTATAAGATTCTTATTTAAGATTTCTCGCGACAAGTTATTTTAATGTATTTTTTTTTATATTGTCTTTGTAGACTAGACAATAAAAAAGTCTTTAGAAAATTCTTAAGCTTTTTTTTTATTTTAGCATATAATTAAGTTTCTCTGGAGCATAACAGATCGTAAAATTACTTAGGCATCTTAATCAACGATTCCCAATCGGAATCCGATATAAAACCGAAGAAATACGGAAGCGAACCGGTCAGATAAAGCCGGACGCTATTAATCTCGGCAAACATTCAGTAAAATAGTCGTAAAATGGGCCAACTGGTCGTCTAGACGAGCTGATGACCCTACCGATAGGAGCTATGAGTCAGATGCGTGAGGCAGATAGCATGGTAATAGGACAGCCTGGCAGATGTCAGGGGGCATAGCCGCCTGCCTAACGACTGACAACCTGTCTAGAAACTATATGTGGCACTATCTGCGAGAGAATCTTCAATCTTAAGCTCCTCTGCCATCTTGTCAGTAATATTATGAGATGGATTGAAGATCAAAGCAAATATTCTCCTCATGCAAATTACTATTTATCTATGTCGTCTTATGTTGTGCTTGATAAACATGTAACGCTTTCCAAGCACGCAAAACAGTGCCTTTCCAAATATTTTAATTAATGTGATCAAATAGTTTCCTTTGGTCCATCCAAAGGTCTGTCTGGTAGAAATTGCTATGTGCAACAAGACTGCTTATGGCACACTTATTTTTTATAAAAGTTGGTCCTGTGATAAATTAAGGTGTGCAATAAAGAAATAAATATTAACGCCCATCAAACACGCAAAACCGTGCCTTTCCAAATATTTTAATTAATGTAATAATCTTCAACGAACTACTCCTACTTCCAGTTCATTAGACACATTTTAGTTTCAAGCTGTCTTAATATTCTCCGCACTTATGCGAGTTGAATGCTAACAAACGAGGCACTTCCAAATCTCTGCTGCCCGGCTATTGTCTCCAAAACAAATGAGCTGTCAGACAGGCCTGCAATGAGCGATTCTTGCTTTATTTGCGTTTGGTCCTGCGTGGCGAATGAATTGTTTCCTCACGGATTTCGCGCCCGTCATCTTTCATATCAACCGACGGAAGATTGAGCGCAGACTGCGGTTGGTATGTGATGTAGTATAGGAATTTTGAATAGCTTTTGTAATAGTTTGCGTTTTGGAACTTGATTGTTTTGGATTGGACCTGTTTTTGTTAGTTCTGCGACGAAAATGAAAATCTATCTAGTTTGGTTTTAGTTCAGTAGCCGTAACACCGTTTATATCGTTTTTGGGAACATCGAAATTGCCCGTGAGAAAAAATGCCTTCTTTACTTTTACTTCCGAATTGACTTGAGGAACTTTTTTAGATGTATTTTAGTCATTCCTTCCACTCATGAGCTTAACTTGTTGTACCAATCATCTCAGCTGAAAGACATCCATTGCTGAACATAGGCCTCCCCTAAGCATCCTTAATGTTTTGTTGTACCAATATTATGTCCAATTTCTCACCACCACCATCTGCTCTTCCGCAGACTAAACAATGAACGGCCACAGCAACGGCGACATGAACGGAGCTGGAGACATCATCACACAGAACCAGCAGCGCGGCTGGTGGACCATCGGGCTGATCAACTCGCGCTACCGCTACCTCACCGCCGAGACCTTCGGCTTCAAGATCAACGCCAACGGCACCAGCCTCAAGAAGAAGCAGATCTGGACGCTGGAGCCTGCTTCGGGGAATGCTAATGATAGTGAGTACATTTTACTATAGGAAGTGGGTTATGATAATTAAATTTTTTAAACGCTACCCCGATTGCACGGAACAAATATTTGTATGGTTTACATTAACTTGACGCATCTCTGAAATGCGAGAATCCCCCTGCTTCCCAAGACGCCAAGTGTGTGCCCGAGTTGTAGTAGTTCCGGCCTGGGTGTCTTGTGTGTGTGAGTTTAAAAAACATGTATGTGAATGAATGCATTCGACACAAGAGTATAATGTGGAACAGAATTTGCCGTGGTACAGTCAGCATCAAAAGTCGCTGAACACAATCAACATAACAAAACATTTTATTGTGAACAGATGAACGAACGAGGTGTTTTGTTATGTTGATTCTGTTCATCGACTTTAGATGCTGACTGTACCAGCAACGAGAAATGTAGCAAAAATTCGAATCAAATTTTGATAACTTTCAATCTTTTCCTTTTCCCCCAAAAACCGAAGCTATAAAGTCTACTTACGCTGGCGCTTCCATACAAAACTATGTATGAAACTCCGTCGACGAGGCTGCAATGACACGACGTCCTAACGTTGCCGCGTCGTCGATAGGGATTGCAATCCAGCAGCGTTTTCAATCCAGCTGGATTTCTGCTGGATTGACCTGAATCCAGCTGGATCCAGCGCGGATCCAGCAAAATGTGGAACGCAAATAAAAAGGCGACATTTATATATTTTTTATTAAGTAATTTGTATAATAACTTCTAACGATAACACTGGTCAACACAAGTCTTGTTTCCTTTATTTTTTTTTCTGTTATTGTGTATTTCTATGGCCCTGAATATGAAAAAAATACTGGAACATTGCTAACAGCTTCAGTTTTTGAAATATAGAGTTTTATTATTTTGATAAAAAAGTACAGAAAATTAATAAATGATGTTAACTGAACACTATCAAATGATATTTTATACGATTTTCTTAAATGAACGACTTTAGGTAGATCACGTTCAAAGTCAAATATTTTTATTTCACATAGGCCTACACGGGCACTTATAAAAAGTCGAAAACTAGTGCACGGTTCCAAATTGGTCGTTTCCTATGGAGAAGAACCGGCAAGAAACTCCATGGTTACTCTTTTCAAAAAACTATTGGGTTTACAACATTTCCATATTACAACACAGACACGTTGCAAACTCCAGCAGTAGTCTGCCATCATATGTGAGTCCCACTGCCCCTGATACCGCTCTTCCATTGTTCGAAGATCCTGATGGAATCTTTCACCCTGCTCCTCACTAAAATCACCTAGATTTTGTGGAAATCGGTCTAAATGTGAGTGCAGGAAGTGCATTTTTATGCTCATGTTGCACCCTAACTCTTGCAAGTTCGATAGCATGGACTCGACAAGCTCGACGTGGTTGTCAGATTTCTTTTTGCCTAGAAAGTTACTCATAACCAAAACGAATGACTTCCAAGCTTTGGATTCGACTTCATTGATTTCTGGCATACAATATGAGGAAGCCATGGCTTGTCCTGATTACACAATTTTATTTTAAAGTATTGATGATACGCAGTTTTTAGAAAGTCCGATATAGGTTTTCGATATTTTGCAAATACATATTCACCAAAAATGTAGCAAAAAGAATCAGAATTAAGTACACAACACCTTCTTGACGAAGCCATATCGAAAACAACAACAAAATATATTTCAATGTCCAATAAAAAACGCAACTGTAAGTAAAAATAGTAATGGAGTGTAGTTAGCTGTAACTCAAAAACAAAAGCTGTGAGAGAAAAACTGTTAGCATATTTAAAAAATACGCGTTAGTTTGAAATAGAAACAAAAAAAAATTAAAGGAAACAACCGATTTTATTTTTTTTGTTGACTAGTGTAATCTATGAAACCTTTCACTAATTTACTTTTGTTTCTTAACCATTTGAGATCAAAAGAAACAACTTAAAATTAAATAACATCTACCCTTGTAGTGACATCTGCCGTCACAGAATCCTGCATCACGCAAGCTAAGTTCGCAAGAATAGATACAACAGCCCGAAATCATCTATCGGGCAGTTGCCATTACGCAGTTGTCATCACATATAACAATTACGGATGCAATTCGAAACTAAACAATAGAAATTGATACGTTTGCGGATCCGCATCGCTGGATCCAGCACTATATGCTGGATCCAGCATATTGAAAAAGGCGCTGGATCCAGCTGGATTGCTGGATGCTGGATCCAGCAATTGCAATCCCTAGTCGTCGACATAATTTTCGCACCAAGCGAATACGCGTCTATGAAACTACGCGTCGAAGCTAACTTGAACCCAGAAAATAAATAAAGGCACTAGCAGGCTTTAGATAGCGACCGTCTTTTATTGTTACAGCTTTCCGTAAAAGATTATCCGATATTCTTTGTTACTTATCAATTTACGAACAGATGAACGAATTCGAATCTTTACGTTCATTCTCGGTGGGCCAACCAATAAAGGGATCTCAAGCAATTTACAATCTCGCTCGTGAAATTGTAATTGACTACGTGTTTGGCTTAACGAGGCGTCTCACCAGGCCGGTGATGGCGTTTTGCGGTACATTAAAGGTAGTCGGATGGGTTACCGGGTCGATTTATGAGCGATTAGTTTCGAGTTTGGTGTGTTGCCGTAAGATTAATGGTGGTTATCTCACCATTACACGTCATTAGCTGTTTTTGTGATCTGTTGCCAGTTGAATGTTATGAATGGGTGGGCTGGTATTAGGGATTGCAATCCAGCAGCGTTTTCAATCCAGCTGGATTTCTGCTGGATTGACCTGAATCCAGCTGGATCCAGCGCGGATCCAGCAAAATGTGGAACGCAAATAAAAAGGCGACATTTATATATTTTTTATTAAGTAATTTGTATAATAACTTCTAACGATAACACTGGTCAACACAAGTCTTGTTTCCTTTATTTTTTTTTCTGTTATTGTGTATTTCTATGGCCCTGAATATGAAAAAAATACTGGAACATTGCTAACAGCTTCAGTTTTTGAAATATAGAGTTTTATTATTTTGATAAAAAAGTACAGAAAATTAATAAATGATGTTAACTGAACACTATCAAATGATATTTTATACGATTTTCTTAAATGAACGACTTTAGGTAGATCACGTTCAAAGTCAAATATTTTTATTTCACATAGGCCTACACGGGCACTTATAAAAAGTCGAAAACTAGTGCACGGTTCCAAATTGGTCGTTTCCTATGGAGAAGAACCGGCAAGAAACTCCATGGTTACTCTTTTCAAAAAACTATTGGGTTTACAACATTTCCATATTACAACACAGACACGTTGCAAACTCCAGCAGTAGTCTGCCATCATATGTGAGTCCCACTGCCCCTGATACCGCTCTTCCATTGTTCGAAGATCCTGATGGAATCTTTCACCCTGCTCCTCACTAAAATCACCTAGATTTTGTGGAAATCGGTCTAAATGTGAGTGCAGGAAGTGCATTTTTATGCTCATGTTGCACCCTAACTCTTGCAAGTTCGATAGCATGGACTCGACAAGCTCGACGTGGTTGTCAGATTTCTTTTTGCCTAGAAAGTTACTCATAACCAAAACGAATGACTTCCAAGCTTTGGATTCGACTTCATTGATTTCTGGCATACAATATGAGGAAGCCATGGCTTGTCCTGATTACACAATTTTATTTTAAAGTATTGATGATACGCAGTTTTTAGAAAGTCCGATATAGGTTTTCGATATTTTGCAAATACATATTCACCAAAAATGTAGCAAAAAGAATCAGAATTAAGTACACAACACCTTCTTGACGAAGCCATATCGAAAACAACAACAAAATATATTTCAATGTCCAATAAAAAACGCAACTGTAAGTAAAAATAGTAATGGAGTGTAGTTAGCTGTAACTCAAAAACAAAAGCTGTGAGAGAAAAACTGTTAGCATATTTAAAAAATACGCGTTAGTTTGAAATAGAAACAAAAAAAAATTAAAGGAAACAACCGATTTTATTTTTTTTGTTGACTAGTGTAATCTATGAAACCTTTCACTAATTTACTTTTGTTTCTTAACCATTTGAGATCAAAAGAAACAACTTAAAATTAAATAACATCTACCCTTGTAGTGACATCTGCCGTCACAGAATCCTGCATCACGCAAGCTAAGTTCGCAAGAATAGATACAACAGCCCGAAATCATCTATCGGGCAGTTGCCATTACGCAGTTGTCATCACATATAACAATTACGGATGCAATTCGAAACTAAACAATAGAAATTGATACGTTTGCGGATCCGCATCGCTGGATCCAGCACTATATGCTGGATCCAGCATATTGAAAAAGGCGCTGGATCCAGCTGGATTGCTGGATGCTGGATCCAGCAATTGCAATCCCTAGCTGGTATGGATTCCATTCTCAAACAAGGGTAAAACGAGACCCTGTTACTAAAACTCCGCTGTCTGTCCGTCTGTTTGTATCTTATTAACCGTGATAGTTAGATAGTTTAAATTTTCACAAATGATGTATTTCTGTTGCCGCTATAATACAAGAAACGAGATTTTTTGCGGTCTTATTTATGCTACGGCCGGTACGGAATCCTCCGTGCGCGAGTCCGACTCACACTTGGCCGGTTTTGCTTATAAAAGCTCTCTCGTCTTTATAGATACCTGTGTCCTGCAATATTGTATAAACTGCTTGCAAAAACCAGCAAGCTTCTTTTTAACTTTGCCCGCATAAAGTTTTATTATACCGAACGAACTTCCTACTGCGATGAAATGTTATCCATTTTCCGAATACAGTAATAATTCCTGTGCCAAGTTTCATCAAAACCCACACAGCGATTTAGACGTGAAAGCGTAACAGAAAGACAAACTTTCGTATTTGTAATATTAAGTATGAATTGTGAATTGATTTAAAAACTAATTAATTCATGAATCCCCGACCGGTCCTATGAGACCGCGCTGTTATTGTTTTACTATTGTGTCTCGTTTTGTAGGTATGTGATAGGTTAAATTATATACTGAGATAGTTTAATCAGGTTTCCGTTGCTGTTGGCTACCCAGTTGATTAATTACGCTGCGATATGTCTGCGATGTAATTTATACACAGTAGGTACTGCGAGATTTCATCTGCAATCTGTGCTTATTTATAACTTTATTATTGTAGTAATTTCTACCATTAAAGCTTTCTAAATCATTAATTTACTTAATTTATTTTGGATCGATACTCAGGAATTTTCGTACATCCTTATCCTTTAGGTGGGCGCGACGCTAGAATTATCCATACAAACGTAATACCAAAATCATTTGCAGTTTAAGCATATTTACACCATAATATGATGTTATTCGGATTCAGACAATAATTATCTAGGTCGTCTTTTTGTTGAAAAACTTACCCCAAACGAAATTTAAGCGAATTTAAATTTGCACTTTTTCACAGCGAAAATGTCATGTTTTTATTTTGTTTTTTCTATATTATAAACAACAATATTTCAAAATATCTTTTCGTAGGAACACAGATATTATTATCAAGTTATAAATACTCGAAACAATTTTGGAAATACATTAATTTTTCATTCATCATTTTTGGTATTACGGAACCTCTCCCAAATATCCAATAGTTTGTATTGCTATCACAGCAAGCAACTGTCAGTGTGCGGATGATGACTTTACTCCAGTCGGTGTGTCCAAGAATTGTTTATACTATCTGGATTGCTTCCATCAACCTCAAAAACGTATTTTATTTCGTCTCAACTCGAGATAGCGCGCGGTCTCCGCAGGCCTCTTAAATATCACATCACATTTATTTTACAAAGGCGAAAGTTTTTACGTGTGTGCGTTAGTATGTTTGAGTTTTGTTTGGCACACGAATAGACCATGTCTTGCAATTACACTTAGGATACTTTGAAGTATGTTTCCATGGGACATTTTTTTACTTTTGTGCGAAGTCACTGACAGGAGCTTGTTACAAAATAATGTCGCCCACTGTGTCTGTCTGTTCATAATAAATTCAAAAAGAACTGATGAAATTTTCAGAAAGAAAGCTGGGGCCCCACTAAGATTGCTCCTGTATCGTGAGGGAATTTAAAAATATGTAAACTCCCATACACAAAACACCCAGAATAACTATTTGTAGGCCAAACCAATATTTGCTCGGTCCAGAAATCGAACCCGCGACACTTACTTACCTGCTGTATTATTATTTAAATTATTCGCCGTACTTTATTTTTTATCTCAGTTCCGTTGGCGCCAGATCATTGAACTTAGTCGTTAACAGTATCATTAGTAATCCTACAAGTATTGCTATGACTCACTTCTGGTACTATTCTTTTATATACCCGACTTCCGATCCGCTTATAAGGCCTAGAATCGCTTACAACTACTATTCCTGCCAGGAAGGAAACAACAGTCCCTGGAAACTAAATTCTTCTACAAGTTTTTACCTTATAAAGGTGTAATGTATATTTTATTAGATTCAATTATGAGTGTTAAGGTAAAGGCAGGTTTTTCTTAGCTATGTGAGTCATTAAACTAATTGATATAAAGCTGACCTATTTACCTTTTTAATCAAAAGAACATACCTCAAATATTTTCGCTGATTTTAATCACATGCCATACAAACCCATCGGACTGCATATTAAACAAATATTTATGATGCCTAAATATAATTCGAGCGACAAAAACGTCGGTATGTCCATAGCGACAGTTTTGTCGCGCTCCCCTCGTCCACTAATTGTCGCAAAAAGTCCCCTGCCTGTCTGCAACAGCCCTTAATTACGCCGGTGTGCAGAGGGCATGCCGCAGGAGATATGCACGAGAGAGGAGGGGCTAAAACAATGCTCCTCAAATTGAATTGTGTGCTAAAATAAAAGTTTTCAAATGAGCAGTGCGCTTCCTAAGTTTCTATCCAAGCAATAGGAGAATTTATAACGACTTCAGGTCGTGATCTGAGAGACTGCTATTTGAAAACTTTACTCATAAACTAGGTAACGATTATTTTAAAAAACCGTTGCCCCTATTCTAGAAATTACTCCTGTATCCTGGGTGTATGTCGACAGGACCGGTCGCTGTGGCGACGCTTGGGGAAGGCCTATGTCCAGCAGTGGACGTCTTTCGGCTGAGATAATGATGATGATCCTGGGTGTGTTCATAAACATGTAAATTCACAAACACAAGACACTCAGACCCGGAACAACTATCTGTAGGTCCAACAACTACTCGTATTCTTACGTGCGAAAAATCTATCCCGCAGCGCAGTAGCCACAGAAATCTTAATAATTGACAGATTTCTGTGGCACCAGCAGCCAATCGCTTAACCACTGAAACATCCAGATTCAGATTCGTTTATTGTTTGTCCGTACTGTTTATTTTAGTCTGTTTTTTAAACCCAGAGACTAAAATGACATTACAACACAAAAGAACTGGCATTATTCCTGTAGTAAGTTTGACATTAAATGTGTCAATTTAGTCTCAGAGTATAAAAAACAGACGGTATGCTGACAGCCTGTTTGAAGAAAAAGGTAAACACAAATTATATTGCAAGCAGAGACCAATAAAAGAATGGATTCATCAAAAAGACAAAAATCGTTGAACATCTCCGAACAAACGCTCCTCTCTCATCCCTTTCATAACTCACTTTGGTTCCGTACAAACACACTAGATGTACAGTTGGCAAAGAAGACAAGTTACCAGGGTCGTCAGATATATAGTTGATATTTTCATAAAAACCGCTGAATGGATATAAATAACATTGTAGTTTTATTAATAAGTTGTTTATTTGTTATGGCTTTAATTATGTTTAATTAATATCCATACATCAGTTTTCATGAAAACTTCAGCTATGTCTGACAACTTAGTTATTTTGTTGAATGTCCCTACTCGTCTACATGGCATGTGCCGCCCCACCGATTGCCAAATTACGATCCAATCAGAGGGTGGCTCCCCTCGCCTGTCAACTTTCAAGGTCCAACAGCTGTGCTTACCCTCACCTGATCGATGTCACTTCCCCCAGGTGGGATTCGCTTTTGACTACGTTACTTACTTGTCCTGTTATTAACTACAGCTGTTTTGATTTTGGCAAAGTTTTGGTGATGGCCTTTGGTTGATTGCTAAAATACTCTGATATTTTTTGAGGCAGACTTGTCTAATAATACTATAACTTTAGCGTGTGAATTTTCATCTGTAGTGCAAATTATCGAGATTATTGGACATATTTATGTGGAAAAGCTGTAATCTGTATAAATAAAAGGTAAAAAGGTTCTGACTCACTGACTGATTCATCGTTGATGAGTCAAGGATGGTCCAAGGGTTTGGGCTAGTCGTTGGACTAGCCCAAACTCTAGGACCTAGAACTCTGAAATTTAGCATAAAGGTTATTTTGTATAATGAAAGAATTAAAAAAAAAATAGATTAGAGAATTGTTCAAAATTCACTTCCTAAAAGGATGAAACGGGATTACATTTAATAAACATAAAATGTATGGAGAAACATATTTTCACGCGGGCGAAGCTACTGGCAGAAGTTATTTAGTTACAGGATAAACTTAATAGAATATTGTAATTTCAGTATTATGCAAGATTCTACTTCGCTTAACTACACCTAAGAAGTAAATCATCAATACCACCTCACACCTCACATCACGAACCGTTTCCATACGGTACTGTGACCGTCTATCGTTCTCCAGGAGTCGATATTGTATCGCCGCCCGACTCCGTTCACCGCAGAGTGGCGGCCCGATTAATCTCTGTTATCTAGCCCCGCTCAGATCAAAGCTTTCTACTTGAACAGTTAAGTGGCTGAACAAAGTAGTGCTTCGGCTATTTGGGTTAGGCTTTGCTAATCGGGTTTCGAGGGTAAAACTGTAATGGTTGTTGCATTGAGTAGTTTTAGCTTCATTTAATGCAGTGTTTAAGCGTTAATAGAAATCAATCTGCGGATCGCAGTCAATTCAAACCAATCCGCGGATCGCAGTCAATTTAACGTTTGAATCCCCGACCGGTCTCATTGGACCGCGCTGTTATTGTTTTACTATTGTGTCTCGTTTTGCGGGTATCTGAGTAATTAATGCAACTCAATTTATTGCAAATCACGTGTTTTTTAAGGTCTTCAAAATGTATACGAGTTCACATGGACAATGTCGGGCACAGCAATTTATAAAATCATAAGGTTAGGTCGTAGGATACCCCTGCTGTTCTGTCTAACAACTCCTTAGTTACGAACACCTATACTACCCGCAACTACGTTCCGCATCCAGTAGATCCCCATTTACCTATTTTATTAGGGTATTCGCTCCCTCTAGCTGGGGTGCGTCCCATGGGGTGTTTGAAAGCGTAGTATACGAGTACATTATTTTTAGTCTAATGCACCGGTCTACGCCTATATCCCCTAGTTTCATAAATAAAGTTTCTTTTATGGGATCTTTGTCACTATTTGCCATAACTATGGCATTATTGTGTTGATAAACTGCTGGACCGTGTACTTACTCAACCAACATCGCGGTATATCATTACAGTCATCCATTATTCTTCTGAGACGATTAGTAACAGTATTAAGTACTTTGTGCAGATCGTATGCTACGTTTTTATGTGCTCTATCTTCATTAGGATGCACTGGTTCAATATCTCTTTCCCAGATTGATGATCTTACTAATAAAACTAATAAATTTTGTTCCGATATTATCCCATAGCCCTAAGAAGTTGTCCTTAGGTATACTTGCGTAGTGCATAGATCAATGATAGTCGGTGAAATGTCCAACAGGGCCCTCAGTGAGTTGGATTCGGCCTCTCAGACGCCGTTTACATGTTTGGAAACCTGGGTCCCAAAAAATGTCCATAATATTTGTAATAAATAGTGTATGTTTTGTGCAGGCATGATCTACCTGCGCTCCCACCTGGACAAGTACTTGGCTGTGGACTCGTTCGGGAACGTCACCTGCGAGTCCGAGGAGAAGGAGCCTGGCAGCAAGTTCCACATCAGGTAAGCTATCAACATACTCCTCTATTAAAACTGGACTTAAACAAATATTATTTTTTGGCCGACCAAGTTCTCTTTCTATTCTAGAATCAACGCCACTTTCGTAGAATCGTTTGTATGCATCATCAATATTTTTTCACGGATAATGATTCTGATAATTATTATTCGAAATGAATTGAACTCAAATTAGCCGAATTATATTAGGCAAAGTGCAACCTTTTTATGAATGTTTGAAGAATAGCTTATGATATGTTAGGAATTCGGGATATGATTTGCTTCTAGATGAATTGCAAAATGCAATCTTTTTAGGCCCGCAGGTTTTAAAGAAGAAGAGAATTTGAAATTCTAATATAACCTACATTATGTAGTCTGAAGACATGAACAAGTTGCAGGTACAATAAAGTACACCTCTGTTAGCACTTATGACATCAAAGGCCCAAAGGCTTCACATCCTTATTTCACAAAACATTTATGTTTAAAATTCACAAACGGAATGTAATTTCCCAAGCTGCGGTGTCTCTGTCAGAGCTTTATTAAAATTCATCGGATCCTGTCACGGTGCGATGTAGCTTTGAGCAGAACCGACGAGACAAACCAGGTTTTTGTTTAACACAAGCTTGTATACATAATAATTCGTTTAATTTTGATTTCGATCAACCATCTGAAGATTCAACCTTCTATAAGAACTGCGAATTTGACTGCAGGAAGATTCTTCTTTGTGTCTGGGAAGCCAGTGTTGTTTTTTAGAGTGAATAGACTCTTAATAAACTAGTGCGCTTCTCCTTCAACGATTGTATCACTGCTTACCATAAGGTGGGATCGCAGTTAAGCAATAGTTTAGCATTATCGGCGTTGTAATGTTCTCACTGTTGGGACTCAGGCCTGCTCTCTAGGAGAGGGAATGGACCGAAATCGACCACGCGGGCCCGATGCGGATTGGTGGATGTTATATTTTCGAATTTTTGGTTCTCTCGCACTAGTTTATATCAATCAAATAACTAAATCTTAAACAAAAACGTAATCGATCTACCACGTGACACAGCAATCTGAACACAAATCTATCGAGTTCAAACAGCGTTATCGTGTCTAAGACGCCGTACAAAGGCGCAGTCCCCTCGCATACTAATGTGATCCCCGTGACTCACCGGAACCAGCCGCTTGTGACGTTTACCTTTGTAGTCTATGATGTTTGCTTTATGGCCGAACGATTTATGGTGGAAGAAGTTTGCGATATCATGCTGCATTTGCTTTGGAGACAAAGTGATATGAGCGGTAACTGTTGTCCAAATGCCACGATGAACTGACCACTGTTGGAGATCAATGGCTTTGACTGTTTATTTGCATACTGTAATGTGAATTAAAATATTTACGATAGACTTTAAGCTATGCTTAAGTTCTGAACCCTGGAAGACCAAAGATTAAATGCCGCATCATTTGAATCGCGTAGCTGACTCCAACATAGTTGGGAAAAGGCTAGGCAGATGATGATGATCATTTGAAGCGTGTATACCGTAGTTACTCAGATACCCGCGAAACGAGACACAATAGTAAAACAATAACAGCGCGGTCTCATAGGACCGGTTGGGGATTCAAACGATAATGGTGAATAAAATCCCATAGCGTTTTGACTTTTCGACAATCTTTATCCTTGTTCGAATGTTCCATTGTCTAGAGCTTTTGATGAAGACGAAGGGTCATGTAATCATGTCATGAGAAAACTTTTGTCGAATTTCGAGACGAATATTAAATGTGCTGTGCTTAAGTGATGCTTGATGCTTAGAACCGGTATGAAAACTGCAACATGTAGTTAATAATATTTGTATGTCACACAATCGCAGATTACTAGTAATATTATACAATAGTAAGCAGCTGTAGTACTTTAAATAGCTTAGACAGATTGGATTAATGAAAATAAATCTAGTCCTAGTCAGTGTCTCCGACGGTTTACAAACAAGAGTTTGAGAAACGCCTAGGGTAGCGCTCCGAATAGCTTCGTGTTGTCACTTAACTAACTTGCATGCCTATTAATAGTCTGTTCGTCTAGCTTTGTCCCAACAATGTTAGGGTTGGCTTCTAGTCTATTTTGATACAGCTGGAATCCAGTATTTTACATGGATCTACTGCATATGTCAGCATGTATATTATATGTCTTCACAGTCCAGTATTTGGGTAACACCTCATTACCTCGAAAAAAAAAAGTCATCAAAGTTGGTTCAATAGTACCGTGAAAGCCTAACAGACAAAATTACTTTCACATTTATAATATTAGTATGGATTATATTGCACTTATATTTTGTAAGTAGGAAATCATCAAGTAAATAACTTCTCCCGTTTTAAAGTGAGACGGCATTTTGTTTCTTTTACTGACTAAAACTCGCCTATGTTTACTTTCCCTTTGCGTTCTAAGTCCACGGTCATCATCATCTGCCTAGCCTTTTCCCAACTATATTGCGGTCGGCTTCCAGTCAAGCCGGATTTAGCTGAATACCAGTATTTTACGAGGAGCGGCTGCCTACCAGACCTCCACAACCCGTTAACTGGGGTATCATGGTACTTCATGGCAAGACTGGAGTCAGATTTACTGGCGTCTGACTATCCGTAACGACTAAGTCCACGGTAATTCTTTCAAAAGTTTCTCCAGCCCATTATATATTCAGCCCTGTTTTCTTGTCTCGTGTTTGTTAATAAATCAAGCCACTGTCAAATCATAACGAATGGCTCCAAAAGGGTAACGACGCCATACCGTGAACACTTTCAGGAGAAAACAAACCCTGAGTCACAAAGCTCACAGCTCTCCAAATAAAAGGGATGAATCGTGACTCAAAAACATGACTCAGGCTTCACGAATAACTTCAGGACTGTTTGTTGGCTAAGTTTCAGATGCTGGAGAGATATCCCATGTCTTGATCGCGGACGTTTGTTGAGTCTGAGCAAGTTTTGAAAGAGGAGTCTGTGTTGTTTGTCTTTGAGTGTTGTTACAGCGGTTTCCTCTTTCTTTGTTAACTTAAACGCTTGTACTGTAAACTTAACTTAGATTCGTTCACGAAGGAAGCGGCCGCACGCGTCAGATAACAGATTTCCTTAAGCGGTTAGGCCGCTAAGATTCTGATCCCGATTTCCAACCACCATAGGCGTGGGCTTGCGGACGGACTATGGTTGTAGCTGTCCGGACCGAGCCAGTGTCGTTGACGGTGTTTTAGTAAACATTTTAATTAGTAAAAGTCTGACACGTCATTGGAGAATTTCCTACCTTAAAAACAAGCAGACTTCTAAATAAATGTATTTGTTTTTTCAATATTTTAATGGCATAAATAATGGGGGTACTCAAAAAATCTTGTAATACCACGAGCTCTCAATCATCGAAACACTTTAAGCTCACAAAACATTTTAATGGGCTTCTGAAGCATGTTCCGCAGCGGAGTCCCGGAGGTAACCCCAAAATTATTGATCTTTCAATACAACGCACTCCGGCCGTTTAGAGGGGAGTGACTGAGCGCGAGGGTGCCGACGAGACGACCGCAAAGGACATTCAACCTTGTTTTAAAGCAATAAAGTTTATTTTAGTCTGTAAAACGAAAGGTTACATGAAGGTTGTAAGGCTGGTGCCAGCGCGTGGCAAAATAACGTCTTTGAATTGTTTTGAAGGGGCTTCTCAGTTGTTATGGAAATTATTATTATGTTAGCACTGTTTGTGTTGACTTGGGATGACCTGTTCGGGTAAGGAGGAGATATGCGAAGGATATTTATTTAACTCCAGAGAATTACAAGCTTGAATTGAAATAAGATCCGTAATTTATTCCGAGAGCTCCCGGCTATTAATAGAAATTCCGATGTCTTTGGATCAATGTAAAAAACTTCTTAAAGGCATTATTTGATGCGGTATTCAACTGTCATCTTCTTCCTACCCATGTTACTTGGCGTCGACACAATAACGACAAGGTTTTTACCTACTTCGAAGAAAAGGATAAGGTCCTCAATTCGGTATATTTTTTCTGTTTGCTACCTCCGAAGTCCGCCATTTTTTAACCAATTTGCAAAATCCAAATATATCTATGAGGAATTAGGGGAAATTAGCTTTGAGCTAAGCTGCTGCCAAATTACCCGGAAGAAGCACTGCGGCTCTGAAACGCGAAAAACACACGGTCAGGTTTTAGTCAGAAAAAGTCTGACACTCCCTTTTACTTCAACCAGTGCGCAAGAATTATTTCATGATATCTAATTTGTTAAAAAAAAAGTTACTTGACTCTAGGATTTTACTTCTACGAGTAGGTATATCGTAAAATTAAAGTATGATGGGCTGCTAAAGTATCTCATGACATTCTAGCACTTCAAAGTGCATTTGTTTTTTGCTCAGTAACAATAATCACCTGTACGCCATTTGCGAGTAATTTCCCCGGCACTCCTCGCTCTTCGCGTGCAATGCTGCACGTCCCCTGAGCTTTCAAACCGCCTGCCATTTAAACTGAATGTCGCTTTCAACCATTTGTGTAGCGATGGGCAGCAGACATGTTTTAACAATTGAAGAATCGGAATCGGTAAAATAAACCATCGAGCCAACCATCGAGTTGCAAAATAATCGAGATGTTATTCGATTTTTTGGAGTCCACGGAATCGACCACTAGTTTACGATTATTCGAATAAACCACCAAGACCAAGTCAACCATCTACTCGACTATAAAATAATCGAGATGTTTTCCGATTCAACGGAATCGATTGCTAGTTTTCGATTGTTTGAATCAGTCACTTTCACTCGAAACTATAAACCTATTGAGGAACAACTCGCGCATGGACACGCCTCGCGTCAGTATTACAACTCGCGATTAATTCATGAATCCCCGACCGGTCCTATGAGACCGCGGTGTTATTGTTTTACTATTATGTCTCATTTTGTGGGTATGTGATAGGTTAAACGCGCAATGCTCCAGTTGCAACAACAGACCGAGTCGGACTCTAAGTCGTAACAATCGAGAGCCATCAAGATTTTTGAACAATCGAATGAAACCTCTCGACGTGGTGCATCGCTACGTTTGGTTAGCGTTCTAATGCAAAATGTTAAAAGTTACAAGCTGTAGCATTTGTTTGAGTTAACATCTTCAGCTTTACCCATTGACATTTAAAGTGTGCACATTTGAGTGCCTTGTGGTCGTGAAAGCAAAAGTTTCTCATGCATTCTATTATTTCTTTTGTGAACACAAAACTTCCCAGACGGAATACGTTTCTATTCTATTCTACGTTTTACTTGACATTTAAAATACTTGGTATTTATGTACATCCTCGTTCTTTAAAGTAGGTTAACAAAAGGTAACCAGGCCAGGTCTGAACGGGAGAATTTAGAAGCCGTAAAACTGAAGTTAGCTAGTAACTGCGATGCGCTCTGGTATGCGAAGTGTGTATGCAGTTAATGTAATAAATGTGTCGTGTGCCTGCGATAGTAAAGATACTGAAATGTCGCCTTTTATAATTAAACTTTACTGAAATATCGTAATTCATGATGGTTGTAACTAGAGCAGAGCTAACCAGCTGTCTAGGTGAGCTATATTTTTGGATCATCTGCATTCTCACGTCCTGATACCAATTGATGTGTGGTTTGCAGAAAGTTTCTTCCTGCTTCATAATTTTAGATATAATGGAGTCTTCATAGAATAAAAGACTCCATTATCAAACAAACCTCTGTCTGAAGATCTAGAAACAAATTTTAAAACGATTTGACTAGTACCTCTCCCTTTTTTAGATATCGGTCCGAAAGATAGTGTCAATTGACTTCATTATTTATATACTTTATTGCACATGAATCTATTATAATAGTAATATTAACCAAAATCAATATACAATTAGCGGCCTTATCACATCTCTCTATCTCTTCCAGAAAACCTGGAATGTATAGAGATTGCCTGGACACAAAATGGTATTGCCCTATGTTCCTTCCACCCGCCATACATTCTTCATATACCTCTGAAGCAAATAGACAACCTGCGAGGTATTGGCAGTTAAAACAAAAGACGTTCGTTGCCCTCCCCTACTCTTGTAGTGTAGTGGTTAATTAAAATGCACCTCCAGCGCGAAGCTGAAGGGTGACTCCTTCCCCTTGTATATGCAGCTTGTATATTAATGTTAAATCTGTTCTGTGACAGATGTCTTCGTTGGTATTCGTAGATGTCTGCGGAAATTCTGAAGCGATATTTTATGTCTGCATAAAGGTAGAACTACATTGCACACACGTAGGCCACGTCTAGGCACGTCGGTCATTCACACATTTTATAGGTTTAGTCCACTCTCGACCCCTCGACCCCCAATAATTAATGTGTCCACACGACCCCCAACCCTTAGAGGTCTTTCCAACCATCGTAGGCGCGGGTTCGCGGACGGCGAGCACTGGGTAGCTCGCCGTCCGGCAGTCTGGAAATAATCTGGACCGAGCCCAGTTGTCAACGGCGCGTTCTGTTCCACGCGCGCCTCAAGGAGATGTCTGACGCCGAAGCCTCTGGAGAACACGTGGTATTCCGAAAGGTTGACACCGAGTCCCCCCAGATCATAGGCAACGAAGGAACGGGGTAGGGGTTTAGTCAGTAAGAGTCTGACACGCCCTCCCGCTCCGCCCAAGAGGGGAGAAGTCATTCTGATGATTCCCCTACCAGAAAAAAAAACTCTTAGAGGGCGAGAGTGGATTTATATGGCGACGAGACTTGTAGAGCTACATACATTAGACCCACGCTACGCGACGTTCTTCTACGTACATCTCAGGAGTCAGGCGTCTCCCTCTTGTGCGTCGGTCTAATGTAGTTCCCACTTAAGCCTGGTTTCTTAAATACTCAGACCATATTTGCGGGTCAGATTCCATAGCAGCTTTTCTCATTTATTTTCTGCCTGTGTACTTTCTGGTATGAGCATGAAAATCACATCGTGCAGACCTTATACTATAATTCTTACTCCAAATCTGTCCCATACTCCAGGGTTCATTTGTCATTTGTAGATATTTGGCAGTCGTTACGGATCGTCAGAAGCCAGTAAATCTGACTCCAGTCTTGCCATGAAGTACCGTGTTACCCCAGTTAATGGGTTGTGGAGGTCTGGTAGGCAGCGGCTCCTCGTAAAGTACTGGTATTCAGCTAAATCCGGGTAGACTGGAACCCGACCCCAATCTTCTTCTTCTTCTGCCTGGCGTTAATCCCGGCTATTGCCAAGGTCCGCCTTCCGACTAAGTCTTCTCCGCTTTGCCCGATCGAAAACATCATCGGAAGCCGACCCCAATATAGTTGGGAAAAGGCTAGGTAGATTGATGATGACTCTAGGGTTCATCCAAGAACAATCTCTTTGACCTCACTAATTCTAAACTCTCAGCTCAGGACTTATTGGGCGACGAGTCCCAATAAGTCCTTGTTTATACTGGTACCACTTACTAATTAAATAATTGCAGGCATTCCTAATTGGCGTCGTCTCGGTTGCCGCGCTTTTTCCGAGAAGCGGTCTCAGGCATCCATCGTCGGAAAGAAAATAACTCTTCCACTCCAAGGGAATTTAGTGTTTATTACTGGAGTTTAGGGTCGGGGTTTGCATGGAGGTAGTTACGGAATTTGTCATGGAAAGTGTAAATAAAAGTGCATGGATCGCTTTCATGCTCATCGAGAATTAATAAGGTGGAATCAAAATTGTAATGTGTGTCTTTTTTAATGGATTGTCACGTACGTTAAGAAAACAAGCTTACTTTTAGATCCCAATGTAAATCAATCAGTAACAAAATATGATGTCATGATTTCTATGAAATCTGGGCTCACCTTCCAATAGCAGTGTGTTATATCATTGGATAGGTAATTCTCAGATGCATTGGAGTTGAAAACTATCGAACTGCACTGCACTCTGTTTTTTTCCTGTTCGGATAAAAAAGCGAGTAACTTTTGTTCAGCTCATCAAAACAAAACAAATATGTCCCTTGTTCTTGCACAAAAGATAAGTTTCTTTTTCCTTTGTCCAGTGTATCAGATGACAACAGCGGGCGCTGGGCGCTGCGCAACGTGGAGCGCGGCTACTTCCTGGGCTCCAGCTCGGAC
This sequence comes from Mythimna separata, assembly GCA_030763345.1. Lineage (NCBI taxonomy): Eukaryota > Metazoa > Arthropoda > Insecta > Lepidoptera > Noctuidae > Mythimna > Mythimna separata. The sequence goes on from JAKKIA010000039.1 coordinate 681,419, forward strand.
AAGCTCACCTGCACCGCCAAGGTGCCCGGAGACGCCGAGCTCTGGCACGTGCACCTGGCTGCCAGGCCTCAGGTAAGACACGTGCTACCAGCTCTTAGATGACAACGTGGAGCGCGGCTACTTCCTGGGCTCCAGCTCGGACAAGCTCACCTGCACCGCCAAGGTGCCCGGAGACGCCGAGCTCTGGCACGTGCACCTGGCTGCCAGGCCTCAGGTAAGACAAGGGCGACCTGGCGACCTGCCATGCCTTAGATACCCTCTGCAAGGCCTTAGATACCCTCTGCTAGACCTTAAATACCCTCTGCCAGGCCTTAGATACCTTCATCATCGTTTAGTTGAAAGACGTCCGCTCCTGGACAGATCGCTCCCAAGCATCACCACTACAAATGGGTTTAAGATACACATTAAGCAGAATGTTGCCTCCTTTACCAGATAGACAAACTAACATTCTATCATAACTGTAACGATTGATATCGAATTGTTTCTAGTCTTAAATGGAACGTAATAGTTCTATGCCAGAAATCTTAGTGAAATTTCGTAGACACAATTATTTACCCCAAATATTTTGGCGCATTTTAGGCTTCGACAATCTTTGAATCGGTATTTGCTAAATATTCTCTTAGATTTGATGGTCTATTAGTAGATCGAAGTGTTATTGGCAAAAGTGTCTCTTCCACAAATGCCATTATACCGTTGTAGTACCTTGATAGAAGAATATCACTGTCTAGACCCTTCTTGTCGGTCTACCCTCCGAGGGCAAAATTCTAACTAAAAAGATTCCATTACTAGCCATTTTTATATCGTCGCTAACAGCACACATTTATCTCCAAATATCTGGGGACTCAACCTCCCCAGACTATTAACTAGCTGAATCTGTCCGACCGCCGTCCAGGAGCCAAGGTCGATGACTTGCCAAACACAGGAATTCGAATAAGATTTCTCAAAGGGTGGCGGTTTCCCTTGCCAGACGATTGTTAGAATAGGATTTAAAGGGGGATTTGAATTCTGTCCAATAAGATTCGTGGCTATTTTAGCCAGATTCAGATTTAAAAATATTTTAGTTTTCCCTTTACGTCTAAACCAAGACTAAATTGACGTAAAATGTGTTGTTTTGTGCTAGTCGTGTAAAAAGTTTTGACTGATCCGATTACGATAGCTTAGCTCCTGCCAGCGGCTTCGCCCGCGTCAAAGTACGAGGGTTTCTCCATACAAACTTTGGACTCCTGTTTAATCCCCTTGGTGGTGAATTTTGGAAAATCCTTTTAGTGCTCGCATATACCCAAGACGTAAAAAGTGCTCGCATATACCCCAGACAAAAAAAGTGCTCGCATATGCAATAAAAGAAAATATTGTGCAAAATTTCACGCTTTTAGACCCAGTAGTTTCGGGTGTACGTTAATATGTCAGTCAGTCAATTTCTCCATATAGATTGGTTATTGCAGCCCAATAAGACTAAGCAAGACAACCACAACATAGCATTACTTCTTCGAACACAGTACTTGTACTGTTATATCCCGGCCCAGTTTCTCAGGCTCGCCGTATAATCTGCTTAACGTCATCTGAATGACATATGATAAAGATAAGGCGCGCCGGATTGATTGCGTGCCGTATCGGGATCTCGACGTCTGATACTAGAGGGGAATGCTCTGGACTAGAGAGAAGACTGCTTTGAAGAAACTGTCACTGTTTGTAATAATAGTGACAAATCATAATATGTAAAACCTTTCTTGTCTATTAAAAGACCAATAAGCGAGGAAATATTTGTGTAAATCAAATTCATTGCGTCGTTTAGGAAGAGTTATCGTACAAATACATAACAAATGAAATAACAACAATATCTATGCAAGAGTTGTAGGTGTATGATGATAGTACTTGAAATTATGTTTTTTTAAGTGGAAAATCATCCAATGACTTCTTCCGCTCTAGAGCAGAGCGGGAGGGCGTGTCACTTTGGTAATAGAAGCATTGAGCAAGCGTGGAGATAATGCTGACACTTAATCTATGAAAGGAATGCTTTTTCTGCAGTGGCACAATCATAAGACAGTTACATAGAGTATTTCTGGAGTTTCCTATTTTTTTTCTCATTTAACGCCCAATAAATCCAAGAACATAAGGAGGATCTTGCAAAAGATTATAATATGGGTGTAACTTACCTGAACATAGAATATTATTTCCCCATTTTAATTCCGTGTCCGTTCCAGGTGAACCTCCGCTCGATCGGGCGCAAGCGCTTCGCCCACCTATCGGAGACGCTGGACGAGATCCACGTGGACGCCAACGTGCCGTGGGGCGAGGACACGCTGTTCACGCTGGAGTTCCGCGCCGACGAGGGAGGGAAGTACGCGCTGCACACCTGTAACAACAAGTACTTGAGCGCTGGTGGGAAGGTGAGTCGAGAAAAGACTTCGAGACATTTTTTTACTAGGTATACAATTATAGATTAACTAGCTGTCCGCTGCGGTTTCACCCGCATTTTTCGTTACTGCTCCGCTCCCGTGGGTCGTGGCGTGATGGTATATAGCCTATAGCATTCCTCGATAAATGGGCTATCTAACACTGAAAGAATTTTTCAAATCGGACCAGTAGTTCCAGAGATTACCCCCTACATACAAACTTACAAACCTACAAACTTACAAATTTTACCTCTTTATAATATTAGTATAGAAGTATAGATTGAGGGCAGTGGTGGCCGAGTAGTAACTGCCCCGACATTACAAGTTGTAGGTTGCGGCTTAATGATAAAACAGCTGTATCATTAGAATATATTATTAAAAATATATAATAATTAAAAAGGGACGGCAGTGGTGGCCCAGTGGTAAAGGCTCCGATTTACGATTTCTAGGTAGCGGGTTCAAGCCCAGCCAGGCGCATTACTTTGTGTAATTTATTTCATCACCACTGCTCTCAAAACGGTGAAGGAAAACATCGTGAGGAAACCGGCATGTCCTAGAAACAAAATTTCGAAGACATGTGACATCCACCAATCCGCACTGGGCCCGCGCGGTGGATTACGGCCCATCCCCTCTCCCAGAGAGGGACATTATAAGGCCGATAATGTTAAAAATACAATTATTGGCTCGCGTTTGGCCACTATCTCACCTGATGGAAAGTAACGATGTGGTCGACGATGGGGACCCCTTGACTTAAAGGGGTTTTCTGACGCAAATTCCGTCAGGTATGAGGGAAACAGGCACTTCACTTCTATGAATTAGTGGTTTTGATACACTGTGTTGTGTCTAAGGCAGCTTTTATGCTTTTCTTCAAAAAATACTGATTTATAAATAGATCATTTGTTAAAACATGAGTAAGAATTAAAAACATAGTTTGCAAAGCATATTGTCATACGTACAAAAGCATCAGCATATAACAAATACTAAAATCATCCCTATTTAGGTACATCTCGTTACCGTTGATTTTATTTGATTTAAAACAGCCTGGTGCATCCATAAAAAAATTATTGCCATAGCACGGACTAGGTGTAGTCTTATTTAAATACGGGTTTATTACTCGTGAAGTGATCTAGAGAATGTATTGCAGATGTTAATTTCACGCTACGTCTTGTCATGATACTAATTACCGAGAGATGACAATCTGGCACTTCTTCACCGCTTTTTAATTCTCAGTTACGATTAATTAGCACTCAACGACTTGGTAAAAAGTGGCGAATGATTAGCATACAAGCTAGCTGTGTGGATGCTTAGTCCATATGTGTGAATAGTAAGTAAGATAGTGCAGACACTGCTGGCAGAACAAAGAGTGTGCGCTCAACACTCTGCGATAACTTATTTGTAGCCGCAAATAGCGTACGCGCATCTAAGACGAATAGGGTTGGCTCGTTAGAAATACTAAGTTTGATGTTCGGTGCCCTTGATATTTGAAATAGGTGGTGTAACATCATCACCAAAACATCGTCAAAATTTTAAATGCTATATAGCATGCCAGTCAAATTTTGCGGTCTTTAGATAAGTTTAACTTAAGTGTCCTGATAGCTACAACTTAGCAATCTTTAAGTGAAGTGTAGGCCAGCGTGCTCCATCATCGGCTACATCATCGCTTACCATCAGGTACCTAATACAGTAGCCAAACACAATAAAAAAAAACAATACCTACAAATAGACTTTCCCGCTTCAAAGCAAGCATCGGAAGTCTTATTATCCAAGTTTTTCGCCATTCAGAACCCCGAAGTTGTTTAATAAGACTACAGCTCCGCCTACAAAATATTGTAATGTTTATCATCAGATAGACTAGTATCTAGCATCCCTAATGAGATCCCAGTTAGCTCATTTTGCAAACAATAGCTGGCTTCCCATGGCGAGCACGTGGGAACCGTCGACGGCAACTTACGTCGATGCGTGAGACCAACATTCTAGCTCTATACCAGGGATGCTCTATACTAGGGAGCTCCATAACCGTAACCGAAACTATCGGATATCCGATATAAAATAATATCCATAACCGTAACCATCATCATTCTGCCTAGCCTTTTCCCAACTATATTGGGGTCGGCTTCCAGACAAGTTGGATTTAGCTGAATACTAGTATTTTAAGAGAAGCGGCTGCCTACCAGTCCTCCACAACCCAATAACTGGGGTAACACGGTACTTCATGGCAAGACTGGAGTCAGATTTACTGGCTTCTGACTATCCGTAACAACTGCCGAATCCGAAATTAAAGTATTGGATAATATCGGATAGGGGCGGAGCCTAATTGCGATTTGCGACACGTTATGACAGATTGTTTTGTTGAAAGGCCGGGCAGCGGCCGACACACGCGCGCACTGTTTGTTTTCTTCTGTGGTCATCCTCGTCTTATTATATTTTACGTCTGAAATTCCTTAAAAATCTAATATCCGTAACCGAAATTATCCGAAACTAACGGATATAGTCCGTGTAATGAAAGCGCGACCTGAGAAAAAGAGGTTAAAACCAACAATTTTTTAAATGGTATTACTAACTAGTAGGAGAATCATGTCTTGACACTTCGCAATTTTTTTATTTCCTACAATTGCGGCTGATTAAAGTTGCCAATTAAAGTAAAAAAAAAACTCCTGGTCGCGCTTTCATTAGACGCACTCTAATCCGAAATAATTTCATATCCGTATCCGAAATTTCATATCCATAACATCCCTGCTCTATGCGGACCAATGGCGGAGGAATCAAGCCGTTTAGGACGCAAACGACGGACAAATTACTTAATGTGTGGCTATTGTTGCTTTTTACGGCATAATAAAACGCTATTGAGTAGGTACCTGGCCTACGCTAGAGGAGAATGGATTGATGAAGAAATAAATGAATAGCTAGTACTAGCCAGTGATCACCAAGTTTGGTTCGGACCGATGATTACTTGACGCATAAGGAAATTGCTGCAATAGATTTTCAATGGTTTTGGTTTTGCTTTTAAGTTAATTGTCTATTTTGTTCAAATAATCTGTGACTGCACTAATCTATTGATCTTCAAAGCTTATGCAGATTATTTTGCATTACGTCAGCTCAAAGGTTAATAGGTTAACAATTCAGAGCCCTTACAGTCATATACATTTTAGACCAAACGCTTTACTGTCTGCGGGGTATGAAGTAAGCTTGTTCCCAGTTCGATTAATGTAGTTAAACGGAGACCTCCGCATTACTTTTTATGTTATTGATAGTCTCGCGCTTGCCACTATCTCGCCTGATGGAAAGTGATAATGTGGTCGATAGAAGTAACCTTTTCACTCTTGACTCAAAGACACTGGTTCAGGAGAAGGGAGCTCCACTCCTTAGCTGCACGCACACACAATGTGTTCTCAAATCCGATCGAAATTGGTGCTGTTAAATTCTTACTATTCAGCTCCATCATCTGTGTTTAGGGTTGCCAGATATTCAAACCGAAAAGCCGGACAAACCAGCCAGTTTAGTCAGACATTTGAGTAAAATGGCCGAATTTTTTTTATACCCTGCGCGCAAGTTTAAGTTTTTATATTCTAATGAAATAACAAGTCATTGCTGGTCTGCAAACGCTTGCAATTGCAAGAACACATCAAAATTCAAAAAAATTGTCAAATTTAAAAAGCCTAACAAAAGCCGGACTCAGCCTAATTTGGCCGGACGCACAACCAAAAAGCCTGAGCGTGACCGGCTTTATCCGGACGCTTGGCAACGCTATTTGTGTTCATAGCCTGTAACCCTGATCTCTCCCTGCAGCTACAAGAGCAGTGCACGTCGACGTGCCTGTTCAGCGCGGAGTACCACGCGGGCGCGCTGGCGCTGCGCGACGGCGCCGGCGCCTACCTGGCGCCCATCGGCTCCAAGGCCGTGCTGAAGACGCGCTCCACGGCCGTCACCAGGGACGAGCTGTTCTCGCTTGAGGACAGTCTGCCGCAGGCCGCCTTCGTCGCTGCGCTTAATGAGAAATATGTGTCCGTCAAGCAAGGTGAGTCTTTGCTTTATTTTTTCTAGCGTGTCGATGTTTTTCTTGCCTGGCCCAGTATTCAGCTACGGCAATGTCGTCTACTGATGTATTTATCCCTTAGTATCGTCAAAAAATACGTCAAAATTGACTATATTAAAGCTTCCGATAGATTAGGAGACAAAGTGTTCCTCAACATGACGCGCAACGCTTTCAAATTGTCCAATGCCATGTCACGTTATATTTCAGACTGTGGAGTTAAAAGGATTAAAAACTATAGATATTTAAGTGTTCAGGTAACATAAGATTGTATCAGACTAGCTGCTGCCAACGGTTTCGTCCTTGTGATAGTATACCAAGTTTAAACGAAATCCATTCAATAGCTTTTCTTGAAAGAGTAATAAACATCCATGCGAACAACTTTCCCGTTTATAATATTAGGTACGGTGATATAAGATGTAGTAAAACAAAGTTTCTAGATAGTAAAGCTCGAATAGCTTCCGATTGAATCCGGAACGGATCCATCGCAGCCATATCGCATAAACTGCACAATGTAATGGGCACTTCCCTTGTGCTGTTAGTTCTTGGTTCCTGGCTTTCAGTGAAAGTTAAGTGCATCGCTTACTGTTCGCACTTGGTGCGAGAGCCGCCGTGACACCTGCTTCCTAGACTGATACAGTTTGATGCTTAGTCATGAAGAAGATTGTCTTTATTGTGGTTCGATTTTTGCTGTTTTCTTTATGTGTACTGGTGAACTAGTGATCCGTCCCGGACAGATGCAATTTATGATTTTAATAAATCTTTATTAGATTATAATTAAAAAAAAAACTAAATCCTACATTGTGATATTAAAGTTTTTTTAATTAGAACATAAACAACAGGACGAAAATAACCAGACGTAACAGTCATCTGGTTGGAGGATCCTCTCTTTTGAACTGAGGTTTACTTGACACTAGCATACGTCTAAAGTGCTTAATCGATCGAAACTTGCCAAAACAGAACAGAGCATTATAATGCAACTTTTTCGAAAGAATAACAACTAAAAGTTTTGTAGCTTTCTTACAATGCTGACGATAACTAGATATTTCCCTAGCCTTTAAAACTTATGGATAAGGCCTTTAAGACTTATCACCTCTACACGTTAAAAAGACTCAAAACAACTCGCCATAAGTATGCATGTGTGTCTTTAAAAAATAAATAATAAATCTCAGTAGCATCTTCCCGCCAGCTCAGCGTCACGTTGTCGCTTGCATTCGTTTCCTGAGTTCTCGGAAGCAGTGTGTTGCATTGTGCTGGTGAGAGGTGTGCCAATACGCGAGGAGTGCACACTGTTGACCCGCATTGTTTGGACTGCTGACTTCGCATCTGCACTTGTCACGTAATGTCATCTCGAGCAAGTCCCTCTTAGTTAGATTGAAATCAGAAACTTTAATTCAGACTAGCTTTTATTAGCGGTCGCATGAAAGTAGAATAGAATAAATTTTATTGTACACCAAAAAGTAATAGTACAGTTTATACAATAACTTAAATCTATGGGTACAATGGCGCGGTCTTATCGCTTTCAGCGATATCTACCAGACAACCTTAGGATGGATTCTCTATACAGACTTTGGACTCCCTTTTTATCCCCTTAGGGGGTGAGTTTTGGAGAATCCTTTCTTAGTGCTCGCCTACGTTATAAAGGAAACCTAGTGCAATATTTCACATACCTAGTCCCAATAGTTTTGGCTCTGCGTTAATATTAGTCAGTTAGTTCTTTTTATGTATAAACTAGTTTCTGCCAGCAGCTTTATCCCCGTGACCGTGCAAGTAGGTTTGTCCATAAAAACTTCGGACCCCCATCACTTAATGGGGCGAATTTTGAAAAATTCTCTCTTAGTGCTTGCCTACGTCATAACAGGAAACCTAATGCAAAATTTGACAGACCTAGTCCTAGTAGTTTTGGCTATGCATGTAAATATTCGAACCTATAGAACATCTGTTCTGTTGACCTATAACTACAATTTCAGTAGCACTTTTAGGTTCCTACTGGCTTCAAAGCTATTTTATAGTTTTGACAAGCATTGACTTTCACCAAGTTATAACAGTGGTTATACCCGGGCTATAAGGAAGCTGTAAGCCCAGATCAGAGGTACCAGGCGGGTAGGAGCGGCGAGGAGCTAACGGTGTGTCGACCTGCCCTCACCTCACGTATATTATACGAGTACAATCTAAAGCAAGCCTACCTTCTCTCTACGGTGTAACTTCTGACCACATTATAACTGGATTGTATTGGGATTGTGATTCAAAATTGGTGTAGTTTTGTGTGTACGCAATTGGACAAAATTTAGAATCATTAAAACTGGCGTAATCGCGGCAAAAATTTATTGTAGCATTGACTATCTCAGCGTAGCTTGCCGAGAAGACGGATTCGATACATTTGCTGCCAAATCAGTTGCATACGCATTCTAATGGAACTAAAAAATTATATTAAGTACACTGATGATAAGTATGGTCCAAGATCTTAGCCTGCCGCCCAAAAGGGGCGAAGAATATTTTAAAAATAAAATTGTTTTAGGTTAGAATCGACATCTCACAAAAAATCTCCTCTAACCTAATCTTATCTCAGTGTTTAATGCCAGCTTTGCCAGGCGTGACCTCTGAACTTAAAATCTCGAAGGAAGGCACACAAGCCGTTAATGAAGACGCGTCAGTATGCGGAGTCACGCTAACTGTGCACTTTATTATAACGACGTGTAGCAAGACACATGGTAGGAATAACTGTTCGTGTCATAGTAGACCTAGCGCTGTTTAATGAAGAGATATATGCACTGTCACGGCAACCGTGAGGACTGATGAGGCAGTGAGGAAACGCTACAAAATTTTAATTGTACGAGTATATTATACTAGCTAACCCCTGCGGTTTCACCCGCATTTTCCGTTACTGCTCCGCTCCCGTGGGTCGTAGCGTGATGATATATAGCCTATAGCATTCCTCGATAAATGGGCTATCTAACACTGAAAGAATTTTTCAAATCGGACCAGTAGTTCCAGAGATTACCCCCTACATACAAACATACAAACTTACAAATTTTATAATATTAGTATAGATGGAAACTAATACGTACCATACTAGGCGATATTGGTCTAGACCAGTGGTTTGTAGGCTCATAATACAGAAGTTGTAAGAGCTAAATTATGGTCCAAAAAGAAATTTAATAAGAAATTCAAATTGCCAACTAAAAAGTTTTAAACAGATTTTAAGTTTCTATCTTAAATGATGTGTTATCTATGGCAATGCTCTACTTTAGGTATGCTAAACTTCTGATTTTAAAGTACCAATGTGCTACAAGGTTCGTATTGACAAAAGTTTTTTTTTATTAGGATAGCTTTTTTCTGCATTTTATATAGAGTGAAAAAAAGGTTAGGAACCACTGCGCTAGATCAAAGCTAAGAGGAGAGGACAAGCTCCACTCCTGCGATGTGCCGGGCCTCACACTCGCTAAAAATACAATTTTGTTGAAGTGAAAAAGGGAGATAGGCTTTTGTCATGCCTTGGGACAATGTGGGACGGTTAAATTAGATATGAGAGGTAGGTATGTGAAAGGGTCTGTTAGAATGACAAGGGGTGACCCCTTGTTTGTGTCTATCAGACCCTTTACTGTCCCAAAAATAAGTCCTATTAATAAAACCGTGAAAGTTTCTATGCTTGGATGTTTGTTACTCTTTCACGCAAAAACTTCTGAATGAAACTTTGTATACAGGTAGACTATGTCCTTTAAAAGCTTGTAGGATACTTACTTTTTATATTAGGAACTGTATGTTCTGTTGAGATATTTTTTTATTATCACGCGGTTAAAGCCGCCGGCAGTACCTAGTTTGCTTATAAAACTGATTCCTTCACAATCCCAAACACTATTTATTTAGAGTGAACTTAGAAAATTCAATTTTCAAAACCAGAGCATTAAAATCGGATGCTTTATTGTAAAATAACTGGTAAATTCAGAAAATAACGGGTTTGCAAGTGAAGAGAATCGTTCACGTAAGTGGCACAGTTTTTATGGCGAGCTCAATCACGCCAGCCGACGCTTAGATATTGAAATGTCCATTAACGAAAAAATACAAGTCACCTCCGATAGACGTGCTGGTGCTGGCTAACTAAACAGTTATCAGTGAACTTTATGCCACGTGTACCTACAATTTTAAAGTAAAAACTAGCTTCCGGCTTTGCCATTCTAGGACATGGTCTACCGAAATTAAAAAAAAAACCTTTCAGCCGAGCGTAAATAGAATAGAACTAACTTTGTTGTACCAACAAACCAAACACCGAAATAGTAAAAAAAACTTTTTATACTTACTTGAATCATGGGTGCAATGGCGGTCTTATCGCTACAGCGATATCTACCAGACAACCAAAAAAAAGAGTAACAAACGTGCACACTCATATATATAAAAACCTTTAAAATATTAGTATGATGTTTGAAAGTATAAATATTTTCCCTAATACTATTATCATGTTGCTTCAGTTTGCTGAATATCGCGAATATGAATAGGCTAGGCTGGCGTATCGCCGTATGCCTGGTATACGCCTCGACGAATTCTTTTCTCTTGCCACTATCTGTACCATAAACTCTTTCTTGAGTTAGTTAAAAATATTGATAGATAATAACCAACTGGACTGTAAAAACATGGTAACAAAGATGCTTTACTCCTCAATCCTTTGGGAACTTTAAGCGTGATGTCACGCAGACGGTTAGTGCTCTATCAATTCACAAAACCGCAGCTACACAACCTCTTGTTTTTACAAACATACCTGCTTACTTTGCAGGCAGTTCCTGCAGTAATGCTACTACTTAGTAAGCCTTAGTACGTAGTGTTTTGTGTATAGCTCTCGTCACGATGTAGACCTCGCTATCGGCGTACATATCCCTCGGTCACGAGTCTGTCGATTTACCGACGAGACCACTAGACGTATTTACTTGTATCTACAGTAGCTTGCGGTATTTATGCTTCCTATAGGTACGGTTATATTATCTTGTTGCCTGTTTTAAAATATTCTTCATTTCGTACAATTTTTATTTATGTAATACTTTTTGCACAAAAAGGTACAAAGGCGGACTTAATGCCTTAAGGAATTTTCTATCAGTCAACCTTTGGGTAATGCAGAGAATATTCAACATAAAATATATTGTGTAACTGTATATCAAACTGTATGTTATGGTCATCTCCGCGAATGTCGTCGGCAACCAAAATTGAATATGTATTGACAAAACCAGTAAGTGTTTTTAAAACAACCGCAAAGTTATTAAACTACCATAAAACAAGCCTCGTTCGAATTTCCTCAGCAACATTAAAATATCAGGTTCCAATCTGTATTTATAATTAAGTTTTGTTTAAGTTTAACGTAAATGTTACGATTTTATCGCGAGTTATTGTGCGTAACGGTACCGCACAGTGACAGATGGTCTGCGCGCCAGCTCGCGGCACTAATTACTCTCCTAGCATCATTTACATTGGAGATCACCGCCTCGTAGGTGCAAAGACCGCGTAATTCCTTATTAAGATGCTAAATTACAATAATTCGCTCGTTACCGTCGCGTGCTATATTGGGCGTAGCGTCTTCTCTATTTTATTGTTGAGCGTCAAAAGTTTATGCTCATGCGCACGCGTGCAGATTACATAAATCTACATATTATGCAGCACTAGATGTTATCCTGTCCACAACTTTCCACATCTCTCTCGTATCGCTAATCTCCGGTATTGTTTTAATCTCAAACTAATTAGCGTACAAATATCGTGTGGCGAAGGTGTCGTTATTATAGCTCGCACGACTGTCAGCTTAACCGGCCATACCGAGATCTATTACACGAAGAAAAACGCATATTAAAATCGGATATGCATGATATGGCTTCCATTCAAAAGCAGCCAATTAAGAGGTATTCAGCAACGTCAAATTGTCAACGGAATTGGCTGGTAGTGCGGCGCACAACTATGCCGCGCAAAAAACGCGCGCGATGCTTTCTACCGTTTCTACTGCACGGATGCCTGCACCCGGTCGTGCGAGCTCGCAGCCACATCACTAAACTTTATAGTTTTAATTAAATTTATGCTCCAAGTAGCTCACTGGAACGGGGTTCCACGTTAAATTGTTATTTGGTGATTTAATTTTTAAGAAATAATTGGCGATAGTTTGGCTACTATTTTTAGGCAATTACCCTAGCTATAAAGTGGGTTGAATCGTACAATGACTATAATTTTGCAATAAAAATCAAAGTTCGGCGCTATTTCCAAATTAAATGCATTTATGCAGTGCGATTATACCTATTTCTCTTTTAATCGCGGTTATAGTAGAGCATCGACATACATTAATCCGAAACTCCGATATAGAAATACAATAAAAATCAATTAAGTACAAGAATTTTCTGAGACTGTTTTATGGTTACTCTTTCCGGATCTGTCTGCACACTTAAGCTTGCAGCATCCTAAACATTCCCAGTCTATGAGCTCGCACTTGGCGTCTAGCGTCCATTTAATTGTAGCTACGTTAGTTATGTGGCTAGCAGCCCTCACACGTCGCTAATTACACACTACTAATAAATTGTACACTATACTAAAGTGATTGGTACGTACACTAGAAATAAGACACAGGCAATATTGGAAGCACTTTGATAGGAGAAGTTTTAGAACATAACTAAACCTGTCAAAGAATTCGGCAAACTCATACCTGCCTTCATGGTATCATCTTCTGATCTGACTCTGGTCAGATTTGAATCATCAAGGGTAGAATTTGGTGTCAGTTCTTCCCATATTTTAGAATTGTTCTGAGATCTCAGCGTGTCAGCGTTTCCTGAGGCTGTATACTCCTTGCAGCCCTTTGGTTATTGTCTTAATAAGGATTATTTTTTATACAACCTAGTAACTGGGCTATGGGGGTTCAGGTTAAGCAAGTAGATGCTCAGTATTCTGCAGCACCGAGTTAGCCTGGAAATCAATCACCCCAATATAGAAAAAAGACAGGCATCTGCCTAATCACTACCATCTGTTAATGACTGATTATTGTGCAAGATACATACATCCGAAGCCATAAAGTTCAGTACGAGCAAGTATCAATTTTTGCTATACCTCCAATCATCTGGCTGCATACCCATCAATTTCATCGCCTCTACTCGTGTGCATGAGCCTAGTACTCGCGCCGATGTCGCCACTCCCGCCATCACGCCGGCCGGCAGCGGAGCGGCGCGCGGATAACATCTGTAATTATCTGCTGCGCCCGCGCCGTAATGTACGAGTGGCGCGGTGTGTTACATGCTCCACCACCTCAGCTGTCAATACCTTTGACGAAGACGGATGACTGTTGATTTAGAGCTCTGCTTTTGGAAAAATAAGTAGTTCTACCACCTACTCTTTTTTTATTTTGCATAGGCTCGCGTTTGACCACCAGATGGTAAGCGATGATGTGGTTGACGATGGAACACGCTTGTTTAGATGTAACCCATTCATTCTTGATTTAGAGACCCGAGTTGTAGTCATCAGAAAATGCAGACTCCGGCAGGGATATCAGCTCCTTAGGTGTACACAGTTTTGCGACTTTCTCGCTGCTGTTGAATCGGACTCCCTTTTTCTTTTGAATAGCGTTTATCTTGTTTTTCCACGTTCTGTTATATAATAATAAAGCCTATGTAAGTTCATAAGGATAATAGTTATAGCAAAGGCGCAAAGGGTGCTTAGCACTTTCATAAAAAATGAAAGAAACAGTCAGGAATGTGATGCCCCTAAAGTCCCAAATTTGTCTTTAGTCTGTGTTGTACACTATCAGGCTAACTAAAGACTGGGTCGGAGGTGAACGCGTATTTAGTTATGCAAAGAGAATAGTCAGCAGCATCGTCCATGCCACAAAGGTAACTACCATAATATTTTCCTACGTCGCACTTCCATCAGATAGATCGAATTTAGTGCAATATCGTGTATCGGCGGCGCAGTCCGTTAGCCACCAATAATGGCGGCAACACATCTGCGGTGCTAGCGGGACCACCGGTCATAGCCCGATGATAGCGCACGAGGCAGTATAGGGCTGCCAGAGGTGAATGCAGCCATTGATTTTGTTTTGGAGGCCAGTTTATGCCACAAACAGACGCAAGTTGCCTTATCTCAACACAATTATTATGCGTACTGCTAACGAGTAGGTACGGTAGTTAGTTAGTAGTTCTAGGCAAGCGTGCTCCATCGTCGACCACATCATCGCTTACCATCAGGTGAATTCAAACGTAAGCCAAAAAGTCTCCTCAGCAATTCAAATGACAACATAGCCCTCCTGCAGCTCAGGCCTCTCTAAGAAAGGCATAGGGCCATAATCTACCACGCGGGACTAACCACACCACCATCACCATATGGCTTCTAACTTTCTTCACTATGGTTTCCTTCCCCGTTTTGAGAGCAGTGATGAAAAAATACCTTAATTACACAACGTAAAATGCCTGGCTGGTTATGAACCTACAACTCGTAATTCGGGGCCATTACCACTGAGCTGGTGGAGTGGTTGCCCAGAGGCTGTCCTCTTTTTTAATTATTATTATCTCTAATGATACAGCTGTTTTATTATTAATTTATTCTTGGCTTAGTAAGTTTTTGTTGTTTATTTTCCTGTTCGTTAACCTTATTGGATTAGCTGCTCTTAATTAATACAATAATCATGGTTTGCCTATACAATGCAGACTGGTGGCATCGTACATTTGAAAAATACCTTCTTAACATATCATCATCATCATCTTCCAGCCCTTGACCCGTTTTATTTGGGGTCGGTGCAACACGTTTTATTCGTCTATTCTGTCTTGTCAGTCGTCACGCTATCACTAAGTCCCTTTTTATCCATATCCCTTCTCACACAATCCATCGATGGTTTCTTTGGCCTTCTTAACATATCTAACCTGTATATAAACTAGCTTCTACCAGCGGCTTCGCATAAAAGTCGGTTTCTCCATACAAACTGGACTTCCGTTTCATAATTTTAGATGGTAAATTGTGGACTCTTAGTGGTCATCTCCGTTATAAAAGGAAACTGTACAGAATTTCACGCTCTTAGTCCCAGTCGATTTGGCTGTGCATTGATATGTCAGCCAGTCAGTTTCTCCTTTTATATACTAGCCTATAGATTATTGAATTGCCAAAATAAAAGTGATTCCGTAAGACTCGGTCGCTAGAACCACGGAAAAAAAGACGGCTAGAACTACCTAAGACCCAATAAGAACTTGAAATATCTAATTAGAATAAGAAGAACTCTGAACGAGACTTAGGAATCTGTAGTCTTATTACAATAGGTAATCAGCATGAATTACAGCTAATTATAGCAGTTGCTAGTTGTTTAGTAAAAATAACGGTCGTATCGTTACCGGTTACTGGTTGTGGTTCATTGGTTCGATTGTAAAGACGCAGTGAATGGTTTGATTCCCTTGTGAGTACTATTCCCGTAAGTAATGTTAATACGTGGGTATCTTTCTACAATTGTCATAATATTGCACTTCAGAAGAGGTCATTCACTCTTTCATTAGTTAGGTTAAGATTGTACGCAAAATACGCGCTTTAGTT
Organism: Mythimna separata; assembly: GCA_030763345.1. Classification (NCBI taxonomy): domain Eukaryota; kingdom Metazoa; phylum Arthropoda; class Insecta; order Lepidoptera; family Noctuidae; genus Mythimna; species Mythimna separata. Next base: position 697,364 of record JAKKIA010000039.1, read on the forward strand.
GTGGAGTTGCGGATATGCTATACTATACTAAGTAACGATACCTCAGTAAGGTCCAATGTCTTGAGGCGACCGAAGGGTCTGTCAAACCCATACTAACACACCAGACAGTGCTCATCTAACTACCTTTGACCGGAGAGCGAGAGTATCTGGCGCATTCATCCGCACTTATGAAAAGGAAAATTAGACGGTACTTTACTCAAACCATGTGGTATTGTCGTCTGCAAGTTTGTTATGTTACCCTTATATTTATTTAATGTAATATAAAAAATTGCTCTAATGCGATCCCACCAGATGCTAAGCAATGATGCAATCATTGATGGTGTGTATTCACTCTAGTCTTGAAGACACCCAAATTATAACCAGACGGGAAGACCGCAGCAGGCAAATTGTTCCCCTCACCTCCTCACTTATCCTCACTTTTTAAAAGTCTATAAACTGCTTAAATGAAAGGTTTCCAAAAACATCCATTATCGTCACCTATTCTCCATCGTATAATGGGACTTTTTAACAAAAAATCTAATCTAGTAGCCAGTCTGCCACCCCTATGGCGAATGATCGTTGCGCACGATCGCCTGTCAGCCGCGCGGCCAATCTTTAACTCACAGCGAGCGATGCGCGTGCCGCTTCCTGACTGCCAGCTGTACATTACTTTGTGCTCTAGCGCTGAGCTTCCCGAAGACACGAGGGTTTAGAAATGGATATGTTTTTGCTATTATAGCTGAGATAGTGATAGAGTAGGAAAAAATTACTGTTGTAATTTTTCTGTATTCATGAATCTTCAACGTAGCATAATTTCTTAAAAAAATCGGATACATAAATGCTATTCTTTCAAATCTAAAGAGAAAATATTTGTATTTTTATTTTGATTAATAAACTGACTGGTTTAAAGAATTCTTCCACCAATACTTTATCACTGTGTAACATAGACTAAATACTTACTTTCTACTTTTATGCGGACGAAGCCGACGACAGAAGTTAGTTTTATAATAATTCTGTTTATTGTCATTGCTGGCGTAATGCTCTGTACGTTCCTTCAATGATTGTCTCGATTCTACGCAACCTAGTTCTTGTCAATTCCCAATGTTGTCCTACTTATTCCGTGCTCTTCTTCGTTTTACATACATACATATGTTTTGATACATACTCGTACATATAACTGTTTCGTGTAATATGCATTCTAACTAGTATGTAAATAAAATCAACACAAACATGATTGAAACTGTCAGCAATCACTGCATAACGAAAACTAATCTAAACTCCAGTCGTGTCTACATAACATGTCACCATTACTATGCACCGCTCAATTACGATCTCTACCCACCCCCTCGGGGCCACACGTGAAGCGTGAACTTACATGAGTGTTGTGTCAAGGGACTGCAGTTTAACGATACTTCTAGCGATATGTCCCTAGAGACTGTCCAGGGTACGCTGTGGATACTGATGAGATTTTGTTCATCATCTGCCTAGCTTTTTCCCAACTATATTAGGGTCGGTTTCCAGTCAAGCCGGATTTAGCTGCCTACCAGACCTCCACAACCCATTAACTGGGGTAACACGCTACTTCATGGCAAGACTGGAGTCAGATTTACTGGCTTCTGACTATCCGTAACGACTGCCAAAGATCTACAAATGACAGCCGGGACCTACGGCTTAACGTGCTTTCCGAGGCACGGAGGAAACTCGTTGTCTTAAGATGATCATCCATCCACAAACTAACCTTGGCAAGCGTAGCTTAACCTTGAAGATCGACCCGTGCAGCTGTTATTATCTAGCCACGAGCTCCTCCTGAACTGATGTGAATTTGTTATGAGTGGAAATGTTAAACAGTATCTGTGCAGCTGACAATGTTTACTACAACTTAAGGCAGGACTATCTCCGTAAGATAACATGACATAACAATTACATCCACCGTCTTAGGTATGCCTGTAAGATGGCACGTGCACTAAGCTACTACCTATTACAAAGCCAGTGTTTCAAACTACTGTGTACCAATCTTTCAAACATCTGTGTACCTATCTAAAGATCTACATAATAAACAAGATGGTTTTAGATATTAGTTTTTATGCTTCATATTAAAATTGGCTAAAAATGTATAAGTTGGCCATAAAAAAATATAGAATAGGAATTAGGCATTTCGTTATACCTTTGAACTGTAACTTCACAATTTGTCTCTGCGTCACCCAAAGGTTGACTGAAAAAAATTCCTCAAGGCATTAAGTCCTCCTCAGTAGTTTTGTGTGCATAAATGAATAAACCCTTGCCAACAAATGAGGAACTAGTTCTGCTGTTTCTTTCCTAGTTTAGATCTTTTCATCATCTCAGCCGAAAGACGTCCACTGCTGGACATAGGCGTCCCCCAAGCATTTTCGATCTTTTAAACAAACGTAATTCTACCGACTCAAAAAGTAACTGTTTCTGCTACTCCAGAAGCATCTTAACAAAATCTCTTAATCCAACTACGATTACATCCACTTGACATGACTCCTAACTCCTACTCCACTTGGCACACTCGGAGCCGGCACAGTGTTTACCGACGTGCTTCGGTCTTACGGGATCGAGTGCTCGACCAACAGACACAGGCGGTCAGCTGTCCACTTGAGTGCAAGAAAGTGAACGAGTGTGAAAATTTGTTTAGTTAGCTTTGAAAATGAAAAGGTGGACTTATGAGTAGGTTTATATTCGTACTAGTCAGGCCTGCTGTGCACGGACGCGTCGCTTCATAGACGCGTATTACGTATCTGCCGCGGACAGTAGGCTTCCCGAAGCAGCTTTGTTTGGGTGCAAATTATACACAAAAACCTTCCTCGTTTATTGGTATTTCTATTAACGAAAACCGCATCAAACTCGCGTGGTCTAAGATTTAACGAATAAACTAACCGATTCGTAAAGGGACTTTTTTAAATATTTTGTGTGTAGTGACACATACTACATATCATCTGGGTAATGGTGCTAAATATTGAAGGTCTGATCATATTTCCTTCTTCCCACTTTCAATAAGCAAGAGGGTCTAGAAGATTTACATTAGTTGAGAACGGATTTTGTCTCTACATTTTGCCCATTATAGCATATGCTTACACATCATAGACGTCTTGTACTTACTTACGAAAGTTCAAGAAGTCGATGCGACGCGACGATACGATCTATATAATCTATCAAAAATTTATTCTACCTTTTCTTCCAAGAACCTTTCAAACAAAACTTAACGAATTTTCTATTATTTCCAGGTGTGGACGTAACCGCGAACCAGGACGAGATCTCGTCCCACGAGACGTTCCAGCTGGAGTTCGACTGGGCCACGCGGCGCTGGTACATCCGCACCATGCAGGACCGCTACTGGACGCTCGAGACTGGTGGCGGCATCCAGGCCTCCGGAGACAACAAGTACGTAACTTTCTGTATAGCTCCCGAGTTGTCGACAGCGCGTAGACCACGTGCGCCTCAAGTAGGTGTCAGCGAAACCGTAGGGCGCCCAGTAAGGCCGAAGCTTATTGGGGAGGGTTCGCTTCGGAAAGGAAAAACCGGGGTCCTGAACCGCAAGGCAAAGAAGGAATATAGGATTGGGTTTTAGTCAGTAACAGTCTTTCAAGCCGAGTTCTACTCTAGGACAGGAGGAATCATTGGACTATTTCCCAACTAAAAAAAAACCATCCATATAGCTTTTTCCGAAATATAAACGGCTCGGTTGGCACAGTAGTTGAGCGATTAACTACTACACTTCGTGTCGCGGGTTTGCAACTCCTACAGATAGTTGTTCCAGATCTGAGTGTCTTGTGTATTCTTGAGTTTACATAATATTTGTAAACGCACCCACGATACAGGAGTCATTCCTAATGAGGGACATTCCCAAAAATATATCTTGGGGTTCCCAATGTAAGCGGTCATATTGACACATTTTTGGGGATGGGTTTATTCCAGGGTCACAAGAGGATACGAATTGGTTAGAAGGAAAAGATTTATCGCCTATAGTTTGTACAATAACTAGCGTCCCCAACCAGTAAAGCAAAGCGGCTGTGTTGAAAGACGTGAAATTCTTTTCCCAACAGTTTAAGGAGACTAGAAATCGAAAGCTTCTCTGTCGGTTTGGGTTCAAAGGAACATTTTTTTTAATAGATTATTTATAGCGTGTATTTGTTCTCGCCCCAGGTCGTCGAACGCGCTGTTCGAGCTGGAGTGGCAAGGCGACGGCGCGGTGGCGTTCCGCGCCAACAACGGCAAGTACCTGATGACCAAGCGCTCCGGACACCTGTACGCCAACGCCGACGCCATCGAGGAGAACTGCAAATACTACTTCTATCTTATTAACAGGTGAGCTGTTCAGATTCCACAACTTTAATAAAGAACAACATGCTATTTGCATAATCTATAGTTATAAAATAAAAGGTCTGGTAGGCAGCCGCTCCTCGTAAAATACTGGTATTCAGCTAAATCCTGCTTGACTGGAAGCCAACCCCAATGTAGTTGGGAAAAGGCTAGACAGATGATGATAGTTATAAAATACTTTGTCCTGAATGAGAGACTGCCGGATTAACACGCAGCCTAAACTGGTGATCGTAAAGATCTGAAACTAGAAATTAATGTCACATAAAACAAGATAAATTTATCATCTCAGTGGTTGTGATTCATTACCATGTTAATTATCCAAAATTAGGTATCGTACTCGTATATCACTTTTTGCGTTTTCACAAAAACTAAAAACCAATGTTTCAAAGGAGTAAGTTTTACCCTTAGTGCAAACATACAATAGGTACAAGAGGAAATGATTAATTATTACCCGGCTTAAGCAACTCCCTATTGTGTCAGGATAAAAAAAAAACCGCCTGGCTTGAGAGGCCATGGTGGAAAGCATAAAATTACTGTTCAAAAACTCAAATTCTTACTAATGAGAGGCTCTCAGGCTACTGGCCTGTCGAATTGCAGAATATTTGGGTTTATATCGCAATAAAAACAATATACAATAATTTTGTTTCTTTTTAGGAAATACCTAAACCCAACTAGCACTGGGCTTTACCGCAATCAGATAAAAGAGGGCCCCTTTTTTAAATTATAAGGGGTACCTTAGGGACAAGCTATGCCAGTGTTGTTAACTAAAATACTGTTTGCAGGCCTATCCTGGTGCTGAAGTGCGAGCAGGGCTTCGTGGGCCCGAAGGGCGTGCGGCTGGAGTGCAACAAGGCCAACTACGAGACCATCCAGGTCATCCGCGGACCCAAGGGCGCCGTTTATTTCAAAGGTAAGTTCACTTGAAAAAAATACTACTAGAATTTTTGCTATTCATTAACTCAGATTAATAAACTTCTTTAAAAAAATGGAAAAAAAAATTGAGGGATACATCATGATTGTGATACATCATGTCATAAGACAGTTTGGCTAGGTCCTATCTCAGACACAAAGTTCCTAAAACTATTACAGTTTCAAACAAATTGCCTGATCAGTACTGGTAACCAACTTCATAATCCTAAAACGACTGATATTGCCCCTAGTAATATAGTCAGTTTTTTTTAATGATACAAAGATTTACATTTAAATTGCAGGACAAAACGGCAAATACTGGCACGCAGACAGCGAGTCGGTGCAGTGCGACGCGGACACGCCGCAAGGCTTCCACCTGGAGCTGCGCGAGCCCACGCGCCTCGCCATCCGCGCGGCGCAGGGCGGCGACTACCTCGCCGCCGCCAAGAACGGCAACTTCCGCCTCGCCGGCCCCGACCTCAGCGCCGCCACGCACTGGGAGTACTAACTCCTCACCAAGACCTACCGAGATCCTTTTGACTCGCCATCGTCAAACTGCTGCTACAAACAGCACCATCTGTCTTTAATTTTCGGTTCCGTGACTACCAATTCATCCTAAACGTCTTAGGGTTCTGTGACTATTGTGCGGCCTAAGTTATAGACAGTCATCATCATCACCTCATCGATTCATCCGTTCAAAAGGATCTCTCATACAAATCCTATTCGCAATACTCTTCCAGCATCACAGTCGTGATCCGACGCCGGCGTGGGACTTAACTTCGCATCGTGTGTCACTCGGAGGGCGCGCTCTACGGACGCCATTTTACTTCCCTATAGCCGCCATCTTGTTGAAGCGTGGCGGCGACGAACGACCCAATCAGCCAATTCTGAGACGGAATCCGCTGCCAATGGTTTATATTAAATTATTATAAAATGGGAATGTTAGTCAATGCCCCTGCATTGATGATACACATTTCGTACTAAAAAAAAACATTATTTAAAATGCGTCACTCACGAGGCGCGCCCGGTTTGCATTTAGTACGAGTAAGATGAGGATTGTCGCGCGATGTAGCGCGAATGTGATCATAATGAAAATATCGCTTCACCTTATTATTGTAATCATAGATTATTTTTCTTATAACTGGTAGATCTGCCGTCACGTTGCTTATGTCGAATTATTTTTATATTAAAATATTTTGTGACCGTCACTCATATCGCTTGAATTATTTATTCTAGATTGTATGGTATATATAAATTAGTATGGAAGACATTATTCTGAAAATTTTCGAAAAATATTTATTGGATATGTAGTGTCTAGTCGATGGTTTTTATACAATGTTTTTATCAGCCCCGCGTTCTGTACTCCCGACTACGTCGCTTCCTGTAGGTTAGTGAATGTGAACATCGTGAGACTGATGCCTACAAACAGCACTTAACTGCAGTAACACTGTACCGTAATTAATTTAAGTTAAGCAGGGATTGACGCAATACCAGACGAGTGCCGAGGCGTCGCCTCGCAGCCGCTCGCGCATTGCTCAACATAATAGTCTGACAACATTAACTCTGCACGACAGTGCCACCCCACGTCACTCGAAATAAAACCAATACCATGGTTGTTGTGCGCTCACACTCGACTGCAACCCACTAATTAAGTTATCATAATAAACTCACTAAGTTGATTATCTCAGCCGTAAAACGTTGTGCATAGTTAATTTGACAGACTCGAATATTTTCTACACAAAGGCGATCTTAGCGCAAATCAACTGCAATAAATCGTACTAAACTTGCGAGTTTATAGTCGCTCGTTGCGACAAGTCGCCGTGTGTAGGAGGTGTACTTCGCACTGAGTCTGGCTTCTAATTAATGAACAAGGTAGGTAAGTTATTGTAAGTTATCACGTTAGGGTAAGCTTGATCTGCTCCCGACTATATAATCGTCCATTCCATGCTTTTAGAATTACGACATGGGATTTTTTTTTATTATTTTTTACAAGAAAAAACGGAGATTTTTGTAACTGGTGCATAGTCTTGTATATAAACGATTTCCAATTGCGTATAAGTCTGTACTTATGAAAACGTTTGGGAAGCGTTAACTCCTTTTTATATTGAACAAAACGAGAAATATGATTTTTTTGAGGGTATTTTGTATGCAATTTTGATTCTGAAATATTTGTACGATAACGTCTTTGTAAACTATTAATGAATAAATTATAATCATATTGTAATCTTGTGTTTTATTTACATTACGTTTCTAAACACACTACATAAGTATGTAGGTACACTGCACAACTACACTAGTCTGATGAGATTTTCATATTTTACAATTTGCTTGGTCATGGCGAATTAATTGTGGAACATATACTCAGGGTATATATATTCAGGGTGTCGACCATGTTGTACACTCATACCTGCCTGCTGATATACTAAGGACTATTATGGTGCCTGTAGTAAAGAACTGAACTGAATTGTCAGATATATCAAACTACAGACCTATTTCTTTGGCAAGGGTTGCCAAGGGTGGTGGACACCCAGTACCAGTCGAATTCCGAACTACTGTACTGGGTGTCTACCGAAACTGCAATATTGTGATTATAGAGTCAAATACTGAAGAAAAAACGTTCAGAGTATGCTGACATAAGTTCTGTAAGTATCGCCAGTTCATAAATAAAGTAAGTAGGAAATAAGTAAGAACGGTGTTTTAATGCGCGAGTGTATATTTCTCAGATTCCAAGTTGGAGGAGCTTGCGCTTGTTTCAAACCTAAATGAAATGAGTGCTCCAGTACTTTACGAGATATAGAAACCGTACTAATAGGTTAATAGCTTTATGTACATCTGTTAGGTATGTAGAGAACCTTGACAATCATGCGAATGCAACGACCGAAACGAAGTCAAAGTTACTCTCTCAGATAATCCTCATCATCAGTCCACAACGAGAGAGGAACACCTCTCCATATTGATTTTCTTTTCCAGCCGCTACTCCCCTCGAATTTGCACCCCACCAAGTCGTCCTAGTCTCAGCCCTCGGTTTTAAGAGTAAGAGTAAGACTATCAATCAGTCTTTAGGCTCAATCAATCTCAACGAAGTTTCCCAAATTACACCCATACCGGCTGTGTTATTTTCTGTTGACCTCAGGATCTCACAGTTCCTATCCAGAATCAGGTTTGGCAGCAATCTAATCCGGGGATTCTTTGCATATCCCTAAATCCCCCGCGTCAACCTGATCGCCGTTTTAACCATGAATAACAGCAAAGTGAACTGTACATACAGTATTGCTATGCTGTATGTAGCTCCTTGTCACGCGTTACCAGTGTTTTGATATTAACACGGGCGTTAATTACTCATATACCCGCGAAACGAGACACAATAGTAAAACAATAACAGTGCGGTCTCATAGGACCGGTTGGGGATTCAAACGTTAACGCGCGCGTATACGTGTATTATTATTACGTCACTGCGCGTTTTTTTTAATAAATCCGCAAAATTACAACGTTTTTGTAAACAAAAATCGTTTAAACTGCGGAGACTGCGATGTAAATGCGCGCTATCGATGCAGTGTCGTCAACTCACACAACATTAAGTAGATAGATACAGTATCTAAAATTACATAGATAATAGGGATGAACAATGTATTCTGTGTAGGTCCGACAAATACGCGGGATAGGAAATGCGTCACTTACCTGTTAATTAAACTGCTAATCTTCGTAGTTTATTTCTTTCCCTTGTATCCGGGTGCTCCGCAGTTGTGACAGGTTACCTGTAGAAGTTATTGGTCACTGAACATTAATATATCAACGCCGTAGACTTTACAGTGTAAGTAACATACTAATAATTCCATCTGAAGAACATCATTTCAACAATAACAGATTCTCCGGCAGAACATCTGCCACCGGGACACGAACTGCAGTGCCTAACCTGGAAATCTCTGAACTTACTGCGGGCTCAGGTTGGTCGCTGCAGAGATAATCTGGCCAAATGAGCAGTGCCGTGACTAGGGCGGTGCGAACAGTGCCCAAGCACAGGGCGCAGACCCTGGAGGGGCGCAGAAATGACCAGACTAGTATCTAGTCTTATCTCATGCATGGTAGCTAGTAGGTACCTTTTGTTTTATTGCGAACATGGTGTAGGCGCGCCCTACTGTACTATCTATAGTTATATCTATATCGCATTTTTCAAGCAATCTTGAAACAACAACACAAATGTAAAGGTATCCAGGACGTGCTCGGCGCCAGGTGTACTGGTGGTCGCCGGAGATTGCGGCTCTGCGCGAGGCGTGCACCGCCGCGCGGCGCCGGTACACCAGGTTCCGCAGGCGCCGCACCCGCCCGCCGGACACGGAGGCCAGAGAGGCAGAGCTATACGAGCTATAGAGGTGTGCCCCGCTTGGGCGGAGCACCGCCGTGCTATCGGCGGCGGTGACCTGGTTGAGGCTATCGGCGGCGGTGACCTGGTTCAGGCCATGGTCCGGAGCGAGGAGGGGTGGCGGGCGGTCGCCTCCTTCTGCGAAGCAGTAATGCTTGTGAAGGAGGCTGCGGACCGCGAGCGCGTGAGAGAACGGTCCTCACGCCGCCGCCGCCGAGATCGCGATCCCGATTTCCGACCACCGTAGGCGCGGGTTCACAGACGGCGAGCACTGGGTAGCTCGCCGTCCGGCAGTCTGGAAATAATCCGGACCGAGTCCATTTTATTTTCAGAGCCTGGTTAGAGCATTTTTCACGGGCGCAGTTTTGAAAGCTCGCACCGGGTGCATAAAAGGCTAGTTACGGCACTGCAAATGAGGTTTCCTCGACCCATCGCAAGTATCATGCCAGTGTGGAGCCCCCTCACACAGGATATGCATCATCTCCTTACCTGCCCAGCATGCCCAACTACCTGCACCTTCAACGACCTATGCGAAGCTAACGACAGAGCTGTCCAGGTGGCTAAATATTGGACGGACAAAAGAGTTCAATCGACACGACAAGAAGAAGAAGATCGTGCTATTCAACTTGAGGTTAGATAAGGCTAGGAGTTTCTAACAGGACCCACAAATCGGCAGAAAAAAAAGATATTTCGATGGTCCCTAGGTAAATAGTCCGGTCAAAATAGACTAATTAATTGGGGTGAGGTTACAATAATTCGCACTTGGCTGAAAATTGGTAGGTTTGTTCAATACACTATTATAAAGGAAATGTGAAAAGTCCTCATCGATCCGGCACGTGCAAAAAAATATACACGCGGTCAAAGGTCACAAAAATGGGTTTTTCGCGTTATTAAGCAAAATGGTAAGTTTTATCATAAAATTAGCTCAGACAAAAATTATAGATCAGACAATTATCTATAAATATGTCTAAATACTTTTTTCCTAAGAGCCACCGTTTTTGAGATATAACGATTCAAAATATTGAAAGAGTTGTAATCGTCAAAATATGAATAAGTACACCACGTATATACTCGTACATCACTGAAGCCGTAATACAAGCAAAAATATCGTTCTATCGGTCAGTGTGACTAACACATATAAAATATGAAAATTTGGGGTAAAAAAAACCCATTCCCTTATCTTCTACGCCAGTGTAACCTTCAGTAACATCTGCCTCCCATTCAATTGTCTGCGTGGCTAGGGTCGTATACCTGCTTTATTTTACTATGCCGAATACATTCAATGAGAGTGCGTCTAATGATAGAACGACCTGGAGTTTTTGATTTAATGGGCCACATTATTCAGCCACAATTGTCCGAAATAAAAAAAGTTGTGAAGTGTCAAGACATGAAGAATCATGTCTTGACACTTCACAACTACTAGTTAGTAATACCCACAGAAAAAAGAAGTAGTTAGAAGTGCCCCTCAGATATCGCACGCGTGTCAATATTATGCTCAAACGCGCAACATTTAGCTCATTCGCCGTCAGATACATGTCGCGATTGGTTGTCTCTAAAATACACGAAATATTCAGAATTATGCCCAGTTATGCGGTTTTGACCTACAAAAACGATAGCAGAAAAAAAATATGTTCTGGAGGTGTATCGTATCATCTGTAATAATTACTTAACTTTGTTATTTTTTATTATATTTGATTTTAATGACAATAATACATTTTATTACTTCAATGCAAACTATAAACAACCTTATATCCATCGTTACAAAGTCTAAAACCACTTGGCCGTTATCTGGAAGATCATAACATACATTCTAGTAACTTCGACGCTACTCAATTAGGGATGGGACACATCTGTAAAGAAGTTCGGTATCGATAATTTTATTTATTCCTAACTCTTCATTTTATGGCTCACGCCATCTTTCAGATTTTTTTTGTGGAAAGGTTCATGTGCATAATTTTTAAATATCTGAGGTACTAGATTGCACGGAAATCTCAAAGATTTAACAACACGTAGCCTGCATTCGTCGTAGATGCGGATTGTTAATCACACTATTATTATAAGCCATAAGTTTGTATGTTTCTTACTTCTTCACGCTCGAAAGGCTTAACGGATTTTAATTAAACTTAAAATATAAGTTACTATCAATTAGGGGAATTTCCTGCATCTAAACACATTACGAACTTAATGAAAGCGGCACGGCAAAATATATTGAAAAACAATCGAGACGGCAATTCAAATATTCAAGGTTCAATAAATATTTTTACCCTCCCGAAATGTTTTGCAGCTTCAAAATTGCACATTGTACCTAGATTTAATCAAATATGAAAATAAGGTCCTCCTTCACATACAAACATACAAATACCTCTTTAACATAGATTTGATAATTTAAAGATGATCAACCTTTTCCATTATTAAGCATATCATACAAGTGCTTATAATGGATAAGGTTGATTATCGTTAATAAATTATCACATTGCTCACCACCCGAATGAAATACGTATCATCGATATTAAAATATCGAAATCTATCTACATCTCTAAATGAGCAGCAAAACAGATAACATGTGCATGCGAATATGACATCTATTTCAAAGGCATTAACGTTCTGAATAGAATAAATTAGTTACAACGCCATCTAGCGTTGAGTAGCTGAACTCGAAAAACGTCTTTATTGTTTGTGTCATGTCAAAAAATATCAACTTTCGGTCGTTGTAATAAGATTTAATTTTAGAAAGCAATAAGAAGACCATTTGTAAAAGTTACGTTTGTAATTTGTAGCCAATCGTATCACTGTTTTTTATGAGTGTAATGGACAATTTGATTTGCAAATGTGTGAGTTTGGCGACACGAGTTTCCGTGCATAGCCAGTGTAAGGGCACTTCTAACTACTTCTTTGTTCTGTGGTAATACCACATACAAAATTTTTGGATTCAACCTCTTTTTCTCAGGTTGCGCTTGCTACTGTTTCAACTTTTTGAATCGTTATATCTCAAAAACGGTGGCTCTTAGGAAAAAAAGTAGTTAGACATTTTTATAGATAATTGTCCGATCTACAATTTTTGTCTGAGCTAATTTTATGATAAAACTTACCATTTTGCTGAAAATCGCGAAAAACCCATTTTTGTGACCTCTGACCACGTGTATTTTTTTTTTGCACGTGCCGGATCGATGAGGACTTTTCACATTTCCTTTATAATAGTGTATTGAACAATCCTACCAATTTTCAGCCAAGTGCGAATTATTGTAACCTTGGATATCTAAATTGACCGGACTAAAAGTATCGAAAGTGAAAATCGCTACTTTGCAAGAGAACGATTTAAAGTTTATTTTTTGCATAATTTTGTCACGGGTGATTAAATCTTTATAAAAATTAGGTCTCTAACTATCGGGAAACGAAGTTGTATTAAAAAATATCCTTTAAAAAGAGCTCAAAACAGTAATAATAAAAAAATGCTATTTTTTTGATTCGATACTTTACGTAGGGACCATCGATTTAAATATAGTGTGGCCATTAGTGCTGTGCACTGCCTGAGGTATGTGCGCGGCGAGACGGGGGGGGAGAATTGGCTGCTGCGCTCTGTCAGTGCGCCGTCAACGCTCGTGGCGGCAGGTAGTGTTATCTGTATCGGACTGTCTATGTCAGACGCACATGGGATAAATATTCAAAGATGGGTCGTGCGTTATCTCGTGATATAAAGACTGCCATTTTTAAGGTGGCTGAATATTTTATGAAAAGAAAAGCAGACAAAGAAAGCTTTGAATTTAAAAATGATGTGAATATTGCCAAAATCGTTGCGGAGGCTACGGGGTACAGCAAAAGAACCGTGCATAATGTGATTTCTGCGGGTTATTTATCAATTGAAAATTCAAGCCAATTAAAATTTCAATCGCCAAAAAAACCAAAAGTTCTAAAGAAAAAACACGTTGTGGATGATTTTGACCTTGGAGTTATCAGAAGAAAAATTCATCAGTTTTACGAAGTTGACAAAAAAATACCAAGTGTCCGTAAGTTACTATCAAGTTTGAGAAAGGATGGCATATTGACTTGTGGACGGGAATATTTAAGACAGCTTTTACACAAAATGGGCTACCGTTTCAAAAAATGCAAATCAAAGAGACTTCTTCTTATAGAGCAGCCTAATATTACAGTGTCGCGGAAAAAATATCTAACACAAATCAGAAATTACAGAACGCAAAACCGCAACATATATTTTCTTGATGAAACATACATCAACGCCGGTCACCATGCCAGCAAATGTTGGCAATCATCGTCAGAACCCGGAATTCATGCTGATATTGGGAAAGGACGGCGATTAGTAATTCTTCACGCTGGGTGTCGAAATGGCTTATTGGATGATGCATTACTATTACTATATATTCAAATCAGATGCTAGAACCGGTGACTATCATGGAGATATGAGCGGACCTACTTTTTATAAGTGGGTAGATGAAAAGTTAAAAGATAAGTTGCTGCCGAATTCTGTAGTTGTAATGGACAACGCGTCTTACCACAGCGTTCAGGTTGAGAAGAAACCAACTATATCAAGCCTCAAAAGTGAAATGCAGAACTGGTTGCTACGCCATAATGTAGAATTTTCAGGAACCATGACAAAGGCTCAACTGCTACTTCTTATCAAAAATACACAAAAAGAACCCGTGTATAGAATTGACGAACTCCTGAAAGCCAGTGGACACACTGTTCTGCGTTTACCTCCGTACCATCCGGATTTAAATCCAATTGAGTTGGTCTGGGCTGATATTAAAAACAACATAGCCCAAAACTATATTAATTCTTCTCTAGACGAAAAAATAATCTTATTGGATAAATTGTTTTCGGAATTCACGGCGGAAAAATGGCAGAGATGCGACGATCATGTCCAGAAAAATGAAAACGATTACTGGAGTCGCGATAGTAGGTTCGATAATGTTATCGATTCATTCATAATAAATTTGCAAGACTCTGATTCAAGTTCCGGTGGCGAAGTGGAAGATGAAGATGATGACGAAATCGAAGATGAAGTTGAAACGGAATCTATGTCAGAATAACTTTCGTTAGAATATATTTCTTTTTTTTTTTTTAATTGTATAAGCTAGTGCTTGACTGCGATCCCACCTGATGGTAAGCAGTGATGCAATCTTAGATGGTGAGGCGCACTAGTTTATTAAGAACCTATTCACTCTAGCCTTGAAGACACCCAAATTATAATTGGACGGGAAGACCGCAGCAGGCAAACTATTCCAGTCCTTCGATGTACGCGGTATAAACGACGAAGCGAAGCGCTTAGTCCGGACCGTAGAGGTTTCCACAACAAAAGGATGGACATTCGCCGTACGACGGCTTGTCCGATGGAAAAAACGGGATGGCGGAATCAATTCGTGTAATTCCTGCGCACACTCTCCGAAATGCATCCTGTATAATACCGAAAGGCTGGCTACCCTACGCCTGTGCGCAAGGCTTTGTAGGTTGGAGTTAACTAGATCTGGATCTCCAATTAGCCTCTTCGCACGCCTTTCCACTGAGTCCAAAGTTGCCAGGTGGCATTTTGCAGCTCCAGCCCATATGTGGCTGCAGTACTCCACACACGATCGGACCTGTGCTTTGTATAACATAAGAAGCTGTCCCGGTGTGAAGTACTGCCGGACCTTTGCAAGAACGCCGAGTTTCCTAGCAGCTACTTTAGCTTTGGACTCAATGAACCGCCCAAAGTTCAGGTCGGAGGAAATTTCAACTCCCAAGAGCTGAAGGCGATCGGTGCAGTCCAGGGATACATCCCGGAAAGCAGGAGCCAAGGTGAACGGGCTCCTTTTAGCGGTGAACAGACACGCTTGTGTTTATATAATTGTTTGTTAATATAAAAAAGTCCTGCTTTGAATTATAAGTTTAGTTCTTATTTGTCACCTGCACATTTTTAATAAAATAGGAGTATATTTGGGTTATATTTTAATCAACTAAGTAAGTATAATATATTACAGATAGCCTCCGACCGTCGTCCCGCCCCAAGTCTTGCTTTAGAAATGCACACTGAAATCGTAAGATCTGTCCGACATGTATCGATCTCATGTGAACTCATGCACTTTTTTCTTCGTCTCCCACCTCGCCGCGCATACCTCAGGGAGTGCACAGCACTAATGGCCACACTATAAGTAATACTTACTCGTAGCTTTTATGCCTTCGAAGTCTGGACACATGTCAATCTTCCAAACATAATGGTCTAAGATCCGAAGAAGAATTTTATACCTGATCTGTTATTTGATTATAATTAAGATTATGTGCTAGATAATGCTTAAATTGATACATTGCGAATAGGTTGCCGAGCTAAATTTGGTGCGAATGGTGTTAAACAATAAAATATGTAATCAAAAATTTTTCATCAACATACCTCATTTGTTATTTATAAAAGTCGAGCATTAGCTGCAAGAATGTGTCCCAAGGAACTAAAAAAATAGAAGTTGCCGTTTTGTTTTTGGTGCAAACTATGGAGTTGCCTTGCATAAAGAGCTAAGTAAAAGTTGATAACATACCCTCATCTGTTATTTAATCGTGTTGTATATCAAATTAAAGGCAATTTTATTCCTTATCTAACCGTGTGCAGTTGCCTTACCAAAAGTGGTGCGTATCCAGAGTTGCCTATATTTAAGATGTAAAATTTTCTAAGTCTGATAGAAAAGCATTGCAGCAATTTTCCACACTCAAATGTATTTATATAAATGTGAATTAATAAAATGTTCCGTTCAAAATGTACCTCGAGATTTTTTCTATCACGCAAACGCAAATTAAATACTGACAAAAGAAAAAAGAAAGATTATGATAAACTTTAGGGTTAGATAGGGATGTTTCGTATCTACTTAAAAAAAAACTTAATATAAGTAGTACATATCCTTGCGACAGATGAAATTTACCGAAGATGTGTTTTTATTATTATTAGCCCCTCTGCCATACATAGAATAACTTGTAGAGAAATATTTGATGTTGTGAAGATTAAAAAAGACAAATATTATAATAAGAAATCAGAAATCCCGAGACTTACTTCATTTGTATAGTGGGGATGAAATTAAGGAAATAAAACGTAAAAGAGAGTGCCCAAACCCCATATTTATTCACTCAGCATTAAAAAATATCATAAAAATGATATTAAATTAAAGAAAAACTGGCCACGCTCAGTGTAGGGTTCCGTAGTTTCCCGTCCATCACAATAAGTGTCCTCAATTTTTCAAAAGCTGTTCGTCCCATCAAGTTCAAAATAATTTTCCTAGAAAGACTTTATAAAGCTCTACTTTCCAGATTTTTTCATATTTTCTAAACCTATGGTTCAAAAGTTAGAGGGGACACACACACATAGTTTTTTTTACTTTCGGAGCGATTATTTCCGAATTTATTATATTATATTAACTATCAAAAAATGATTTTACTAAACCCCTATTCATTTTTGAATACCTATCCAACAATATATCACACATTAGGGATGAAATTAAAAAAGAAATCACTTTCGACTTTACATGTAGGGAAGCCCCCCTACATGTAAAATGTTACCACCCTAATAAAACATTTTTTTCCAATTTTTATTTTACTACTTTGTTGACGTGATTGATATACTTATTGGTACCAATTTTCAGCTTTCTAGTGCTAACGGTCACAGAAGCGAGGACCGACGGACAGACATGGCGAAACTATAAGGGTTCCGTTTTTGCATTTGGCTACGGAACCCTAAAAAGAAGGATTATGATAAACTTTTTTTTATTAAATACAATATTACGTATCTGTATCTGTAAATGTTTAGATGTTTGTCCTCTACTCTATGCGTCCCCAAACCATTATCAGATTGTTGTAAAACAGAATGCAACTTATGTCAATTCTTATAATCATCTCAGCCGAAAGACGTCCACTGCTGGACGTCTTCCCCAAGCGTCGCCACAGTGACCAGTCCTGAGCGTCCTGTTAGTATACACAGAATTATTACAGAGTTCCAGTGCCTACGTGCCGGCTTTTTCCTCCTTAATTTAAAAATAAATATTCAAAATCGGTTCACAATTGACAGAGAAATGCCAGTACATAAAAAAAATAATTAATTCGGTAACATAATATTACAATGTGTAACTAAGCCTGCTTTGATGGGATTTTCCCAGAATATAGCAGCAATATTTTATTTTTTTCACTTAGGCATACATGAACACAAAGCACAAGCTAGCGCACAGTTACCGTTCTTGGTTCCTCGCCAAGGCTCGGGTCTTAATACCACTTCGACGTCAATCTCCCACATTACACACTTGTATTATAATCTACTATTATGATATTTTTTAATGCTGAGTGAATGAATATGGGGTTTGGGCATTCTCTTTTACGTTTTATTTCCTTAATTTCATCCCCACTACACAAATAAAGTAAGTCTCGGTATTTCTGATTTCTTATTATAATATTTGTCTTTTTTAACCTATCACATACCCGCAAAACGAGACACAATAGTAAAACAATAACAGCGCGGTCTCATAGGACCGGTCGGGGATTCATGAAATCTTCACAGCATCAAATATTTCTCTACAGGTTATTCTATGTATGGCAGAGGGGCCAATAATAATAAAAACACATCTTCGGTAAAAAAAAAAAATTCGTCTATCGCTAGTATATGTATAGGGTCGGGTGTCTCACATTGAACCAGGCAGCTACATTGAACCACCGCCGAATCTCGAAAATGCGACATTGCCAAACCGCACTAATATGAGTGAAAGAGAGGTATTTACGTTCCGTTCCTGCCCACTAGTTTGCGTGGCGATCGCGTGCAAAGTTGTTGTGTGAGGAGTATTCGAAAGCAAACTGACTCAAAAAGTAAATATTTTTAGCCAATTTCATTCTTTTTTAGCTTTTTTCGTTTAAATAATATCAATTTATTTATATGTACACTGTTTTCTACGGTTATTTAGCAATTAAAAGCGCTATAATTCGTGATTTTAAGAGATTGATTTGCCGGTAAAATTTTGAGTTTAGTGATAAAACGTGGTGTGTCTCACATTGAACCACCTGAGGGTGTTACACATTGAACCACGGTTTACTATGTACACCCCAGTCGTTAAAGGAGTGTTTTTTACAATTATTTTAATTTAATTTTAATTTGTTATATTATGGAAGGTACTTTTGTTTTTATAATTAAAAACTGTTACTTTTGTTTTTATTATTAAAATATGATAAGAATTTGACTGAAAAGGTTTTGTGATGTATAAAACTAAGACTCTCGGTTTAATTGCATATGATTTAAAGTGATTTTTATAAATATAAGGCTGATTTTTATAATTACTGTTTATTATTATTATTATTACAAAGTATTTGCCTTATAAATTGAACTAGAAGACATCGTTAATAAGGTGTCTCAATGTGGACGATACCCTGGTTAAATGTGTACCACCGGTGGTACACATTTAACCAAAAATCATTTTTCATAAAAACCTGTTTTACACCGAAACTAAAAGGAATATGAGAAATTAATGTTTTACAAAATTGAAGTTAAATAAATATGCTAACTATACACAAAAAATTAAAGGCATTGATTGAACATCCAGCCCACTATGAGACTTTGAAATTTACCTGGTTCAATGTGGGACAACTTACCATACTACTTATAGTATTTTTGTAAGTAGATACGAAACAACCCTATCTAACCCTAAAGTTTATCATAATCTTTCTTTTTTCTTTTGTCAGTATTTAATTTGCGTTTGCGTGATAGAAAAAATCTCGAGGTACATTTTGAACGGAACATTTTATTAATTCACAGTTATATAAATACATTTGAGTGTGGAAAATTGCTGCAATGTTTTCTATCAGACTTAGAAAATTTTACATCTTAAATATAGGCAACTCTGGATTCGCACCACTTTTGGTAAGGCAACTGCACACGGTTAGATTAGGAATAAAATTGCCTTTAATTTGATATACAACACGATTAAATAACAGATGAGGGTATGTTATCAACTTTTACTTAGCTCTTTATGCAAGGCAACTCCATAGTTTGCACCAAAAACAAAACGGCAACTTCTATTTTTTTATATCCTTGGGACACATTCTTGCAGCTAATGCTCGACTTTTATAAATAACAAGTGAGGTATGTTGATGAAAAAATTTTGATTACATATTTTGTTATTTAACACCATTCGCACCAAATTTAGCTCGGCAACCTATTCGCAATGTATAAATTTAAGCATTATCTAGCATATAATCTTAATTATAATCAAATAACAGATCAGGTATATTTTCTCATACATTTCGTCTATCGGATCTCGTACTATAATTCGCACACTGTACACGAGCGATCACACTACATACAACACTTTATAGCTTGCGACTTTTAGAAATGTCGCCATGCCGTTACTAGCATGGTTTGTGATTCGCGCCAACTACCATCACACAATTCAAAGTCTATATTGTCTATGCTTGCCTTAGCTACTCAAGATGGCGCCCCAAAACGTTGCTAGAGTTAGGGCCTGTTTCACAATGTCCGAGTAGGCACTACTCACTGAATAAATTCAAAAATGTGACAGAATTTGTATGAAATTATCTGCCAAGTAAGATACTCGAAACATAATCATAGGTGGTGAAATAGGCCCTTAAATTTATTCGTTTGGTCTACAGCTTCGCGGTCGTGACGACAGCCAGCTTATGAACAACTAGCTGTCCCCTGCGGTTTCACCCGCATTTTTCGTTACTGCTCCGCTCCCGTGGGCCGTAGCGTGATGGTATATAGCCTATAGCATTCTTCAATAAATGGGCTATCTAACACTGAAAGAATTTTTCAAATCGGACCAGTGGTTCCAGAGATTACCCCCTACATACAAACTTACAAATTTTACCTCTTTATAATATTAGTATAGTTAAAATAGATGACACCACGCTGGCTCGCTGGTCACTCAACGCTTTAGACAGACTGTGATATGGCACCAGTTCGTTGCCCCACCGTCACGTGCTATAACGGAACTAAAACTCGTTTTTTTTTGCTTCTTAGTGAAGAAATGATCAATATTATTTTGTATTTTTTTTAGTTTTTAGTCTCGTCTACACAACGGCAGAAGTATTCTTGTTTCAGCACCCCAGCTATTCTCATTTGACCGCCGCCGTGTTTCATCACTGCTATATCTGGTTGTATCGCAGCCTCTTGTTGTACTCGGTACGTTTTGTTACGTACGTAAGCACGGTTAGAAAAACGTGCCGTTTACAAGAGGCCTAACTGTACAAGTCAAGTGCGTTAAATAAGACACATAGATGTATTGAAAAACTTATATATTTTAATTAAATAGTTACATTAATCTTTACAGTTTCTCCCTAGCTAGTGACACGTTGAATTAGCATCGATGCATTTATGGTCAGGAAATAATATTAAAAATATAATAATTTATCTAAATAACGGATAAACAATAACCATATCAACCTGCTTGTTAAAAAGCGAAAAAAAAAAACAAACGCCAACCGTGTTGCCAGCGCGAAATATCATTGAAAACTGTAGTTTATCATTATGAAACGGATTTTATTTTAATTAATTTATATTAAATGCGATTATTTATCTGGCAAGGTGTTTTGTTTCGCGTATGGCAACACAGCTGGCGTGTAAACTAATCGTACATAATTTATCTAATACGTTGAATACTAGAATAATGAGGATAGCAAATTATATCGTACATATTGATGGTTTAGCTCATTTTTATATCACTGTACGTTATAAACGCATTTGAGTTGGATGTAGCGTTCACGAATGTAAATTGAAACTCAAATCGCAATGAAAAACAACCCGGTACACCCCAGTATAGCAAAAAAGGCTTTTACTGTTTTTCAGTTTAGATTTTTTGTGAACAACACAAACTTGATCGATCAGTATGACATTTAGGTCACTTATTTAGCTTCCAATCGAATTATTTACTTTATTTTTTATATTAGTTACAAAAATGTACCTATCAGAAGTTGTTTCGAAAAGCAGTCAAATGTCTAAACACACTTCAAAACTAGTCAATTTTGTAAAGCAAATGCAAAAATAGTAGTCAACATATTTTGTATGACAAAATAACATTTTGTATTTCTATTTGAAATCGTATAACGCTCCCCTTTCGAGGTAGGCAGACTTCGAGGAGTAACTCTCGAAGCTAACATTGTGACTTTTTTAGGTTATCTAAATAAAAGATATGGACAGATATAGATCATGGGTGTAACTAGGAAGGGACTAGTTACCTAGAGGCTCAGGAATCGTTAATTTATGTTAATAAGTTGGACAAAGTTATAATACTAGGATGACTTGTGTAGTAGGGTGTTGCCCCACCCGGCTTCTCAGATATATAGTCCGTCTAATGAAAGCGCGACCTGAGAAAAAGAGGTTAAATCCAAAAATTTTGAATATGGTATTACTAATTAGTAGGAGAATCGTGTCTTGACACTTGACAATTTTTTTTATTTCCTACAATTGCGGCAGATGTTGCCAATTTATTTATTTTTTAAACTCTAGGTCGCGCTTTCATTAGACGCACTCTATCTCCAATAACAACCATGTTGATTGCTTATTTTAATGACTGCGAGAAGCCAGCAGTTACCCCATGACCGTGAGTACAAGAGAAGGGGGGAGAGAAATGGAGGGCGACGTACATACAATTACTGTAATACAAAACTTTACTAAGGCACGAATAACAACTTGTCACCTTAGTCGTCGCGACAACTGTCTCGCGAGAGTTACACACAGTAGGCTTGCCTACATTCTGCATACATGTACTCAGAAAGACAAGATTTTGAGTCCAAAACTAACACCATTTTGGTTTATCTCATGATATCACCACAATGTGTGATAATGTTTTGTTAACATTAAACATCTGTGTATTTGTTTATTATTTGGCTATTTTGGTAATTATGCAAAAAGGATCCAATCCACAACTTGGACAAAATGAGTTAAATGCACCAAACTGATCCAAAAACGTGATAATACTTCACCTACAAAATTATACTTTTTGTTATTTAAAACAAATACTACTGAAAATATACCTCTTGAACTTCAAACATCAATATCTCAAAAGTAACTGAATGTGGCCTGGGTCCTTTTCACTTAACTATGTCCAATTATTATGAATCAATTAAATCACTCTGTGTAACCCTCCGAGAACCTTACCAAAACCCTTAACACCAGAATTAGTTTGGGGCCTGAGCAGTGAAGACGCTGGTGACCGTTTAAACTTTACCAATCAAATCGTTTGATTTCTATAATTTATTGCTTTCGACTTATTCTATAAGTTTAAACATCTAGCTATATCTTTTTACAGTTCATATCAGAGTCCATTGATAATTCTAATATTTTATTCTCGGACAAAATAAACGGAACGAAATTTATTTAGGCTACAAACAGCCTCACTGCTCAAATTTAGATTCACCGATATACAAGAACTCCATTTTTCAGTTGGCATCGCGAGTATCCGGCCCCAAACTATCTACTAGACTATTGACGCTACTTGTCTAGGCTACGGTCTGCTCGTCCGTGTGTGTGTGTGCACGGCGTGACGTCACGCACTAGCGCGCGACCCCCTAACCAGACTCGTCTGAATATCAAGTACACGTAGATCACTATATTTATATAGATTACAGTTAACTTTTATTGCTTATCCTTTAATTTATCTTTATGCAAGTTTATGAGTTCATAAAATATAAATATCTCTTCTTTATGACCGATTCTCACCGCGGACTCCTTACAATAACACATAAAAAGCACAAAAACACTATCATTTTATTAAACTATATCTTTATTCAATTGGAATCTGTACAGTATCGATATATGAATTAATCAGACATTTGTACAATATAAAATTACGAATAATTTCCTATAGTTTACATCTATTCACGAGCCGCGCACACACACACACACAGAGTCGTCAGCTACATATAAACACGACAGCTCACAGCATTATCCAGTCTATTAATAACAAACATTTCATTTTACATAATGTATACTGCGTCCATAGTTGTGGGTATCGACACATCGACACTAACCAAACATTTCTTTTGCAAAACAAGCAAAAATACTCATCAAGTTATATTTTTCTAATAATTTTATTCATTATATTATATTTTTTTAAATATCGTCATTCATTTTATATATTTTTTTTTATAAACAAAATCATCTTCGTGTTCTTTTGTCAATAACGGCACGTCGAGTGCGTCGACACCCGAGTCTCTACCTACACCACATTGAGTCCGCGTATATTAGAACATAATTTCACATGATTACACCACACACCGTTTGCGTAAATTAGTTATTACAACAAATACAATTAATGTACATACATTTTATTGGTAATCAAAATTGGTGATTGTATATGGACATATAAAAGAAACAAAAATACTAATTCCGTACAAACAAGCGCAGACTGAGGAATAAACTATCGTTCGTTACAACTAGACGGTGACGTCACGTCGATGACGTCAGTTCACACACTCGCGGAGCGGGCCGCACTGCGCGCGTACAGTTTATGATTTGGTCAAGTACACGTAGTCGTGATAGTAGAACAGTTTGTGTGGCCGGGCGGGCGCGCGGTCGGCCCGGTGGGCGGTGGGCCCACACGTAGGCCCGGGCGACCCGGCCGGAGGCCTGGCGCGTGCGGGCCGTGCATACGGGGCGGGCCGAGGGCCGCGTTCCCGCCATGCCCCGCGTTACCTTGTACCCTGTTGACAAAATAATGAATATTAAATGATGAACATGAGCGTGAAATCAAGAGCATGAAAATTTAACAAAACCCATTCTATTGTATGGAGAAGAACTTCATGAACATATTTTTACATTGCTAAGTACTATTTTTATAATGTTTTTGTTGACGTAATATGCGTAAAACGTACATTTAAAATTCTTTTATTTTAAAAGATAGAAATGTTGGGGTTTTGTAGCGCAACTTCTACCAGTCTACATAACACTAAGGAAGATATGAAGTAATACACTTCAGGAACGTATACGTTAACTTTTATGTCGAAGAAGTGTGTATGTAATGTATAAGCATGGTACCTGTGTGGTGAGCGGCTAGGAGAGGAAGGGGTTGGGTGTGTGACGCTGGTGCGGCGGCGACCACGGCGACGTGGTGCGCGGCGCCGCTACAGGAGGCGCCCACGGGTCCGCCGCCAGCGGCGCCGCCATGCTGGGCGCCGCCATGCTGGGCGCCAGGCCAGGCGCGACGCCTAGCGGGGCGCCCATGGGGACGGGCGCTGGCGCGCCGAAGGAAGGCGACGCGGTGCCGAAGTTGAGCCCCGTGAGGCCCATCTGCTGCTGTTTTAGCTCGTTCATTGTTAGCCGCGCCTGTAAAGATATAACAGTTGATTAAATGGGTGGACAAGTTTGTTAGATGATATAAAAGCATCGTATTTGTTTTTTTTATTCAATGATTGTTTTTTTAATTATACTGACATTACCTAGCCTCATTTTCTATAAACAAGTAATGAACCAGAGAATAAATGTTATTCATGATATTCTTCATAATGCATTTGATTTTCTGATAGAGCACCTACAATCCTAGAATATCTATTATTAGTTTTAAAAAAGATATCCTAAGAAACCAAAAAAAAGGTAATAATGACTGATGTTAATTTCTTTATGGCGATGTAATTGTTTTCGAATAAACATTTAGGGTCAACTTACACCGAGACGCGAAGCGACGCTGCACACACATTTTAATAGAGTGAATCAAAATAGAACTTTATTTACTACGCGAAAAGATACACATTTCATTGTAAGAATTTAGAATACGTTGCTTCATAAACACGCTAAACGCTGCGCCTCGTGACGCCGCGCGGCGTCTCGCTGCGCCTCCTGACCCTGCGCGGCGTTTTCTAAAATGAGTCCCGTGTGCTCACTTTGACGTTTAAGAGATACTATAAGTGAGTCTCACCGGCTGCGGCTGCGCGAACATCTGCTGCGCGCGCGGCGGCGGCGCGTCGTTGGCGAAGGGGTTGGGCGCCGCGGCCTCCACGGGCGCCGGCTGCAGCAGGCGCTCCAGGTTCACCAGCGACGAGTTCTCGCCCAGGAACGCCGACGGAGACTTCTTGACAGCACCCAAGCTGCCTACTAGTGGAGATGACGGTTTCGGCGTTAGGTTGTCACCTGGAATATTATGTAGTTTTTTAGACGTTTTTTTTTTAGGTATCTCAAGTAAAAAAGGATTAGGCAGTCACAATTTGCTGTAAGAAGGAAGGGGTTATTTGTTGAATTTCCCTTTTTTTAAAAAAAGCAGCGCGTGCAGTAGTAATGTGAGCTCGAGGCTGGCCCAAATTAACGCCAGACAGCCGCCAGACCCGAACCGTGTGGCCAGCCACTCGGCGTACACGCCCACAGTTTTTCGATTCCCGACTCATTATCCGGATAATAAAAGCGATAATCGAAAAACTGATTTATCAAATTATTAAAAAATTGCAGAATAATCCTGAAGGAATATTTCTAAAAAAAAAACAAGCAGATTAAACACGGCCACGATAGCGGCCACGTACCGGAAGACGCAGCGTTGGAAGGCCTCCCACAAGGTGGACCGACGACCTGACGAGGGTCGCGAGAATCCGATGGATGCGAGACGCACAGGACCGGCCGCTGTGGCGACGCTTGGGGAAAGCCTATGTCTAGCAGTCACTGGACGTCTTTCGGCTGAGATGATGATGAGGTCAAATACAAGAGGTTTATATATTATTGCTTACTTAACGCGGTGAGGTCGAAGGGGTCCGGCTCGGCGTTGTTGTTGTGGTTGGAGCGCTTGCGCTGCGACAGCGCGTCGAACTGCTCCAGCTCGCTCGACGACGGAGACGACAGCACCGACACCGGCGACTTGGCTTGCAGACCACCATGCTGAAGAAGCACCACACCAACATTAGTCTATTTCACATAGTTTACATCATCTTCTTAGCGTGTCGATGGCAGAACTAATCAAATACCTTGCCTGGCCCAGTTTTCGGCCACGGCAATGCCCTCCACTGATGCTGTTATTAAGGCCTGACATGAACAGGTAACAGGGCATGTGATGCAGGATGGAAGGTGGGACATGGTCTGCGGGGAAACGGCACACAAACACTGAAGATCAGAGCCGTCTGAGAACCCTCATCCGTAGAGATTGTCTTTGCTAGGCCCAACCTGGGTGCGAAGTCTGTTTCCCGAAGCTGAAGCCTACATGTTCACTTATAAAACGTCAGAAACTAAGTACACGGTTCCAATTGGTCGTTTCCTATGGAAATAACATTATTTTTTCGTGCGAATTCGAATTCGTCACACGCAGCGCAACAACCATTTGCTCCACTACTGCTAAAACTAGCCTTTGTGCTACGGAAGGCTGGGTAAAACTTAGCTGGGTAAGATTGGATCAGTATTCCATACCAATAGCTTAAATATAAACAACTCTAGCACTAAAATATTAGGTATCGAAGTGCAAATCTTTACAGTCTTTTGCGTGCTATAACGAGACGGAAAGAGATGGAGTAATAGGAAGTTCACAGGGAAATAAGAGATAGTTGCATGGAAAAGGATTTTGTTGATTGTCGGGTAATCCGAAATGTTTCGGCTTATGATTTTGGCATTGCTTTTTAAATGTTGTAAACGATTCAAAATTCGAAGCAAGTAAACAATAGAAGGGTCGTTATAAAACCTATACATTACTTTTTTCATAAGGGAAGCCGATGGGAATTCAGTTATATGGACGTTTCGCCACTGATCTACGTATAATATATAAATGTTAGCATTTATTCTCGAACTCCTCCGAAACTGTTGGGCCGATTTTTACGATTTTTTTTTTGTTCATATTGTTAGGATACTTTTTACCCTCATATCGTCGCCCTCCCCGCTAACTGTCGTATCTCACAAACTGACGTATCTGCACTAACATTACCTACGCGTTCTTAGCTATATTTCGAATAAGTTCTCTTTAATCGTCGTATCTGTATCGTTTACCGTTTAGGAGATAATCACGTATTTGGTTTTGCGAGACGTAGCTTCAAATTAATATGAATAAATAAATAGATACCTTAGGGCTTTAGGGCGACTACTAACTTAAAGAATAAGCCAAGAGCTATATAAAAAACTTTTTAAATAATTGATAAAGCCACAACTATCGCAACTACAGTAATAATTTGACTGTAACGCCCGACCGAAAAACAGTTGCCCTGGAAAAACATCAATTGCTAGTTAGGACAGTTAGCCGGGAGGGTGACGATATGAGTGTGGGGCCTTCTTTGATATTTTTTATGGCAGAATCACTTTCGCCAGGTCAGCTATGCTGATAAATATATTTTTTTATTATTCTAGTCAGTTGTAGTAAAAAATATGATCAACATTACAACATAGCAAAAACTTCTAGCAGTAGTCAGTTACCTAAATCTTACCATTGCGTCAGAAAATATGCCGAAATCCAACTCAGAGGACTGATAGAACAAATTAATATTCAATGTAACACATACTTTAAAAAAAAACTTTATTTATCTGGAAACCTTTAACATTGCCTAAATACTACTGACTTAGGTGAACCTGAAATTCTAGTGCTCACTCCCAGAAATGTAAATGACAGGAAACCGACAGGCTAGCAACTCGGCGTCGATGCTTAAGACTTAGAAGCTTCATCTCGACCAGTGCATCATGGCCGATGATCCCTCTTGACTCGCCTCTCAATCAGTTTCATCATCATCTGCCTAGCCTTTTCCCAACTATATTGGGGTCGGCTTCCAGTCAAGCCGGATTTAGCTGGATACCAGTATCTTACGAGGAGCGGCTGCCTACCAGACCTCCACAACCCATTAACTGGGGTAACACGGTACTTCATGGCAAGACTGGGTCAGATTTACTGGCTTCTGACTGCCCGTCAATCGTGTTCTCTCAATCAGTTTCATAGTCATATTAATAATTATTTATAATCTGAGTATCTAAAACATCTGCCTTTAAAGTAAAAAATATTTGAAAGTAATGGTTCGTTCGGGGGTACTTACATGCATGCCTGCGACAGGGGCCCAGGGGTCTGGGGGCGCGGCGGCGGGGGCCCACGGGTCTTTGGCGGGGCTGCCCACTGCTGACCACGCGTCTGATGATGTCTCCTGCACATGACAAAACATTGGTTGACTTCATGAAGACTATGAGTGGGTTCCAGAATTGAGCATTGGATTTAACTCATTTTTTCCTCGTCTCAATTCTTGCTTGAAAGTCAAATTCTAGTTAAAGGCAGCATTGGTCTCTTAGAGCAATAGGGCACTAGAGGCCATCGAGATACATATACGAGATACATTAGTATGAAAGCGCCATAGAACACGCGAACCTGTGGCCGCTGGCCGCTGCGGCCTGGCCGTTAGTGCGCTATTGCTCTTAGCAACCGCAACCCACGACCACGACCGATGCCATAATGGGGTGTTGCTAAGAACGGGATGCTACCTTTAGCTTACTAGAGTTTAAGAAAATCAACTTCAAATGCTTGTATCAGAAATCGGGTGTATATATTTTGTTCTAGCGAACTATTTTAAAACTTATTAGCATACACGGTTTTAGACTCTTTTTTTTATAAACTGTTTCAATATTAATTTCTCCACATAGCATACCACACAGTTCTAGCGTTTACCAACTCTCTTTGAATTTATCTTACCATCGAGTCAGCAAATATACCAAATTCCAACTGCATAGACCGATAGAATAAAAACAAAATCAACATAAATATTGTAAAATATTGTTCCTTATTTTGATTGAACTAACAAAATGGCCTTATAAAGTACTGGCTTCTGCCAACGACTTCGCCCGCCTAAAAGCAGGTTTCTCCATACAAATTTTAGAATTTAGACCCCCTTTTTAATCCCCTTAGGTGGTGAATTTTGGAACATCCTCTCATAGTGCTGTCGTAAATTTTCTCTATTCTAGTCCCAGTTTCGGTTGAGTGATGATATGTTAGTCAGGCAGTCATATATTGAGAGCTTCAAGACATTATTCATATTTTACTGACATCATTAATAGAAAAGTATAATAACACATAAACAGTGGCTACATACCGGTCGTGGCTGTTCATGTGCGCCCCAAGGGTCGCGCGGCGGCGCGCTGGCGGCGGGGCTGAGGTTGACGTCCAGCAGGTCCAGCAGGTGCGACTGCTGCGAAGGCTGCCCCTTCTGCCCGGAGGGAGGGGGGAGCCCGTCTGTCGTCCTGCGGAAAAAAGGGTCCTTAGTTGAGTAACATTATCTTATCACGTGAACTCTAGCAAAGTAGTTGAGAAGATAAATCTCTTTCATAAAGTGTTATTTACACTGTTAAAAATTCTGAAATACTAGCTGCTACCAGCGGCTTCACTTGCGTAATGGCAAAAAATATTCCAAAGAAAAATACTCCAGGACGGGGACATGGTCTAACCGTGTACCAATTCTCATCAAAACTCATTTGAGTGTGAAGAAATAACAAACATATTATCGCTATAATTTACTTAAACACAAATATAATAATTGTAAATAGTAACAACGATTTTATATAGTTTAAAATAAAAAAAATGGGTGATTGCTGATAAATTTTGCCGCTGAGGGGTCAACAATCACGTATTGAACATGGCGCATGTATTTTCGCTTCTGAAAGAAAAACTTGGAATCCTGGAACGCAAGACAAAGAAGGAACATAGGAGTGGGTTTTAGTCAGGAAAAGTTTGACCCGCATGGCCCTAGAGTGAGAGAAGTTATTGGTTGATATACCACCTAAAAAAATAACCCATTTGTACGCTGATGTCAATTACACTCTATTCCCCCTACACTACTACTACAATACAAGTGACGATTTCGGCACTGACTGTATTACATTCGGTCTGAGGCACTCCATGCACTCGTAGAACCAGCACCTGGGCACCTTCTCCACCGGAGCCGACCAGTGCGGGCCCACTGCTGGGCAAGCCTGCACCACGCCCAGGCCACTGTGGCTCACGGTGGACCAGGCAGGCGCAGACGGAGCGTGACGCTTGTACGTGTGGAGACGAACTGCTTCCTCGTGCAGGTAGGCTTCTAGTCTGGAGGGGATAGGTGCGAGATATAGATGGGATAATGGTGGAATTAGTTTGGTACGGAGACTGCAGGAATTTAGGAAGTAAAGATGGAAGATTAAGGAGGACATTGGAAGGTCTACGTCGGATTAAACTAAAACCTACCACGCCGAAAGCTCGGCGACCGTCCGCATTACGGTGTTCCTTGATTTTCGACGGTTGTAAGATTTTTGATGATAGTTCACTAAGAGCATCAGCCACCCAGAACAACTAACTTAATGCTAATTGCTCGGGATGGTTCTAAAGACTTCTTCACGACTTCGCTAGAGTAGTCTTACCATACCATGTAAAATTATATTAGTTTGTGTTGTGTCCACGCCGTGAACCTTGCCTTGAGTGTAGGCCTTGAGTATGTTTAGGAGAGACCGTAGTACAGTCTCTTCAGGGGTGCGCCGTAACAGCCGTTGCACAGAGGGGGTTTCGGAATGGTATTTTGAGAGTTAACGGAGCCCATTCCTAGTGCTGACGATGAGCACCGGGGTGGTTTTAGTGAGGTAAAAATCCCACTATCGCCGGACTTATCCCCAAGGTCCAGGCGCTTTTGAAGGTAAGGCTTTGAAGGGTAAGTATGTGGGTACTGACTGGAAGTCCTGCTGCGACTGGCTGATGGCGAGCTGCAGCCGCACGTCGTCGGAGCGGCGGCGGCGCTCCTCGCGCTCGGCCTCTTCACGGGACATCGCCAGCGCCAGCTGCAGCTGCAGCTCTTCTTCACCAGCTGTCAGCGGCCGCGCTAGTTCAGCTTCCCGGCCGCCACCCGACCACTCCGCTGAATCTCCGCTTAGCTACGATTAGAACAAGATCAACTTTACTACACGAAATCTATGTACATTTAGCCAGAGCTATATGTGCTCTCATGCCCTACTATCACATCTTAAAATCATCATAATTCCATGTATGAAAGAGACGGATCTATACAGGCCGTATACCGCTTTATCTCTTACTCACACACTGGATTCATGAGTTTAAAACGTCTTGGTCTCTAATAGTCTAGTAATCTCTCTCAAATGAGTCTCACGCCTCAACCTGCGCCCACGCGCGCTTGTTCTTTATTCCAAATTCAAATTCTCGATTCCAATTACGTTAACCGTTAACGATTCATTTGTTCAGCAAACCCCAATGTGTGGTAGCTCTGACAGGGAGCGCCTTGTGGGTTTGCTGGAGAAATATTAAGGCAACATCAAAAAGTTCGACTCTTTTATTGAGATTAAAAAATCAGTCATAGAAATATTAATTTCGTGACATAATAAATAGATTTCAGAAAAGAACACTATTTTTAATTAGTCGTAAGTAGGATTGACGCAAGATAAAATATTTTCCCAAAAACAGAATAGATATTTGTTAACATTCAATCTGGACGAGAACGGGGTAAATAGGAACGCAGGGGTGAATAGGAACAAAAACTCGAAGTGGATTTTCACGTTAATCAACATGTTTTCTCAGCATTTAAGCACTCCTTTTTATTCATTAATTGTAATAAAAGGCGATGCTTATGCAAAAATCAAAAAATAATTAACCAATACAAAAATCTGAAAGTTTTGTTCCTATTCACCCCTACGTTCCTACTCACCCCGTTTGACGGTAACTACCGTCTGTTTTTTTAACTCCGAGACTAAAATGTCATAACAACACAAAAGAACTGGCATCATTCCTATAGTAAATTTGACATTACCTGTGTCAATTTAGTCTCAGAGTATAAAAAACAGACGATAAATTAAAAATGCAGTATATATACAGCTGCATGTCTCCGGACGGTGCTAGAACAAAGTCCAGAGCTAAAGCTAGAGTTAAAGCTAGGGTTAATAGTGCAGGTTTAGTTTGTGTGCTCACCGCAGGGTAGGTGGGGCTGGACGTGGCGTCTAGCGCGCCGTCGCTGCCGAACTGAAAGGGACACAACCAGGTCAGGCACGGAACTGCTCAGTTAACACGCTGCTGGCACGTAACTTGGCAAGAGTCGTTAGTTGCGCAGAAATCGTTTTTTAGATCTATTTTGTGGTGGGCGCGGGACGCAGGGTATGAGGTAGCGATTGGTGCAGTATTATAATAGTAGTCTATGATTGGTGCGTTAGTCGACTTTTGCCCCCGCATTACATCTACGTCCCGTTCACTCATTCGCTTTTTTTGTGCACCATGCGCGAATTTACCCCCATTATGTCAAAATCTTGCCAAGTTACGTGCCGGGTACTGTAATAATGAGTGAGGTGACATGGCAAAGTTAGACTGGGGTTAAAAACTGATGCCACTTTGGAGTGCTGAGTGCAAGTTGTTTTTTGCGTTGACGCGATCTGGAAACTCATACTAGGCACTCTGAAGTTTCTACTATGAGGCTGCGTTTCTACTGATGCGGAGCGGGGCGAAGTGGAGTTCAGCTACTCTCCACACGGCTCCGCTTGGCCCGGTTCTAGGTCGCATTTTCGTTTCTTTTTTTTTAAGTTTGCTCACCTCCTTTACTAAACATTATTTCCACTAATGTTGAGTGGACATTTCGAACACCGTGATTGGCTAATTAACGGTCTAATCCTCTCCACTTCGCCCAGTGGACTCTCTACGTCAGTAGAATCGCACCCTAATTCGCTCCTGAATTTAACTATACGTAATTTTCTTATTAAAAAAAAACTCGACCATATTTTCAAAGTTAATCTTTTACAAATATATGCAACCCCATTCTTTCAATAATTAATGACAGTTCAATAGTGCTGCCACCACGAAGATGATGGGTCAGTTTTTAACCCCATAATGATCACACAGAACGATACAATGACACCAATGTGATGATGATGAATGAAATGAGAATAGGAGAGAGTTTAAAAGAAATCACAAAAAGGCTTGGACTAAGGCGCTCCACACACTGCACCGCGTTCAGCCGCGGTAGGCGGTGAAGCGGATCTCATGTCGCATTGGCCTCTAATAAATCCGCCGCACCGCCCGACCGCGCGGTCGGGCGGACGAAATTCCCTTTACAGGCACTACTCTCCGCGGCGGTGCGCGGTGCAGTGTGTGGAGCGCTTCAGTGACGAGTTATCAGCGACCACGGCTGTCAGTCGACATTTTGGATTGATATTATGTAAGTGTAATGAGATAGTTAGGGACCGTTCAAGTATTACGTAAGCACTATGGGGGGGCGGGGGGGTCTTTGTTTTGCTTATTTTGGATGACATGGGGGGTAGGGGAGTCTAGATGATGATTACGTCATCGGTAGTTATTTTTTTAATTTAATATGTGTACCAAAAATTTAAAATAAGTTTGTTATGTTCGTAAGATTATAATATTTTTGTCCCTTACCCTATGTTGAATACTGTATCAGTAAAATCTAATCTTTATCCTATTCTATTCTATATCTATTTTCTTACTTTTAAAATTATAATTATAACATTATAATTACAATATAAAAAAAATACATTTATAATTGAAAAATGTTTACGTAAGCATGGGAAGAGGGGATAAGAGCTTTGCTTATTTTTGCTGACAAGGGAATGGGGGGATAAATGATTGTAATAAATCTGCTTACGTAATATTTGAACGGCCCCTTATCTTTAACAGATTCTTCAAGTTATTAACATAATACAGTGTAAACTCTATGTAACATCACTCGATTTAACGACAAACCCTCTAAAGCGTCGAAATTAATTGACTTTGGTTGGTTAAGCTTGTCTACCATACATTGATACTCTCCACATAGCATCACACTCTCAACTACGACAATTGTGTAATAAAAAGTACCTTTTAAGTTGCTAAAATTGATATAAACTGTAACTGAGTACGTTCGTTTGTGGCTTTGTTATCCTAGTCAGCAATAAACTGACTGTCGGCATATCGAAATTCGGTCCTTTGTTTACAAATTGGGATTGTTTGCACGTGTTGACTGTTTCGATTATCAAGATTATCTATACGTTATCATTATTCTCAGTTGCTCACAAACTTACCGACTGTAAACATGGCTAGTAATATTTTTTTTACTGATACGCGCAATAGCAACGGGAGAGAACTAGTCTGAAATAAACTTTTACTTTTCTAATTCTGTTTTTGTTTGTCTCTATTTAACGCCACCTCTCAATAACGCCATAAAAAGCACAGTCCCTTCAGTGTCGTTATATAGACTTTACAATGTAGTTAGATTTCAGGTATACACTGTGTCTTGGAACTTTACGCACAGAAACGAGAAGGGTCAGCATGTCGCTATTCCTTCACATTCTTGACTAGTCTCTTCAACGAATTCTGTTTTACTTTGTCACAGGGACAGTGCGACCGTTATAAGTTGGCAGACTCGCCAACATATAACGGCCGTACTGTACTACGACCCAATATTTTCCCACCGCGGCTTAGCCAATTTGGTTAAGATACGGATATTAATAAAATAAATGTGACATGATAACTGTCTCCGTGTTATATTTTGCCATTTCGACAATCGTCATCGCCAATAGTATGTCACTTTGCCATAGATCGCTGCATATAATTAAATGTTAGTTGCAAAATTTTACACCCAAAGCATTGATACAGTACAACTTTGGAGGTAGATGGACAGAGAGTAAGGTCCCACATACCTCGTCTGTCGCTACACAACCACCGCAAGTTAGTAAAAACAAAACCAGTATAAGTTGGCCTCTTATTGTATTGCAACTCCTTACGTCGCGAGGCCAGTTCGTGTTATTTTTTCTTTTAGTGTTAATGGCTATTTTATTGTACTAAAATGATGATAGAGTGCGTCTAATGAAAGCGCGACGTGGATTTTTTTTTTAAATTTAATTGGCAACATTATTCAGCCGCAATTGCAGGAAATAAAAAAAAATTGTGAAGTGTCAAGACATGATTCTCCTACTAGCTAGTCCTTTTTCTCAGGTCGCGTTTTCATTAGACGGACTATAATAAATAAATAAATATTACTAAGGTACAGTTAGCAGACAGAGACAACATTTATAACAAAAATAAAAAGAATACACAAGGATCACAACAAAGAAATGTACACAAAGACAAGACAGGAAAGCGGTGAAAAAACAACCTTTTTTCGAGTATTTCTCCATTACTCCTGCCGCACCCAAAACATCTACTAATGATACCACAGAGCACTGAGTCGCCGAGAGACGAACACTGCTAGAGATATTGTATTTTTTTAAATTATATTTTGATACCATCAAAATATAATTTGACCAATATTATTAATGGACGATAAGTCATTGTTAACTTAAGCTCGCCTTTGTATATGAATTGTGAAATCAGTGTTTTAATTTTAAATACAAAACTAAAAATGAAGAACAGAACTTTCGGTTTCGACAAAAAAAAACCGCTTTACCGAACTTAGCCGAAGCTGAATGCAACAAGTTTCATGCTGCAATCGGACATGTTCGAAACACAGAACTGATCACAACGAAGTGTCAATTTTCCATGCCCGCGTTATTATCATGCCATGACTCATTTTGAGGATTTCAGTGCTGCAAATTTTGCAGTAGTTAGTTTTGTTCGCTGTGAAATTGCAGGACTGATTAAGATTGGCTCTATTTCCCCATGAAAACCTAACCTTAACAGCTCATACACACGAGAGGTGATGACTGCTGTTACCTCTGCCCTTGGCAACATGCCGCACCGCGTATTTATGAGATCTTTTATGGAAGTCTTGACTGTTATGAGACCGAAACCAAAATTCAGTTTCAGTATCTGCTTCAGCCATAAATACTAGTTTTAATCACACTAAATTAGCAGTGTCGTCTCTATCCTTTATCGGCAACCCATACTCCGCATCAAACCGTGTAACCCCCGGGGCCCGGAGTAGTGCAGAAACGCCCTTACAGGATCAGCCACGAGGCCACTCACAGCGGGGTAGGTGGGCGAGCTGGGCGTGTCGAGCGCGCCGTCGCTGCCGAACGCGCTGGCCGACTGCGCGAACCGCTGCTTCGCCTTGAGCGCGCGCGCCCGCTCGTTCTTCAGCCGCTCCTCGTCTTTCAGCAGGTTTACCAGAGACTTCGCCTTTTCGCGGACGTTTAAACCTGGAATTTATGTTTTAATTGTTATTAAATATCAGCAAATAGATAAAAGAAAGAAAAAATCATTTGGTTACAGTACAAGACACATTCTTTTTTATATTAATGTGACACGAAACCAAAAGAAAATAGAAAAAATAAAATATAATAGTTGTGTGCTTCATGGCACCAAAATAGGTCCAGTTCATTATGAAAGCCAGACAACTAGTGCCTGACGCTGGTTTTCGACTAGCCTGGTGGCGTTGGAAAAACCACGCTGCGCTCTATAACTCAAGTAGCAGATGTCGAGGAAAAAACAGCCAGGTTGAAGTGGGAGTGGGCTGGCCACGTCACATGGATAG
The DNA here is from genome assembly GCA_030763345.1 of Mythimna separata. Taxonomy (NCBI): domain Eukaryota; kingdom Metazoa; phylum Arthropoda; class Insecta; order Lepidoptera; family Noctuidae; genus Mythimna; species Mythimna separata. Next base: position 734,265 of record JAKKIA010000039.1, read on the forward strand.
AGAGTGCTAGTAGGTGGCTGTGATATGAAAAAGGGGCGTTATACGGTTTGCCTGTTTAATTTTTAGGGACTAAATATTTCTGTTAAGTTTAGACATAATGAAGAAATGGAAAGCTAAATCAGATTTGAGATTTGGATATGGAAAAACAGGGCGTTTGCTATGAGCACTAGACAACTGATACATACTTATATATTTCTAAATACATACATATAACAGATAAATTACACACAGACACAGAACAAACGATCATGCTCATCACACAAACATTTGTCTTGGGTGAAAATCTAACCCACGACCTCGCATAGCAGTCAGGGCCACTAACCACTAGACTAGTATAATTACCTTAGCCTATGCGCACAATATGGCTACTTTAAAGGCTATTATAACACTCAAGGAAGTTATAAGCAAATAACACTCCCTTTTACTACAAATATAGCACTGATCTCTACTGATTCTAAAATATTACAAGTGAGTTAATAATCGCGGTCACTGCCAAACTGGCACATTATCTGACCAGAGCTTTTTTGTAACATCCCACAATGATATCATCTGTCACAGGGATAACAAACCTAAGCGGTGGTTACAATTTTTTTTAAAATACTTTGCCTGACTAGCTAAGGTCAGAATTTTCTCTTGTCATTGATATGACATATAAAAATAAAGATACAGCCTGCTGATAGATATTATAGATCTTCTTCTTCGTGCCCTTATCCCATATTACTTGGGTCGGCGCAACACGTTTTTTTCTTCCATTCTGTCCTGTCGTCCGTCACAATATCACTAACTCCCTTTTCTTTCATATCAGTGTCCTCACACAATCGACTCATCTTTTCTTTGGCCTCCCTCTACCTCTCCAACCACCAAAATGTAAACTCAAAACTCTTTTAGTAGTTTCATCTGTCCTCTTGACATGACCATACCAAGACAAACGATTTCCTTTCAACTTTTCAGCTTTTTTTGATAGATATTATTGATAATATCACCATTTTATGTATAGACTACGTCATGCTAAGAAGCTAGTGCACGGTTCTGATTGGTCGTTTCGACAACGTTAAGAATCTCCATGGTTACTCTTTCTAAAAAAAATATTTGTTTTTATTATAGTATCAATAGATAGATTATTATCATAAATTGATACTGGGTTTACTGAAAATTAACCTAAACTCGGGGATTTACTTCTTAATTTAGTAAATGATATCAGTTTATTATTAGCAATTAATCATAGAATTTTTTTACTATCATAATTGAATAATAATCAATTTGTTGTAGCGTAAACAACAGGTTTACAATTCCTGTCCTTATCACATGAGAGATAACGAAACGCCTACAAAACTGCATAATATCCTACTAATGTTATAAACGCGAAAGTTTGTTTGTATGGATGTTTGTTACTCTTTCACGCAAAAATAACTGAATGGATTTGGTTGAAATTTGGTATAGAGGTAGACTTTGGTTTGGTTTAGGTGGGAAATCATAAGAATGTTTTCTCCCGCTCTAGGGAGGAGCGGGAGGGCTTGCTTGGCTTGGAATGTCAGACTTTTACTAACTAAACTCCACTCCATTGTTCCTCTTTTGCCTTTCGGTTTCCCTTTCGGTGTGGGTACGCTTGGCACATTCTGTACTTTTTTACATTTTGTTTGTATACGTTGTGATGTCTGTCCCGAATAAAAGTATTCCTATTCTATTCTAAACGAACCCATGTAGACCATAATCCTGGAATAGGAGACTCTTTATCCTGGGTTCCATGTTCCCTAGGGATAATTTTCTACTAGCACGCGGGCGAAGCCGCAGGCAGCAGCTAGTCATTAACATTCTGTACATGGTGGGTAGGCAGTGTAGGTACTAATTTATTTATTGATAAGTCGATGTGTTGCTAAACATTGTTGATGCATTTCGTAAGCCTTAATTAGCATGGGTTCGGGGTCGATGGCCCAAGGTGTGATGAAGGTTGATTACATTATAAGTTTGTGTCCTAAAAATCTTTGGGTGTAGACAATATTTAGATGTTTCTGCAGGCAATCATATAAACGGTAATAAAGTTTTTTTTAAATACTAGAAATTACTCCTGTATCGTGGATTTGTTCCCAAACACACCAATTCACATACAAAAGACATCCTTAGACTCTGAACAACTATTTGTAGACCATACAAATATTTGAAATGTGCGGGAGTCAACTCCGCGACACGCAGCGCAACAATCAGAGTTTATCATCATCATTTCAGCCGAAAAACGTTCACAGCTGAGCAAAGGCCTCCCCAAGTGTCGCCACAACGACCGCTCCTGTGTATTTCGCATCCATCGAATTTCCGCAGCCCTAACCAAGCCATCGATCCACCTAGTGGGAGACCTTTCAACAGTCACCACTACAGAACCTTTCGTCCCCATCGACCATCCATTCCACGAGCAATATGGCCTTGCCAACAATCAAAGTATTATTTATTTATTTTAAAAACTTCATGCACAAGTTAGTACAAAGGCGGACTTAATGCCTTGGCCATTTTCTACCAGTCGACCTAAAGCGCTGGCCACACAGAAAAGACGTAATACGCAGACGGGGCGCGGGCAGGCGCAAAAGTACCAGCTTTGCGCCCGCGCCCTGTCTGTTCTGTATGTTTTGAGTCGCGACGCTTCTATACATTTTGTATGAAAGAGACGCGGTAGAGACAAATGCCCGCGCCCCGTCTGCGTCTTACGTCTTTTCTGTGTGGCCAGCGCTTTAGGGTGGTGCAGAAACAACATAGTATTATGAAACAAAGCTGAAAGTCTCACCCTGATCCTTCCCCTCCTCCATATACTGAAAATCTTTCAACGTGTGTATCGCAAAGATGTTCTCTTTGCACTGCATGGCGACCTTCTCACTGCCCGTCTTGATCAGGTACTCCATGAGGACCAGCGCCTTGTAGACGTGCCGCCAGTTCTTGCCGTGGTCGTTGAGGCGCTTCCAGATCATCTGCATGATTTCGGTGAAGGCCATCACGTTGTACGTGAGGTCGGCGATCTCCGCCATCAGCGTGCTGGAGGGGCCCCATGGATCGTTTGATGTTGCCTCGCGCACTTTTACCTGGAATTAGGAGATACAATGGTTAGTTGGTAGTTCGTGTAGGTGGTGGTGGTTCATAGGCGGTGTTTTTGAGAGAAAGGGTCAAGAAACAGAACATAACAAACAACACACACAACAACAGATAGAGATAGATGGATAGCTGAAGGTGGGAGAGCAACTGTGTGTTGTTCCAGCACTCAATGTGGCGCGTGAAGTTGCTTGGGCGGCGAACTTCACGCGCGACTAACTTCATACTCTTATGTCGCTACAATATATTTATTTAAACTTTATGTACAGTAGTGGTACATACATAGGCGGATTTAACTTAACCTTTCAACCTTTGGATTAGAAATATTGAATGGATATTTCATAAAAATGTAATTCAATGGGGTAAGACGAACTGAGAAGATTGTATTGATGATTAGAATTCCGTAAATAATTACGTATACGACCGCCAATCAATCGAAATACAACTTAACTGTGACCAGAAAATTGTGAGTTTCGTGTGAACTGCCCTGGCGCTCTCTTTCTTAAGTAATTTTGATTTTAGACATCTGGGCCTGAAGTCTGCTATTAGAATAGTATCAGAATAGTCGATCACTGGCTTCATAATTATTTATTTATTTAGTCTTCATGCAACTCAATGTACAAAGGCGGACTTAATGCCATAGGCATTCTCTACCAGTCAACCTAGGGTGGTGAAGAGATAATATGGTAGGTGCATAAAAAGAAAATGTAAGTAGAAACAGAGTAAGTATAAGGAGTATACATAATAGAATTAAAATAAACATACATATATATTTAATATAATAAATACATATATATATATATATATACTAATAAGAAGTTAGGAGATGAAAATTTTGAGACGATTCAGCTACTAGTGTAGAAAATAATTCCGCAATTTCCGCTTAAATGCATATCGACTTTCGGCCGTCCTGATATCGAGAGGAAGCGCATTCCACAGAAGGATGGACTGGCTATAGAAAGAAGAATGGACAAAATCAGAAGTATGAGAAGGACAGAGCAGTCTACTAAATGTTATTAGCAGACTTGAGGACCTAGTTTTTTTACAAAATAAGTTAAAAGAGTCTTACCTGGGCATCGGAATAGTTGTGCGCGAGGTTTTTAATATTTCTCCGTAGCCCCGCCACGTTTACTTGCATTTCGTCCCGACCACGGGGCATCTGAAACACGCAATTATAGTCATAAGCCACTTGAACACAAAGCTTATATCTCTGTAACACTACCAATAGAAAAAATGCTCATTCATAGCAAAATAAACAGATGAAGAATGCAAAAATAAATGCATGAACTATATGATCACTCATACTCGCAGATACAAGGGGTATCTGCAAGCATCTGTTGATTTTTTGGGAGGTGGGAAATCATTTAACAACTTCACCAGCTCTAGGGTGAAGCGTGAGGGAATATGTCAGACTTATTGACTACGATCCACCTATGTTCCTTCAGAAATCCCCCTAGAAAGCCTTCTAGGACCAGGGGTTTCTTTTCCAGAAATTCCCCGTAGCCTTAGCAGGCATCTGGCTACTGGCCTCCAACGATTTTGCTGACATCTCTTTGAGGCGCGCGTGGAACACAGAACACTATGCGCTATCGACGACTTGAGCTCACAGTCCTTACTGGGCCGACCAATCGGCGAGCTAATTCGTAGTTTCTTTCCTAGTAAGCGCTTTTTACTTATAACATGCTGGTAGGTATCTATACTAATATTATAAAGAGGAAAGATTTGTACCTATTTTTGTATGTTTGTAATGAATAGGCTCAAAAAGTACTGGGCCGATTTAAAAAATTCTTTCGCCAATAGAATGCTACATTCTTCCAATTTGACATAGGCTACATTTCATTTTAAAAAAAATAGGGATCCTAGGGTAAAATTTGAACAATGTAACCGAAGGTGTAGAAAAATGAGTCTTAAGTCACTAAAAAAAGTGTTTTATATCCAAATTTCCAAAAATAAATAATTGTCTACCCCGTGCGAAGCCGGGACGGGCTGCTAGTATTGTACATAACGATTTTACTCCTACATACAAAAATAGCTTGATCACCGCAATATAACGATGTATGTATGTATGTTCTCGTCACTAACGTGCTTTTTAAGTATAATTGTTTTTATTAATATGGAAGGCAGGCCTTTGCCCTGCAGTGGGACATAACAGACTCATAATTATTTTAACATTTTAATTCTATTAATAAAATATTATTTTAGTTCTTCTTTTTGTTTTATAATTTGTATACCTAATTTATCATTATAATTATAATTTTTAATTTTATTCTCACATAACATTTTGGCATGATTTACTTAACCCTTTGTTTTTTTTGCCTTATTCATCATCGTCATCATCATCTCAGCCGAAAGACGTCCATTGCTGGACATAAGCGTCCTAAGACAGGGTATGCATGCAAAAATAACTCTTGAAAGACAAAAACTGTTGTATTACTTTTATTTCAATCATGCCTTTGATTGGTACTGAAATCAACGCCTAACCGCCCCTGTGAATTTTTTTAATGGAATTAAAAATAATAGAGACAATTACTAAAGTGGTCGACCCCGTGGGAAGAGTTAGCAACTAATTAATTAAAAATTATTTAATGGTCGTAAAACAACAGTATTTTTTTAATGATTAATTATAACAACAGTACTTTTGGTTTTTCTTATTAATTACCAAGAAAATTCAAGTTAGTTTAGTTAACAGCCAAGATATTGACACGCACGCCTTAAAGAGATAACCGTAGGGCCTAGCAGGGTCGAAGCCTTTGGGGGTTATGGGTTTGCTTCTGAAAGGAAAACCCGCGACCCTGGAAAGAAGGGAAAGAAGGAACAAAGAAGTAAGTTTTAATTGTTACCAGTCTGACAGTCCCTCCCGCTCCACCCAAGAGCGGGAAGCCAGTCTACCTAAAAAAAAAAGCCAAAACTTTGACTAGGATATTTTTTGCACATTTTATTGTTGATCTTACAAACAAACACCTTTTTATCAGCTTATATCGATAAGACCGGTGAAGTTTATCGTGCAGAATATTTGTGAGACAGATAAACCTGTTCACTGAAGACGTTTCGTAAACAATAGAAACCACGTCAGTAGTGGTAATCTCTATAATCTTGATTAATAACAACAGGTCGGAATGGCTATCTGAAGTTCGTGGAAGTAAGTGACATACGAGTTGATAATACCTCCTCTAAAATCTTAATCAAATACATAGTGCATGCTTGTTATCCCTGTTATCAATGTCCCGATCATGCGAGCACGGGCATGTCATAAAATTTCCTAACAATTGGCCCCTTTACGTACACACAGACCAAGCAATTAACCTTTAACGTAAAACGTTAAAACCATAGGATTTTTCAGTATTAAATTCAGTTCAAATGTACCTATTCAAAGTGCAATGAGCAATTGAATAAATTCTGAGATTTAATCGTCATGTTTATGATTCTGGGATTTCAGAGGAGGTGTTACCAACTCCATATAATTTACTTCCAGGAACTTAATGTGTTAGTATAATTGCAAGAATGTTATAAAGAATACCGTTACGTTTTCGCAACAACGAGAAAAAAATTAAAAAGATCGTCACAGACAAAAATAGACCTAGAATTGAAACTGTTCAAATGTAGTTAGAATATACTTTTTGTAATGATAATAAATCGAATTCGAGAGAGTTAAATAATATATTGTTGAGCAGTTTTCAATTTATTTTTCAATACTATGGGCAGGTTTCTGGATTTTTTGAGTTAAAAACGCCTCAAATTACTTTGACACTTTTTTGACAAATTATTAGGCAGTTTTAGAAATACTCAGAAATCGGGAGTATATCCGTCGGCTTCCAGTCTGGCTGGATGAAGCTGAATACCAGTACATTTTACATTGAGAGACTGCCTATTTGACTTTGACAACCCAGGAGTTGTGTCATACGAAACCCCTTTTAGTTTATGAATCCCCGACCGGTCCTATGAGACCGCACTATTATTGTTTTACTATTGTGTCTCGTTTTGCTGGTATGTGATAGGTATACTGGAGTCAGATTCCGTGGCTTCTGACTATCCATAATGGATGACAAAGACCAATCATACAAGGGACAGCCTGGACCAACGGCCTGACGTGCTATCCAAGGCACAGAGCGAATCAAGATAGAAGCACGTTGGGCACACATGGGCCACGTACGTCGATCTGGGCGCGTCGTTCTCCATACATTTTATATGGCAACTAGACTTGTAGAGCTACATTAGACCCACGCCACGCGACACGGTTTTATGTACAACTGAGGCGTCGCACTAATGTAGTTCCCTCTTCTTCATTCCTCTATAAAACTTGGGTAGCATTGCTTGCGGGTCTTATTACTATTTTTATTGTTGTTGTATTCGTGTAAGTGCTTACTTTTTAAATTTAATTAAGCTTTGGTATGTGTTTTTTACTGTGGCAAACAAACGATTATTCTATTCCATTCTTATTATTCTAGCTCTTAATTTCCAATACAATATGCCGTTAAAAGTGGTCATTGATCTAGAAATACAATAAGAAGTGAATGTACCGGTAGGTAAACAACGTAAACTGGCGAATAGTATCGGTATTGTGATTAAAGTTAGTTACTTAGTAACGGTATCTGCTGCAACGCGAGCATTGCTAACGGATTGGCCAGGCACTGCACTAGTGCGTATGTGATAGCGTCTGCACTAGTGCGTAAAAAGGCACAATAACTCTTTTTCGTTATGTTATGGTGGATGAGCCAAGACAGTCCTCGAAATTAATTTTTTTTTTAGTTTTTTTGCATTTTGCAGGTCAGTGGCAGGCAGGGCTTGGAAACCGGAAAAAAATTCGAACCGGTTAACGCCTAAGTACATAGAGAACTTATGCTTTCGGTTTCGTTCTACCCTTAACCAAAATTAAACGGTTTGAAGCTAAAAACGTTCGTAAATCGGTTTTGTTGAATTTACCGGTTTTAAACGGTTTTTATTGCCAACTCCAATGCGCAGACGTGCTGCATTACCCCCGCTGCACTACACCCCGCCCCGCGCGCGCCCTTCCTCTGATTAAACCGGTTAATAAGGGTTCTTAATAACGTTCTTTTAACGTTTCGACTCCGAACGAAATAAAAGATAAAACCGATTAATAACGTTTAATAACCGGTTAATTTCAAACCGGTTCCAAGCCTTGGTGGCAGGTAATATGTTGCATAAAAAATTAATTAGTTGAGCGATAAAAAGAATACATTTTACGGTTACACGTATTTATTTTATCAGATCAGCTAGCCCTATTGAATGACAGCCGTACTATACCAGTGAAAGTCCGGTCAAAATCAATCCAGCAGTTTTGGAGATTAGCGAGAACGAAAGGCAGACAGACAATAATTAAAACGTCAATTTTCGTTACAGGTCGAACATACTTTCATAATAAAAATTATGATTTCAATTTTACTTTTAATTATGTATAGATTGAAAAATGTTGGACTAAAACTAATTTTGAGATAATGATCTTTTGTATAATTATAAAGCGTCTAAATACCATTGCATGACGCATCTTGCGCACTTGACCTTTACAGCGTTCATTGACAAGCTGAAGATACTCTATTTATAGCTAAATCATTATAGGTACGTATTTTCTTCATTATTGTTCACCATCATCACACCATCATCTGCCTAGCCTTTTCCCAACTCTCGGTCGGCTTCCAGTCAAGCCGGATTTAGCTGAATACCAGTATTTTACGAGGAGCGGCTGCCTACCAGACCTCCACAACTCAATAACTAGGGTAGCACGGTACTTCATAGCAAGACTGGAGTCAGATTTACTGGCTTCTGACTATCCGTAACGACTGCCAAAGATCTACAAATGACAGCCGGGACCTACGGCTTAAAGTGCTTTCCGAGGCACGGAGGAAACTCGGTACGTTACGATGGTCACCCATCCACAGACCAACCTTGGCAAGCGTTGCTTAACCTTGAAGATCGAACCGTGCGGCTGTTATTATCTAGCCACGAGCTCCTCACCATCATCAGACCATCATTTCAGCCGAAGGACGTCCACTGTTGGACATAAGCCTCCCCCAAGCGTCGCCATAACGACCAGTCCGGTGCATCTCGCATCCATCGGATTCCCGTGACCCTCGCTAGACCATCGGTCCACCTTGTCGGAGGCCTTATCATTACCATAGTAAAATCTACAACTCATTATTTTATTCATTGATTCAATTGAGATGGTTTCCGTTCGTCTTTATTTACATAGTCAGCAGGAAAACTAGATATTTATGGTTTTAATTCAAGGAAATTCTATTTGATGTGTGTTATTGTGAGAATAACCCAGTCCGGTGTTTCTGGAATGCCCAATGCTTTTTCAAACGAAAATAGAGAACAATTCCAGGATTTTATTGTAGAATATTTTATACCAAACCACAAATAACATTTTCTGCAAACTGCATCAAAATTGGTTATTAAATGAAGCATCAATTAGTATTTCAAATATTGATATGAACAAGAGTGGAGGTGTGGTGGGAACATCTCGCTACCTCTTTTGTACCCAGGTAGCCTTATGGTGATGAAGTCAGATTTCAGTGTGGGGTATCCTTATTCTATTACTTGACAGATTCCCCTTCCACTAGATAAGAAAGATAAGGGAACTTACTTAATCTGTTGAGCCCTGAGTGGACGCTGGCGTCCGCAAACCTATTGTCTTTTTATTACTGTCTCTAATTCATCATCTGCCTAGCCTTTTTCCCAACTATATTGGGGTCGACTTCCAGTCAAGCTAGATTTAGCTCAATACCAGTATTTTACGAGAAGCGGCTGCCTACCAGACCTCCACAACCCCTTAATTGGGGTAACACGGTACTTCATGGCAAGACTGGAGTCAGATTTACTGGGATCTGACTATCCGTAATGACTGCCAAAGATCTACAAATGACAGCCGGGACCTACGGTTTAACGTGCTTTCCTAGGCTCGGAGGAAACGCGGTATTTTAAGATGGTCACCTATCCACATACCAACCTTGGCAAGCGTTGCTTAACCTTTAAGATCGACCCGTGCGGCTGTTATTATCTAGCCACGAGCTCCTAATCATCATTTCGGAAGTATTAAGTACAATCTAGTGACACCTTTGACAATTTTATTTAGTATTCTAGATCCGGTTAAACAGCTGATAGTTTTTTGTTCCCGCCGTATGCCCAGACACATCTTTAGCACATTCTTGATTGCAATACAGCTGTCCCTTCAACCCTGTTATTTTACTTATCGTCTTAATTAAATATTTAAAACAGTAATTTACAGTCAAACGCACAAAGCGTTTTGGGAACACATTTATTGTGCGCACAGCTAAAGAGTGGAATTCTCTGCCAGAGACGGTGTTTCCTGATAGCTACAACTTAGGAGTCTTTAAGACACGAGTGAATAGATCACTTCTAGGCAAGCGTGCTCCATTGTCGGCCACTTCATCACTTACCATCAGGTGAGATAGTGGTCAAACGGGAGCTTATGCATAAAAAATTAAAACAGGGTAGTATTTAAGGTGTGCATTCCCTCAATTAAAAATCCCTGAAATCCATTACATTTATTATTGTGTTTTAAAATGCCCCAACCACACCTTTACCAAATTGGTTCGTCCTTCTAAATCTCAAATGACAACGCATTTAACTTTCAATCAGCACTAACCAAATAAAAGTGTTTCTCTATAACACATGTATGTTTTCAGTGGCATTGGCGTCTTGTACACGGCACGGTTAATTCGCCGAGAGTAGGCACGGTTGTCAGTGTTGTATGGACCACGCCGCCGTGTATGATTAACATGCTCCCCGCATGTTAACATAAACGGCGGCGCTACGGGACGGCACCGCCACCGTGTTACATCAGAGTTGTATCGCAGTATATGGCCTCTTGTACAGCACGATTTAGTAACCGTGCCTACACACGGCGAGAAACCATACCAGCCAAGTGCCCATAGACTGCGATACAACATTGATGACACACGGCAGTTTGTGTCTACATGCTCTCTCAGTAGTCCATACAACACTGCGCGCCGTGCTTACGGACGGAGAACTGACCGGACCTACGTACGTGCCGTGTACAAGAGGCCATAGGGACAGTGACACGGTAGACGGCAGCCGTCTAATTGACTCCGACTATTTACGGGCGCGCACTAATTGGATACAAACCGACGCGACACGGACATAGACGGATAGACGAACTAGCTGATTGGTGTGTAGGTATTGTAGGTAACAATATTTACATTGCTGGGTATTCACTTATACAGCTGTCGGTTGGACTACAAGTTGAGCCAACATTGTTGGGGAAAGGCTAGGCTTGATATATTTGTGTTTAAAAAAAGAAAGAAAGAAAAACTCTTTATTTGCAAGGAACAGTGGCAAATTTACAAACATTAAAAAAAAACAGCAAGAAATATGCGCCACGTCCGTGCAAAACGGCCGAACGCTCAGCATAATGCTGTGTTTAATTGATTACTATGCACAAACACGATAATTATTTTCCTATAGTATTTAGTTTTAACTTATTGTCAATTTCTCTACCGGAGCATGTGTTTCCTGAAACCTATAACCTAGAGCAGTGTTCTGCAAATTTTAGAGAAATCATCAACGAAAAATCATGTTTCACAGATCAACAAAACAAATACGAGCCAACAGCTTTTTTGCTCGTTAATCGGTAACTGTGAAAAAAAAGAGCCCTCGAAGAATACATTTCGAACCCAGTCTAGTACCAGTCTATTTAATTCAAGTGCGAATTTAGTTACTTTTAAGCTAGCATGATCGCTTACTATCGGTGAGATAGCGGTCTATCGCAAGCCTACCTACAATTAGAGTGAGCTGTATACCAAAACGATTCGTTCGACTGTACATACAAACAAACATATTAATATTTTACTATATTGTATACTAAACATACTTATATGGCGCATGTACTCGTGACCGTACTTGAATGATCAGCGAATGATTGCGCTAATGGATATGGCTAATAAAACGTCTTCTTTATCAGAACCAAACGGCCAATAATAAACTTTGAACATTCTCCTAGATGAGATGGAAGTCTGAAGGCAATAGATGCTTTTTTAGCTGCGAAATCATGAGAATGGCTTCTCCCGCTCTTGGGAGGAGCGGGATGTCAGACTTTTACTGACTAAAACCCACACCTTTGTTCCTTCGTTGGCTTCGATCCAGGGTCCCGGGTTTTCGTTTCAGATGCCAATCCATGGCCCCAGAGGCTTCGACCCTGCTTTGCCCCTATGGTTTGCTAAGGCAATAAATGCTGCCAAATATATTACTGTTCGCTGATTTTTATTGGCATAGGAAGGGATGCTGCAGACATTTGAATAATACCATACTAGCTTTTCATGGGTCTCGTAAAAAGTCAGCTTTGCTTGAAACTAAATTTATTTTTTTATTATTGATAGGCTCGCGTTTGACCACTCACCTGATGGTAAGCGATAATGTGGTCGATGATGGAGCACGCTTGCCTTAGAAGTAACCTATTCACTCATAACCATAGACCCCTAGGTTATAGCTATTAGGAAACACAGACTCCGGCAGGGAATTCCACTGTTTCCCAAAACATATTATGTATTCTGTTAGAAGAACCTATATTGCTGTTTCAAAAATATTAGTGAAGAGGTTTATTCATCATCATTATCTGCCTAGCCTTTTCCCAACTATGTTGGGGTCGGCTGCCTACCAGACCTCCACAACAAGAGAAGAGTGAAAAGAGGTTTATTAAAATTAGATACTAAACAAAGAGTTATACTTTCATTTCTGGCAAGAATTTGCAACTTAAAAGTGACAAGGATCGTAATTCCCAAGTGTCATCTTGGCAGGACTTTGGTCCTTGTCTCTCCAGGCCATTGTTCCTGGCCCAACACTGGTCTTTATTCGATACAAAGCCAGTTATTTTGGACGCCATGCCTCGTAAACATGTGACGTTCTCGTACATATTTTTATCTGCGGCGATTGACCTGACGTACAAAGACATTTTTGGGTATGTTTGCTTTGAAAATTTATTTGAATTAGCAAGATAATTTTCTTGATATGTACGATAATGCGGCGGCGATGTACGCCTTAAAATACTGTCTAAGATATGTGATCAGCACTAGATGATACGCATTTAGTAATAAGTGTCTTTAGGATCCCATTGAGTCTATATCCTCGATGAGAATCTATGATAGCAATATTTCGTACAAGACAGATTTCTCTGCCTGGTTTAGGAAAGGGAATCCTATGACTCACTTCATAATGATTGTACTGGTTCCTCTTTCTTCAGTGTTTAAGAAAACTCTGTAAGCCATCTACAAACTACTTATTTCATAAATTATCATCATAATATTATTATTCTTAGGAATAATTTTGCACTTAGTTGCAACAAACGTTTTAACTTTTACCGTTGGCAGCTATCTCATGACTTCATGAGGCATCCACACGATACAGTCTATTACGAAGATTTCTATATAATAACTAGCTTAATCTAGCTTAATCCACAAACATTGTTGAGCCATATAAACTACTATTTTTTGCCCGCGACTTCGTCCGCACATGAATGTTGGCTATAGCAGATACGAAGTCGAAGACAGAAAAAAATAGTCTATGTCCATCCTTGGGGTTCAAGCTAGCACTGTACAAAATTTCATCAAAATCGGTTTAGTAGTTTAATCGTGAAAGCGTAACAGACAGACAGACAGTGTTACTTTCACCTTAGTAATATTAATATGGATGGATAGTATGGATAAAAAATAGCCTGCCATAATAAATAATTTTGCAAAGGACACTTCTAGTCTGATTGGAAAAAAAATATTATCACTTTGGTACACAAAGGCATTATGTGGAAGTATGTAGTCAATGTCAGCGGTGTGACCATCAGTGATTGATAATGACTGCGATAACAACACTGCTGATAAGAAAGGTACGTTTAGCACGGTGATAACAGGTTAGCTAGATCGCTACAGTATGCATACATGTACCTAGAAGGAATAATGCACCTTTATACATTCCTAATAGAAGTGAATAAAGTAGTAAGGGATAGTCAGAAGCCAGTAAATCTGACTCCAGTCTCGCCATGAAGTACCGTGTTTACCACAGTTAATGGGTTGTGTAGGCAGCCGTTCCTCGTAAAATACTGGTATTCAGCTAAATCCGGCTGACTGGAAGCCGACCCCAATATAGTTGGGAAAAGGCTAGGCAGATGATGATTCAAAAAATAGTAATGCATGCAGATCTTCGCTAATTGTCGTATTCCCGGAAACATATATCCGAATATAGTTATTATATAGTTAAGTACATGAAGAAAATACACTTAACCACTATATACACATATCGTCTTCGACGGTCGGGGAATACGACCGTTGCCGAACAGTGACGAAGATTTCTATGCGCATTATCAATTTGGGAGACCTGTACAATCATAATTCAAACACTGAACAAAGAAAAGAAGTTAACGTAATTGTAGGCAAATATCGACACATTCATATTGGTAGGGCATCATCATAGGAAATATGGTTGTCCTTGGGGCTAGGTCCCGTGGTCACTCTCGCAAGCACTGGCTGAACTATGTCAAGTCCGACATGAGAGCCAATGGCCTGGCTGAAAAGGTTGTTGAAGACCGGGCAAAGTGGAGAAAGCTCAGTCGAAAGGCGGACCCTGGCAATAACAGGGATTAACGCCAGGTGGAAGAAGAAAAAGACATTGGTAGGGCATCAGTACTGGCAATTACGCACGCACACACAAACGTGCTAGTGATAATGACGTAGTAAAAATATTTCAAAAAAATGACAAAAAAATTTTTTTTTTGATCTTGAAGTAATTTTTGATAAATTAATTTCGAATACTTAAAAAAATATTTTACATAAAATAACTAAATGAAATTGATTCAGTAGCCAATTCTGCTACATGTTGTATAAAGGGACCAAATTAAATTACGAAACTTTCTTACACAATTTCATGAGTTTCGATATCTAATGACTATAAAAAAGAAAAACGTCGCGTCTGCAAAGTTTCGCTAACTAATTTAATTTTACTCAGAATTACGGCAAGAAGATATATTTTTTATTATTGTGAGCCTGTTGTGTCCTGCTGCAGAGATAAGGGCAGAAGTGGAGGAAAGGAAGTGACTTTTCTTCTACTTTTCTCAGTCCTTGACTCCACTTATTCTTAACTCATTACGCAGCCTGATTATCTGACCCTCATTATCTCTGGGTGTAAGCAACGAATTACAAAATGATCTGGTTCTTTTTTACTTGACTACAATCTCGCCTGATGGTAAGCGATGATGTGGTCGAAGATGTAACACGCTTGCCTAGAACTAACCTATTCTTGACTTAAAGAGATGTCTGGTGGGATGTTACCCTGAATACGAACTCGGGACATGGGTCGGTATTTCGAAAGGTAAGCACGGTGCACATTATGATTATTCCCCTACCTAAAAAAAAAACCCCTAAATATGAAAAGGGGATTTTTAACCATGACGTAGGTACATATGTATTTAGATTATCTAAGAATCGAAGATTCCAATCATAAACAACTAACACCACATAATAAAGTGTAGTAATTTTGTTTTTACCCGGTTATCCGTTATCAAAAGCTACAGGTTTGCGACGTAAATCAATGGCGCCTTATCACAATGTAGTGATAACGTCGAGTTAGTCACATAAGTTGTATATTACGGTATGTTGTATGTATTATATTAGTCACCGAGTTCTGATAACTTTGACGTCATTTTTGCAGGTTAGAAGAATGGTTTTTTAAAAGAGATTTGTTATTGGGAAGTACAACTGCGTGAAGGGAAAAGTAATTTGACATCGGTTTTGCAATTATTTTTTAGGGTTCCGTACTTTTTTTTTAGGTGGAGAATCATCAAAATGACTTCTCGGGGAAGCGTGTCACTTTTACTGACTAAAACCCACTCCTGTTCCTTCCTTGCCCCAATTCCGGGGTCCCGGGGATCTCTTTCGTCAACCCAGGCCCCAGAAGGCTTCGACCCTGTCAGGTACTCAAAAGATAAATATGGGACCCTATTACTAAGACTCCGCTGTCCGTGTGTCTTCCACAAGGCTGTATCTCATAAACCGTGATAGCGAGACAGTTGAAAATTTTACAGATGATATTGTATTTTTTATTAGTCCAGTCTTGCCATGAAGTACCATATTACCCCAGTTAATGGGTTGTGGAGGTCTGGTAGGCAACCGCTCCTCGTAAAATACTGGTATTCAGCTAAATCCGGCTTGACTGGAAGCCGACCCCAATATAGTTGGGAAAAGGCTAGATGTGATGATTTGTTTTGTTTTATTGTTTGTAGGTAAACATTGTGTTACCATTACCACTCATCCTTGAAAACAAAGTTCCATCAAATTTATGTAAAACTGACCTTGAACGGCCGGAAAAGCGTCGACATGATGAACCAACGAGATTACGTCGAACGTGATTAATTTACATTGTATCGACTTTCGCGTGTCTCCATTCAAGACATGACTGTTTATGTTATTTACATATTTTGTTTTTATCTAAGACTAGCTTTAGCCCGCAGCTTCGCCCGCGTACATGAAATATAGCCTATGTCATTCAGGAATACAACAGCTTTCTATTGGTGAAAAAATTTTAGCAATCGGACCAGTATTTCCACAGATTACTTCATACAAACAAAAAAAAAACTTTACCTCTTTATTATATTAGTATAGATCACATTTTCGTATTTTTCCAAATAATCTTTTGTTTTTATCATGCATAGGTTCGCATCTGACCTATCACCTATCTCATCTGATGGTAAATGATGCTGTGGCTGACATATCGCCAAAGATTTATAAAGAGAATGTCCAAAGTTGAATGTTTACTTATAACACCTTAGTTATTTGTAAGTATTCACCTACTAACTCAATATGGTCTGGTATCATTACTGTGTGCTTGATCTGAAATAAATATTTTCAATTTATTTCAAAGTACTAGCTGCCGGTGGCTTCGCCTGCGTTATAATAAAACATTATCCCAGGATAAAATTATTGTGGTACTTATTCCAAGACAGGCTACCGGTGTATCGTCTATCATCAAGCCGTTTGAGCGTAAAGAAGTAACAAACACAGAAACTTTACGATTAATAACATTAGGCGTAATAAACAAATTCGCTTTTTGCATCTGACTGTTTTAACCGCAACTCCTCTTAAATTGTCATGCTGTTTTCATTAATAAAAAAATCAATAAACGAAGAATGTTTATGTATAATTTGAACTTGGGCGAAAACGGGGTATAGCACTAGTGGTTAATAAATACCTGTGTCTATTTTCCTGTTCCAGCTGTACTCCAACCAATCCTTCTCCAAATAAATACGTATAATTTACCCATACACAATAAAGAAAAATATTTAAAACTGGCATGCGATGGAAGGACCAATGTAAAGGACCAGTGGATATCTCAAAAAACAACATAATGGGTTCATTCATGTATGTGAAGTACGCTATGTCCGAGCAACTACAGAATGTGAAATAAAACGATGTCAAAGTCAAAATGAGGTGTATCCGGCCCATCATTGTCATGACCGGTGACCAGGGTAGCTGAATGACGACATGGACGAAAAAAAATCGTGTAAAATCATACAAAGCGTGGTAAAATCAATGTACCCTGAGCAATACTGCCGCGCTAGCGATATTAGCAGTAAGTCAAATTTTTGACAAAATGAGTTAAATATTGATCCCGAATCAGTGCAATGAGCTCTACCAGATGTGCTGACACCTGTTTTGATAGCTTATCGGGAACCAGTAAATTTCGTTTAAAATAACGGCAGCTCTATTTCAGTTGCTTCAACTAACACTAAATATAAAAGGAAATTCGTCATCTAAAACTATTCCAATATATATAACCTTACTGAGTGAAGAATTTTAAAGCGCTTTATTTGGGCTATACGTTTCAACCATCACAATATTGATATAAACAAAATTTGTAACAAAATCTTTGCGCGTCAATTACTCAAAACTACGCAAAACGTACTTACTGCTCATATCGCTAGCGCGGCAGAATAGTACCAGTCACTTCGCTATATTGGCAACTGGACTTGCGTATTTGTCCAAACATTTGCGTCATTTGGCCAATACAACCAAAACAAAAAAACATAGCAGCAGTAATAGCCAATTAACTCGAATATTTGTGAAAAACACGCCAATTGAAACGTCACCATTTGACTTGCGAAGCGTTCAAACTTTCAAAGTCAACAGTTTCAGAAAAACCGATTAATAAAATCCTGACAGATCTCATGGCAAATATTAATGATTGGTTAATTGAATTAACGGTACAATCAATCACAAAAGTTTACATGAGATTTGTCAACAATTTTTTTTTTTTTATATCCCATAAACTAGTGCTTGACTGCAATCCCACCTGTGCAAAACAGTGGTGCAATCGTTGATGGTGAGGCGCACTAGTTTATTAAGAGCCTATTCACTCTAGTCTTGAAGATACCCAAATTGATTACGTTTTTTTGAAACCGATGGTGCGGAAACACTGGGAACTAAAAGAGCAAGCAAAAAAAAAAACCAGAAAAAAAATGACCTTAGTCTACTTTGACTTACTTTGATGTGCAATAGTGTTGTATTTGTTTAAATTTTAGACAAAAACAGCGGAGATTGCGTGGTTAGTCGCCTTTTCTGCCGACAATAAATACATACAGATATACATACAATTTTACTATGTTAGTACATGCGTATTGTTCATGAAAAAAATTAAGAAGTTGCCGAAACTGTGTGCATTTTGAGAGAGACATAATATTTAATTTAATTTTAAAAATTGCTAAGAAAAAAATAATAATTATAGAACAACAATTAAAGCCATAGTTCAAAGTGCTAATAAATATCGAACTAAGAAGAATCTACTTGTGAATAAGAAAATAACGTTTGATCTTTAGTCATCTTATTGTTCATTCAATTCGTTCAGAGTCAAACAAACAATTGACTTGTTTATTAGGAATGTTCAACTAACACTTCTGTTCAATTGCAAGTTTCTGAAGAGTATCAGATAAATATATCTACAATTTTACATTAAATTATAAGACAATTAAACTACAAGATTTCTATCAATTTGTAAATAACTACTTACGCATGCAAAAAGAGAAAAGTATCAAAATTGTTTTAGTGCAATATCGTTTTTAAAATACACCTAGATTTCTATATTTTTTTTAATTCAAATAAAAAATCCTGATTAAGGAAAAATACAGAAAATGCAAGGGCTTTATTTAGAAGCCAGTACCCACCGTGGCAATGAGATCACTTTCACTAAAAAACGCAAAATCTTTCACTAAAACATAAACACGATATTGCACTCTCACACTTCGCACACTTAATTAATTAATAAGCGAATAACAAATCTAATTAAAACACACAAACTACGTTCAACACATTTAAACTTCACTACGCTGCTTTACGTCAGTTTTTACTTCAGTAATGACTTTGATAGCTACAGTACACGTAAAGTATCAAAGAGTGTTGGCGACAAAGAGTAGTATATTAGTGAAGACGCGAGGGACGCGTCACGCGGCGCGCACGGCTCGACATTGTCTAGGCGCGACTGTAATGCGCCTGTTAGAGCCCCCGCACATGACTCAACATGTGAATAATTACGAGGAAAGATCGCGTTCGAGCATGTTGCCGATTTGCAGGGTAAAGTTTACAGGCAAAATTTTGTGCAGGAAAAAATACTGAACAAAAATTATTTTTTAAATAATATGAACTTGGTTTGACTGCGATCCCGCCTGATGGTAAGCAGTGATGCACTAGTATATTAAGAGCCTATTCACTTTTAAGGCACCTGCGGGAAGACCGCAGCAGGCAAATTGTTTCAGCCCTTCGATGTACGCGGTATAAATGATGAGGCGAAACGTTTCATCTGGACCGTAGAGGTGTTATTAATGAGTTAAATATCTAATTCTACAGAATTAAATTAACTGAATACTATTTAGATGAGTATTGTTGCTAGGAAGCCCATAACAAAGACTAATTTACGTCAATTCTAGATAGCTGCAAATACATTAAACACACAATCTCTCTACAAATACACAAAAACAAGCCATTCCAACTAATTCCAACACAAATAGCAAACTCATGTCGTGACTTATGTGTGTCATCGCACTTCGTCACTTGAGATAACGATAAGATAGTAACATCAACACCTAGTCTTTTCTTTCAAAATATCATTGTGAAATCTTAGATGTAGAGTGCATGATGTAGACTATAATTCCACCTAAAACTCATGTGTGACGGCTTAATTTCATCTATTTTTTCATAGTTAGTTGTTTCAAATCAAATCAGAATCATTCTGATTTCACATAGGCCTACATGGGCACTTATAAAAAGCTCAGAAGCTAGTGCACGGTGCCTATTTATAGTTTCCTATGGAGAAGAACCGGCAAGAAACTCCACTCCAAAAAAACGCTATTGAGTTTACAATATTTCCATATTACAGAATAACACTCCTGGCAGTAGTGTGTGTTGGTTCGTGTAACCGGGCACTAACAATGAGGGTAGTTCGTAACAAGGTGGGAGGAAGCACTACGCGCGGCTAAAATACCGGCTATACGAGATGTTATGTCATGTATTGGGAAGACTGTGAAATTTATTCGTTTACATGTACACTAATGAACAGATTATACTGCGTTTCAGGATTTGTCTGAGTCATAATATCGGCTATTTTCGACTTAAAACTAAAATAAATCATCGAGTATTGCAATTTGCAGTATAGAGCTAACGCAAAAAGTAAATACAAATTATATTGTGGAAACAGATACAAGAAATGTTATTTGTTTTATTATATCAAGATAGATTCAAAGGCTATTCTATTGTTATTACACAAGGAAAGATGACAAGTCAAAGACTGAAATGAGACAAAAGATTTGGATGTAGGAAGGAGAAACGTCACAAAGATGTACACATTTGCACATTTCTCGACAACGTGATGCGGACTAGAGGACCAAAAGTTGGTGCAGAAGGTTTAATGATGATGAAGACTCTAACTTAAAGCATACTGCTGGAACTTAGGCCTCCTCTCTAGGAGAGGTAGGGGGCCGTAATCCACCACGCGGGCCCAGTGCGGGTTGGTGGATGTCACATGCCTTCGAATTTTTGTTTCTAGGACATGTCGGTTTCCTCACGATGTTTTCCTACACCGTTTTGAGAGCAGTGAAGACTTTGAAGACAAAAACTTTATCGTAGTTCATAAATAAAGGTCCGCCTTCAGTCGGCGTAAGCATGTAACATCTGTTTGTACATAAAGACAATGAATGTTTGCATCGACGCTTTCTTTCAGGCACTGACGTCATGCCTTATCAGATAGTGGCTCCAAGGAGTATTTTATTGTTGCACACAACATTCTAAGTACAGGTGACAACATTATATAATTGAGTTAAAAGGCTTTGTCTGGAAAGTGGATTGGACTCTTGACTTCAATGGCATTGCGCAGGTTACTTTACTTATAGATCGTCAAAGGATCTTTACTAATAAAAACTACAGCTTCTGCCCTTGAGATGTGACCTTTATCGCTTTTGGAAACTATTTTTAGATCCCACTTTGAATGTTTACCGATAAGGCCAGATGTGTCTGCATATATTATTCATATTACTTTATATATTTTTCTCCGTAATCGTATTACTAAAGGCTAGGCTGAAATCTAAAGGTTAAAATCGTTTCCAAGGTCCCAGGCTTCAGTCTGCCCTTTATCGTCTTAAGTAAGTACTCAAACCTGATTATTTTTGACTATTGTTACCGTTATATACTTCAACACAAAGAAAACTTCGACATGAGGCCATACGAATGCTAAAGATTTAACAATAAGTCCGTTTGGAGGACGAAATAACAAATTACTTGTGTACTTGACCGTACTCAGCGGTCATCGGCGTGTGGCTGGCAATATGTTGGCTAATATTACCTGGCTGGCTGGGCCAATATGACCAATATCATGGCGGTATGATATTGGCAATAATTGTGGACCTACTAGAGCGGTCGTGTTGGCGTTCATAAGGCACCTTACTCAACTGCTCATGGTTATATATGTATACGACCTTCTATGATATTAGAATCAATTAAAAATGTTGCTCATAGGTTCCACGGTCTTGAGAAATACATTGATTAAAGATAGGAAATTGCCAAAGACTTGCACTTTATTAATGGCGATCATTGACATACAAAATATTGATATGCCTTTTACTGAGGGCTAGAAATCGTTCATTTACCATTTTGGGTGAAGAGTGTCAGAATTTTACTGATTAAAACTCATCCATATTCCTAGTTGCCCTTTGCGTTCTAGGACCACGGGTTTCTTTTTCAAAAAATCTAGTGGGCATCGGCCCTACTGGGCTCTTACAGTTTTGCTGGCATCTCTTTGAGGCGCGTTTCAGGACTCAGTTCTCAAACAAATCTTGCAAGTCATGGTGATATGACTTCTGCTGACACCACAGACGATAAACTTAAATATAAGCCAAACTAGTCAAATTCCAACCAAAAATCTATACCAAAATATGAATAAAATTCGCTCCGCACGCTCCTAACTGTATTTTTGACAACACTGACTGTTCTCGTACCCAACAGACTCACTAGCACCTAATCTGATGTGCATAAGGTATAATATTGCGTGAATCTAGTCGTAAAAGATATTAGATGGTAATGATAGTGCACGCTTGGCCGTGGAGCGAGTCGTTCAATGAACTTATGATTTAGCTATGGAGTATGGTTTAGATTTGCATGTGTGATCTGAAGTACAATGGTTCGCTCTGTTTCGATGCTGTGTTGCGAAGGGAGATCAACTGATCATTTGTTTGTAGTGAGTCTGTTTGTTCTATGATTTTGTATGGAGGTTTCTGCTAGAGTATTTAGTTTTGGTTCCTATAAAAGCTACTGACATTATACAGTTATTGTTCGCCGATATGCTATATTATTTGATTTTATATCGCGGGTTGGAGCAGCTACAGTTCTTTCTATAAGATCCTCAGACTTTGGAGAAATCTTAGAAACAGACATATATTTTTTAATTGGTATAAACTAGTGCTTGATTGGGATCCCTGATGAACCTGATACTAAGTAGTGATGCAATCGGTGATGGTGAGGCGCACTAGTTTCTTAAGAGCCTATTCATACTAGCCTTAAAGTCACCCTTATTCTAACTATAAGATCCACAGACTTTGGAGATTACATGTAATTGATGTAAACTTAGAAATAGACGTATTATGAAAGAAAAGGGAGTTAGTGATAGCACGACGGGTGACAGGACAGAATGGAAGAAAAAAACGTGTTGCGCCGACCTCAAGTAATATTGGATAAGGGCAGGAAGAAGAAGAAGACATATTAATTAGTCTCACCATTAACAATCACAGCAAATACCATTTCCAACAGCTACAACACAAGAGGAAGCCAAGAAGGAAGTGAGACCACGTGACGCGACAATTAATTAGCTTGCAAATCAAATGCATTACTGATGGAAGTTTACAATCGGGCCGGCGTGGCTTTAATTCGTCACGAAGTGGATTATATGAAGCCGTTATGTCCTACACAAGCGACTTGAAAATGGCCGACAAACAACACCTGCTGAAGACCCATAAGAACTAGGACCTTGAACCAATCTGGCAATACTAAGTGAAATAAACCAGTTGTATAGCCAAAGTGGGATTCCCTGCCTGGGTCTGTGTTTCCTGATAGCTACAACCTAGGGGTCTTTAACCTAACACATAGCCACAAAACGAGACACAATACTAAAACAATAACAGCGCGGTCTCATAGGACCGGTCGGTGATTCATGAATTAAGTCAAGAGTGTAGGTTACTTCTAGGCAAGCGTGCTCCATCTTCGACCACATCATCGCTTACCGTCACGTGAGATAGTGGTCAAGCGCGAGCCTATCAATAATGAAAAAAAAAAAACGCTGATTTATATTCCACGTAAAAAACGACCCGTAAACAAAACTAACAGAATTGTATACGAGTAATCCCATTAAATTGTAAATACACAGTTAAGATGCCAAAAGATTTGCATATGCATGAATCCTATTTTAAACGAATTTAATAATCTAACATTAAGTCGAAAAATGTGACCGGAATGACAAGTTGATTTTGAGAGACGTCCGAATGACGTCGAGTCTTTGTGACGTTAAAGTTCTACACTAAATAATATTTACAAAAGTTCTATTCTTCATCTACGCACGAAAAGGCCATTACTGTACTTTTTCTCTAGTGGGGAATCATCAGAATTATTTCTCCCGCTCTTGGGAGGGGCGAGAGGGTGTGTCAGACTTTTACTGACTAAACCTCACCCCGTTCCTTCGTTGCCTTCGATCTGGGGACATCGAGCTAACCTTTCGGAAATCCGATCCAGACTATTTCTGTACTGCATAGCAAAAATGCGGTCTTTCCCTACCGCCATGCGTCAGTTGAATGAAAATTTCCAACTTATGAGATCACCCACATACTTTACTTTCTATATAAACATACATAGCATACACTCAGACTATCTTCTGACGTCTGATAACTCGTAATCCACTTTGGCACTTGAGGTGATAATTCTGACAGTTATTTTGCAGTTTCCCACAGCCAGCAAACAAAGCTAAATCCGCGGAAGCTATGGGCAAATAGAGAAAAAAATAGCGGCCTGAATTATAGACCTACCGAAGAATTACTGGCCAAATTTTTAGGGGACGGTCCTCCAATACTGGATCATCATCTCAGCCGAAAGACGTCTACTGCTGGACATAGGCCTCCCCCAAGCATCGCCCGGTCCTGTTTGTCTCGCATCCATCGGATTCCCGCGACCCTCACCAGGTCGTCGGTCAATTGGATACTTAAAGGTGTTTCTCCACTTGGTGAGGGCTTCCTAGAGCCATCAAGAGTAAATGCTAAACGCTGATGAATTCGTCTCGACCAGATATGTCTGATGTTAGGAGCAGCCCGAATTTAAGGACTCTCACCTGATGGTATGAGATGATGTGGCCGACGATGGAGTACGCTTGCCTAGAAGATACTTATTCCCTCTTGACTTAGATTGGTTTAGAGACCTCTAGGTTATAGCTATTCGGAAACAGACACCGGCAGAGAATTCCACTCCTTAGCTGAACGCATAATAAATGTGTTCCCAAAGCGCTTTGTACGTATGAGTGGGATTTCCATCCCATGTAGCGATAGCGCAATGCTGTACGTTTAGTGGAGGTCCGATGATGAAGCGGATTTTTTTGGAAGTTTTCCTTCAGAGTAGAGGTAATTAAATTATTTATAGGGTAAACGTCTGCCAGTGTTGGAGCACATCGAACCCACGACCTTACAAACTGTACTCGTAAGTTTACAAAGTAATAGGGAAACAGTCGATACCCTTTTAGCACTACAGGAAACCACATAAGACCACTTATACATAGTACATATAGCGAAACGCGATTTTCATTCACCTCGGTGTCTATGTAAGTGTGACCTTGTCGACTCGTGCGCATTGGAACTTCTCTGTTTATTTTTGTATTACAGGTGGGACACTCCTGCGCATGCCGAGGTCGTTGACCGCCGCATCCTATCGGCGCGGGATATTGTTTCCGACTTTGAATATGAATGATGTGTTGATTCTGTTATCTCAATATTGCTTCTTTGGGCTGTGAGTTGTGACCCGTTACGATTTAGTAGGCCATAGAGATTGGATAATAATTCATCGTGTGTTGAAAAACGTCGTTTGATTCGCGGGGGTCTTGTTTTATTGCTATCTCGGCACCATGACGCCTTCGCCGATTTTTTTTATTGTTCAAGGAATTCCCTTTCAAAGAAACGTATGATTCCGTTTTTCTCATACCGTTGCTATCCGGCAGTGTGCTGATATTCCGCAGTGGGCGTCCACAGGCTCATAAAAGTCATCATTATTGTCTCACTGCTTTCAAATAAGCAGTAAATCTCCAACTTGATTTACACACTCGGACCCATCAGTCCTTTTATGATACTTACAATTGAAAACTTCCTCAAAATTATAGAATTTCTAACTTCCTACTAGCGTTTAGTCTTTTTTATACCTAGTCATTACTGTCCCACTGCTGGGTAAAGGCCTTTCCCAAGTTCTTCCAGACATTCTTCTCCAGCAGTGTCTATTCTTCATGGTACGCGTCCAGATCATCTCGCCACCTTTGGCCTAGACGGCGCTTTCCCTTTACAGGAACCTACTCTGTGGCAATCCTTGCTTAGCAGTCACTGTGCATGCATGTGAATGTGCTGACGTGACCCGCCCCTCCCATTTGACCCTGGCAGCCTTTCTACCTGTTTAGTCTTCCTCATCTTCCTTGCGTCGTTTATCCTCAATGCTTTACAAAACTTTTTTCTGGACTATATTTCGCCATGTTGTCCCATCTTCGGCAATGTGTATGGCATTACAGACTCTGGTCTCCAGTGTATCAAAGATTTGGTCTGACCAACGTATCCAACTCCTGCATCTGGTTCTTTACTTATCTACTTTCCCTATCAGCAGCAACTTTTCTAGATTATTACCAATTTTTCTGGTAATGTGGCTACAGAAATCAAAAACCCTTCTTTGGCATACGGTCATGAGTCTCATAGGGCATCTTTTTAGTCGTTAAAAGGTTAAAAAATGTAAAGCAAACAGTAAGAAAAAGTTTCAGCGTTAGAATGTTTACGTAAACATGTTTTGACGGTAGTATTTTTAGCCTTGTTTTGTTTAGTGCCGGCGGAGAAGTAAAACATGCGTTTGGCGTATCATCAGCCCACGCGTTAGCATCAGCTGATCGACATAGGCTGTTAGCCTCTAGAGCAAGGCCAGTCACGCAATTATGTTTTATTTAGAAAAATGTGATTTTAATATATGATGATCTTTTACTGAATTAAATTAATTTGTGGTCTTAACATTAGCGGCTTTTAATGATCCCACTGCTGGCACTCGGGCCTCCTCTCTAGGAGAGGGAATGGGCCATAATCCACCATGCGGGCCCAGTGCGAATTGGTAGATGTCACATGTCTTCGAAGTTTTGGTTCTAGGACATGTCGGTTTCCTCACGATGTTGTCCTTCACCGTTTTGAGAGCAGTGGTGATGATCATTTATTTATGGTCTT
Organism: Mythimna separata; assembly: GCA_030763345.1. Lineage (NCBI taxonomy): Eukaryota > Metazoa > Arthropoda > Insecta > Lepidoptera > Noctuidae > Mythimna > Mythimna separata. The sequence goes on from JAKKIA010000039.1 coordinate 761,338, forward strand.
ATCATCAAAATATTTATGACGATAAAACGAAAAAAAAATATAACATAAGTACTAAATCTATATCCTAATAGCAAGTAACTACACTACGGGGTGGATGACCCCCCTGTCATGGGCTGAATGATGGTTCGGTAGAGTTAGTGTGGCCTTGGAACGCAAAGAGCAACTGAAGGAACACAGTTGGGTTTTAACTTTACGTTAGAGACGTAGTCTTGTCTTAGCTATGAACTGTCAAACGCGCGAAGATTAAATAATCGTCGTATTTTCCATCTTTCTGCGCAATTTTCTTATTTTTTTCTTTCTTAAGAGCCTTTTCTTGGTAATAACAAACGCAACGCAAACGCAAAAAGAATTAGCGAAATTAGTCCAACCGTTCACATGTGACGTCGTGACCAAGAAAAATAGGAATTCCCATACAAGAGACATGATTTTTGTGCCGTTTTTAAAGAGAAATGGTACAGAACCCTTTGTGCACAAATCTGACTAGCACTTGGTCGGTTTTTATTTAGACTAGATGTATAGATTCATTCATGAATCCCCGACCGGTCGCATGTGACCGCGCTGTTATTGTCTTACTATTGTGTCTCGTTTTGCTCTTGCATCTTGTCTCGTGGGTATGTGATAGGTTAAATGGCAATAAAAGCCCAAACTACAAGCAAAAACTAGCACCCAACTATCTCAGTATCTTCGATCTTGCTGACGTATACCCCGCGTATATCATGGTGCCGGTGGTTTTAGTTGGAAAACCACGCTTTGTTTTCTTTCCAAGATTAACATCGATGGAGTACTTGCATAAGCGTGTATCTACATATTTTTGTGGTTACATCACGTTCGCGTTCTGGCTAAAATAATTCACTTTCACAATGTTTGAACTGGTACAAAAGTATGAACTACTTGTTAAATTAAATGTAGATAATGTGATCCAAATCGGCCACTTGAAGATCATAATTTTTTAGAACTAGATTTAATTTTGCTATAAGGTTTCAAAATATTGGTGTAGGGTGTGTAAAAATTGATCCTTTAGACTATAGACAAGAGGACCAAAAATTGACGTAAGTATATATATATCCTAGATATATATATACATATTATTAATTAATGATTATTAATGATTATTATTAATCGCAGAATTAAACTAAATAATAAATATGCCAAAAGAAAGGGGAAATACAATGTTCAGCCTGCAGTAGACAGACAAAAATTTCGATGATTGAATAAATCATCTAAAAGCTGCATTCAGACAAAATACGAGGAACAATGAGGATGTTTAGCCTAGCCTGGTGTTTATTACAAACAGGAAGCGTCCTTGTATCTAGGATATAAAGTAGACACATACACAAGGGTCATAAACACTTAGCTCTGGTCTAACTTAGCGACTGGTTTTTAATTCATGAATCCCCGACCGGTCTCATTGGACCGCGCTGTTATTGTCTTACTATTGTGTCTCGTTTCGCGGGTATTGATAGGTTAAATCGTTGTCTCACAGTACGAATGACGAAGAATTTCTGTTTCGGCACCCAAGCTATCCAAAATACCTATTGGTGTCGAAACGGAAATAGCTTGTGGGTCGAGATCTTTAGTGCCGAAAAACTAGGTGCCGAAACAGAAATACGTCCGACTTCCGAATGACCCTTGTATCATGCAATCACAAACATCTGAAAATCTTATCCATAATTATATTCCTAGTGCAAACCGCATCAAAATCCGTTGCGTGGTTAAAGAGGATTTAGTAGATTTACAAACAGATGCGGAAATAATTTTATTAATTCATGAATTCCCTACCGGTCTCATAGGGCCGCGCTGTTATTGTTTTACTATTGTGTCTCGTTTCGCGGGTATTGATAGGTTAAATAGTATAAGACTGTTGTATACTATGTAAGAAGAAGATTGCTATTTAACTTTTTAATATAGTAGGTTATGTAGGTTTGTTTTCTGAATAAGGGTCCGCGACTGACCATGACTGTGCGCTCGTTTCGGACTTGACTCTCCAACACGTAAACCATGACTCATTATTTCTTTGAAAATCGTATGAATCCTATCGATTAGGTACATAGCGCTTTGGAAGACGGATGTTACCTACTACAGAAAAAAAGATTACGAGTTTCATCAATCGTAATTGCTTAATTAATATTGAATTAAACGATCAGAAGTTAGCGAAAAAAACATTTGGTACAAAACAACATTGCAATATTGAAATGAATCAAACAATTAGACAAGATTTTTTTTTGGTGGGAAATCATCAACAGGATTTTTTCCTTGATCGGAGCGAGATGAGTGATTTTTACTGACTAAAACTCGCACCATTTCCTTCTTTACCTTCGTTTCAAGGTCCAGGGGTTTTACTTTCTCATAACCTGGGCCCAGAGGCTTCGACCCTACTGGGCCCTTACGATTTGCTGACACCTCCTCCGTGTGGAATACTACGCGCCGTTGACGAGGAGTTTGGTTACCGTCCGCAAGACCATGCCTACGGTAATATAGTTTAAGTTTTAAGACTGATTTTGATAATATTTACAACTTTTTAGCATACGTGATCTTGTATTTAAGTCCACTACACATAAAGGCCCTCCTAAAACGCTGCAACAGTAGGAACTCCATAAAAAGGCCATAAACTCAACCAAAACACGAGAAGCTTTAAAACAGGCTGAACTTATGAGGCCCATTTCATGAAAGTTTAATGTTGATGACGTCACACGCGCTCGCCATGTTTTTTGGCAGAATGTCGAACTACCCACAGTTCGTGCGAATCAGGTCGCATGTTGGTTAGCGGCCAAGGGTGCCAAGACTAAGGGCATGTAATCTGGAGCAAGAGGATTTGTTGTATAAGAAGGTAGGTGGATTTTTTATGAGGTTAGGTCATGGTTTTGGCAACGATACCCTATTTGTTACTAGATGGCAACCTCTGCCTGTTAAATTGCTGCATTTTGAAAGTTATTTTCACTTCCCAGGTAATTGTATTGTTCTGGTCTCTCAGGTCAATGATCAAGTGCCTGTGAATCGTATCTGGGTATCGATCGACACCTTTACCTTTCAAAGCAATCCAGCAACGCTTCGAGGCGGCGAATGAAGAATAGTTTTATAAAGAACTAGCGAATATTTTTTATTAATCTATCACATACCCGCGAAACGAGACACAATAGTAAAACAATAACAGCGCGGTCTCATAGGACCGGTTGGGGATTCAAACATTAGGGCATTGATTAAATGATTTAAAACCATTGTGGTATTATGGCCTTTCTAATAAAGCCGGTTTGGGGCACTTCGGTTAGATAGATAGTTTCATCTATAATAGAAATACGTAGAATCATTATTGTTTTATATTTTTAATAATTCAATGAATTCAGAACAGGAACCTTGGAAACCTTTGCAATGACTCATAGTTCACACCAATACGGATATTGACCACCCTCTCACGATGAGCAATGTGAAAGAAAAAATTCACACGAACAAGAACTACAGAAATATATCCCGGGAGGCTTGAAGGACATCCCAATGCATTAGCTGTAATGCTGACTACTCGACGCTACAAAAAAAGGCTAAAGAAGAAGGACTTTGGACTACATAAATTAATATGGTTCACACTGAAGAGGATACCTTTGCTCACATTAATGGCGACAATATCTCATAACATACCTGTTTACAGCAAAAGGTGATTGCAGAAAAAAAATATAATTGAATCAAGACTAAACCAAGTACTGCTGATACACTTACATCACCCCATCGACCAGCCAATGATGCAACCTTAATCAGAAATTCTTCCGGTACATCTTATTTCGACAGTGTTTCAAGTAACGGTTTCAACGTTACTTAATCTAACGTTGATCAACATAAATAATCGGTTTGCTACAGTTTAGAAATTATACCGAACTAATATCGCACTGATGTCATTTTAGATCTTCAGGTTCACATTGAGGATAGGCGCAGACTTAGAGCGTTTTCACATTATCCGATCCGATATCGGGACGGACAATATGAAAGACAGGTACATATTTCATACATTTTACTTACCCCGATATCGTATCGGCGTTTGACGCCGATATCGGATCGGATAATGTGAAAACGCTCTTACGGGCGGCGAGCAATGGGTAGCTCGCCGTTCGGACATTCGACAGACTGTCCCTACAGTTTGCTGACACTGTCCTGGCAGGTTCGAAGCTTACTGGGGCCATGTGTTGAACGAAAGAGAACCCAGGGACCCTGGAATTAAGGCAAAGAAGGAACAGGAGTGGGTTCTAGTCAGTAGAAGTCTGACACGGGTGCGTCTTGTCCACCCAGAGCGGGAGAAGTCATATTGATGATTCCCCTTAAAAAAAGTTCACATTGAAAAACTAAGCTGATAGAATTCTCACCCTACTTTCTCAAGGTGCACAAGCCATCAATTTCGCCTTAACCTCGCATAAAAATGGGTTTCACATCAAACTCCCCTATGAGCAGCATGGTCTATAAATAGCCTCGATTGCCTGCAGATCGATACCGCACGTAAAAGCATACATAATCAGCAAAGCAAGGCTATGGTGTAGCCGTCAACCTTGGCCGCAGCGTCTTGTCTACAACTTCTATGTTTTAATTGTAATAACTATGAATACAAATAGTAATCCACGTGTATTGACCTCAAAATACGGACAGAACGATAAAGTTAGTTCGGAAATATTGACGTATCACCAAATATAATATAATCGCAAAGCATCTACAACTTTGATCTACTTATGCACGCTTTTACATTTATTTCTTTGTACGAAAGATCATTTTCTTTTAAGTTCGAAGATTCCAATGGATGTATTTTAGCATGTTTATTCTGGTAAAAACGTTATAGAAGAAATTTATACTTAATTCTGAGCGTTTCAATGGGATCTTTTTCTAGATATTCTAGACATAGGTATAATATATCAAAATTTTGAGGCCCCTACTAACTACATAGAACTATTTAAGAGATATTAATTTTCGGTTAAGTGCCATCAGGCAATGAATGAAAAACATGCTTCACCCTTAATATAAATAGATAAAACAAATTGAGAAAAGGGTGGCCACTACAGTGTTTCCATTCCTTTAACGAAGAAAAACCCCAAAAGTGACAAATTTGGAGTCAAAATGACTTAATGATGGGTTTATACACAGACTATAAACCCATCAATGTGACATAACACAGTGCAAAAACCAACTGGACTCCGTCACCAGGTCAGGCAGATGAAGCAAAAACTAAAACTGCTCAGACACATGACCGGTTGGCTCGTCTGGCTAACGGTGATAGGACTTAGACCAGTCTAGCATCTAATGGATATAAAAACTTAGCGGCTTTAAAACTGAACACATGATCGGCTTAACTAGATCGCTATAGTGATAAAAGAGACTGCAGAAGATGATTGCACCATTTCTTGTAAATGAAAAAAGTACACCTCTTGTCGCCCAGGGTTTTCTGGACGACGAAAACGCCTTTGGGAGCTGTATAAGTTAACTTGCAATTTTTTTAGTTTAATAAGGGTAGAATTGCAGATGTAAACAGTAACTATTACACAAATAAACATGGTGGATTTTTCAGTTGGGGCAGTAAGGGTAGGTGCATTGACCGTAGTAGTTGCAGTTAAAGGTTCACTGTCAAAACTAGAAATAAGTATCTATCTAGTTTTGACAGTGGCTTAAAGAGATGGGAACAGGTCATTGCTGGGAAGAGACCAACAACTTTGAGGGTAAGAAATCCATTAACTCTAGAAGAAGCTATAGAAAACGTTCTTAAGGGTCTAGCCTATCTAATAATTATAATAAACCCTATAATAACTACTATTTTTAAACTACTTTAGATTGCATACAGACCCTATGGTGCTAGCATCAGTTATGCAATCAATTCAAGCCGTATCGAACAAGGTCTGCGAAGACCGGTGTTGCTAACCAGTTGGCCTTGTGTGCCATGCATCCTATGTTATTGTACTCATGCTAATTACTTGCGAGATATCACACTGAACTCCCTAACAGGGTCGGATAGCTAATTAGTCATCAGGTTTTGGTCGATTTTGACACCGGCAATTGAGATTTTAAGAGTTCCTAGAGGATATTGCAAATCATCATCATTTCTGACGAAAGAAGTCCTCGGCTGGACATAGGCCTCCCCCAAGCGTCGCCACATCGACTGGCCAGTTTTTAAGATGCACAGTAAAGCAAATATAAGACCATAAACTCGGTCATAAAGACAATCTATCTATTGATAAAATTTTGGAAGATAATGGAACTGACGAAGTTCATAAAGATGGTAACAGAGCAAATGACCCCATTCTTATTGGTAAAACAACTACTAGAACTTTCAAGACCTTCACTTCTAAATATAACAGTTCCGCATAGAAATAGCTACATATCAGCGAATTCGTCATGGGAAATGAGTTTACTTCGGCTAGGAACTTATAAGCAATGCGTGTATTGGCTCACGGCATTCGTGATCGATTTGAACTATCTTCCTCGTGACGAATCGAATCAGTTGGTATGTTTGGAGATAGGATTGTTTGAAAACACATTACTGCATGCCACCGTTCACGCAGACGAAAACATCGTTTTCTGCGAAACACGTGTTTCAGACTTAATTATATTGTTTTTGGAAAGTCAGGGAAGGGTGAATGAATGAATTAAGTCCCGCGAAATTAAGAATCTATCTAGTTTTGACAATGGCCTAAAGAGATGGGGACAGATCAATTGCTGGAAAGAGACCATTGCTGGGAAAAGGTTAAGTGTGGGAATATCTGACAGTAGTCACTCGATCTCACTTATGTAAGTCTAGAGCTAGTAATTTATGACTAATTGTGATATTACCACAAGGGTTTACCCATTTATAATCACAATAACCACTTTAACAATTCCTGTCAACAAAAGTTCTAGGAAAATCAATGTCTTTAAAGAAAACTGACGTAAATTCAGTATCTTTTATTGACTTCACGCAAACACTATAAAGTCGCCAAATCTGTGACTAATGCGAGGTATTTTTAATTTAATCGGCGGAAGGCCAGTGATAACGCCACTAGTGGTGATAAACAAAAGGTGAATAACATAATTATTTCGAAGATTTTATTGCCAAGGATGTATTCAATGAAATTGCGTAGTTTCTAAGATAGAATGGAGAGAAAGTATGTGTAGGCGATGAACTAGAATTTGTAGTGACTCACTGGTTCTTGAAAATGGATTTATGTACCCATGTTTTTGAAAAATGCTAAGATTTATCCTTGGATTAAGAACTAGTTTTGGCTGATATTGAAACTTCAACAGAAGCACCAGGTCTTCGCCTTGCATAAGTTTTACTTGATCTATAGGCAATCGTCTGATTGATCCAGAAATTGCACCCAAACCGATCCATATTCCCCCGAATTTCGTGTTTCTTTCAAGATCACAATATCTAAGTGTTGTGTATCAACAAACAGCGTCTGGCCAGCTTACGATCATTGAGATAATACCTGAACAACGTAGTGTCTGCTCTTATCGGGGGTCATCGTATTTGATAGTGTTTTCTCAGTTCAACTCCCTAATTTTTGTCTCACTATCACTGTTTATTGTTTTATTGAGATAGATAAAGAACTTTGTGCTAGTTTTTACAAACGGACCAGGGGTCATATAATTGTTTTTCGCTCATATTGTCTGCTTTGAAGAATACTTTTTTTATACATATATGAGATAAACTACTTGACTGCGATCCCACCTGATGATAAGCAGTGATGCAATCGTTGATGTTGAGGCACACTAGTTTATTAAGAGCTCTAGTTTATTTAGCTACTAGTTTAGACCCTATTCACTCTATACTTGTGAAAGCAGAACGCTTTTCTGCTATTGTAATTAAGATCATGTGTCTAATAACTCGTTACCATACCTAGATGGGCCACGTTTTCTTTTAGTCCCAAACTTAATTTGAACAGCAGAATACTTTCAAACTTATCAACATTATGTTTTTAACCAGACACAAAACGATGCAAAATCAACTCAAGAGATTTCACATTAAATGCCCTTCAATACAACCGACCACGTGGTCAGTTCGGGGCGTGCTGCGGGCCACAGCTGACACACATCCGCAGAGCCGGTTCTGAGGCTGTACACAACAAAGTACAAGTTACTTCTGAATCAACTTACATAGTTCATTACCAAGGACTTTGGCTGCCATTTAGAAGTCACTTTAGACATTTTATATTCAACTTTGATCACTACCGGTCGTGGTTACTGTTTGGACACGTATGGCTTTTGTTACGGAAGAATTGAGTTAACCCGGAAAAGTGTAGCTTATGGGGAATACTGGTTGTTTTAATTGCGGATAAAAATCGGTTATGATGAAGATATGTAAAACCCGATATCTAGATATTGTTCAAACTAGTTCTGCGGAAAAGAAAAACCCTTTGCAATATGAGGCATCAAAATCGAAGTAATTTTGCGAGCCAAGCGAAATAGAAGTGAACTTTTGAAGACTTGCGAAACTGTCTTGGATCAGCGTTTCTTATTGAAAAGCTGAATGGTGGATCATCATAATTTTCACTAAACTTTTTTAACTCAGTAACTGCATGCTTCTACCAGACTGCGGTGTAGTGAAGTGTATTGATTTCTAATAAACATTACAGCCCTACAGACATTACTGTCGTGGTATACAGTGCGTCTACTGTAACGCCCGTTTTCAATAACCTACCGCAGTTCACAGATGGATAGCTATCCCCGATAAACAATAAGATTCTATCTATCAATCCACATCTTTTGATAGGAAATGCTAACCGTCGGTAGGTTATAGGAAAGCAAGTAAGGGCAAAAGGATACATTTGTTTCATCTTTAGTAGCCACAACTTTAGATAGATAGCTTATTGAAAACAGGCGTAAGTTATACTGTCAACAAAGTTTAAAGAAACCTCAGGATAAGGTGATAAACTTTTATGACGTTCATATTAAGGAAATGACATTGTTCCGGCGACGAAGATTGACATTGATTTCAACCTTGTTAAGTTACCAGGAGGAAACTCACAGCTGACTTGAGCTGACCTCTGCTTCGTCGGGGATCCATACGAATATGACTTTAGCTGCGTATGCGCAAGAACGCAGGGCTAGAGTTGGGCAAGAATTCAGTAAAATTTCTGATGAGCAATTCCTATATTTTATTTTTAGTGCATTCTCTGTCTTAATTTTTCTTAAAAACCTTTCATTTACATACATTTCTGGCAAGGTTTTGACATTCGTTTGGCGCCAAGTTTTTTTTTGAAAGCTTTGCCTCCCACATTACGAATTACTCCTGTATCGTGGTTTCGTTCACAAATATGTAAACAAGACACCCAGACCCGGAACAACAATTTGTAGGTCATAAAAATATAAGTTCCATGCGGAAATCGAATCCACAGCACGGAGTGCAACAGCCAATCGTGCAACCACTACACTAACAGTCTTAAATAATGATCTTAGAACTTCTCCTTCTGAAATAATAACTCTGTTTAAAATCAGAAGACCAATATTATTGATAAATGAACATTTATCGATGTGGGAACTCTTCATTGAACTGTGCTATCATATTACTCGTGTCACATAATTCTCACACCTTTTCAATGAAGATGTTACGTCAAAACGTTACGTGTTCTCTGGTCCACTTAACTTTTCCGTAGTTAACTGTGTTAGTTCCGCGGCGATAAAATAGTAAACTGGTCCATGATATGGTATCGAGTCGAGCGATATGGCTGCAAGAGGAAACGACCTTTAGTACCTGTTATGACGTCGGCCATTGGCCAATGTGCTCAACTTATTTATGGAGTTTTTTATACTGTTAAACATACCAATGAGTTTGTAGATAGAATGAAGAATTTAAGGGCTATGTTCGGAGTTTCCTTACGTGATCGCATCGGAAATAACAAGAGAACCAAGGTTGCCGACAGAGCCCGAAGTATAGCCGAACTTAAGGGTCAGTAGACAGGGCACATTGCTCACAGAACAGATGGTCGACGACAGGTTCTAAAGTGGCAACCACGTACCAGAAAACGCAGCGTTGGAAGGCCTCCCATAAGGTGGACCGATGACCTAGTGAGGGTCGTGGGAAACGATGGATGCGAGACGCATAGAACCGGTTGTTATGGTGACATTTGGGGGTGACCTAAGTCCAAACGTGGACGTCTTTCAGCTGATTTAATTCATGAATCCCCGACCGGTCTCACAGGATCGCGCTGTTATTGGCTTACTATTGTGTCTTGTTTCGCGGGTATTGATAGGTTAATGACAAGAAGTTCATCATCACTTGATTTTTTCCGTAGTTTCGAGAGGTGGAACTGGTACTCCAAGATAGCCCTGTGGAATGGCTATTTCATGAAAACGTCATTCAATAGGTTCACTCATCAGATGAACTGAAAAGGTTTGTATTCAATGATTATAATTCTGTAAATAAATACGTGTTACGATTACCAATCATAATTTAATCAACATACAACTTCAACACTGACCTTCAAAAAGCAAAAACTTAATGAAACTGAATCTCGCGGGCTACCCCGGAAGCCGAAACACTATTTCGTTATGCACTTTGTTGCTTAAAAACATTAATAGTAGTTCCTTTTTTTTTGAGAATTATATATTTATATAAACTTCATATACAGTAGTGGTACATAGGCGGATATTATTAATTATTAAAAAACAACAACAGTGGGTATTTCCGAGGTCTGATTATGAAAAAAACTCGATATCAATTGGATAACTGTCATTGGAAATCCCATACCTACTAAATGAGAGAATACTTCAATTACAATTTATCAAACAAAATAATTGGGCTTATGATACAAACTGAGGAAAAGGCACTGTTTTGGTACAAAAAAGACTTAAATTTCACCCAAGACCAAAGAGTAGAAATGTGGGGAAACATCAAGGACGCTAAATGTGACCTTGACCCCAAGGTCAATTATGGTAGATAATGTGTAACAGAAGTTATGGATAAAAAGATAAAACCTTTGCCCGCTAAAATGATTATAAATTAGTCTTGACTAATATTTTAATTAATACAACTTTTACTTGAGATTTCATCCCTGCATAGGTAGAAAATTATCCAATGGAAACTACTCTCAGGATAAAAAGTATCCTTTAAGCCAGTAGTTCCTCACCTGTGACTGTGAAATAAGTGTGATGACATCATCACACTACTTAATATTACACAGATAAAATTGTTTTTATATTATGTATACAAAAGACACTGAGAGAATCATTATTGAGTGCCGTTAGGTTGTTAGGATATATTTTTTTTTTGTAGATAGTATTTCCCTCAGAAACTAAACACAAAAGACCAATCTGCAACAAAAAGTCAATTTATAAGTCTAGTGAAATTAAATTATTTAAGAATTTTAATGTAATCAAATCGTGAATGGTTTGATTAAATAATAACAACAAAAATCAAACATAAGGTGTTTTGTATGTAAGTTTACATGTTTATGAATGCACCTATGATACAGGAATAATTCCTAGTGTGGGGTTAAGTTAAAGAAAAAAATAATTTTACTAGCATTAGCATTCCTATTTAACAATAATAACAATTGCTAAAAACCAAATTAACCTAACACATACCCGCGAAATGCGACCAGTCAGGGATTCATGAATTAATAGAAACCTGTAGCTAAGTATTATTTAACAATTAAATACCAATGTTATAAACAATCCTCAGTAAAGGTCACAGAACTTAAACAATGAGTCTTCAAACAAATGACTGTATAAATAAATTATATCAATGGCCATTTCATTGTGATTTGTGAAACAGGCATTTGCAGTTTGTGCTGTGTTGCATCAAGGCTGGCTACCTGTTTTGTTTAGCACAAATCATATTAATTCATTAATCCCCGACCAGTCGCATGAGAAGCGCTGTTATTGTCTTACTATTGTGTCTCGTTTCGCGGGTATGTAATAGGTTAATATTATAAAGGGAAAAGTTAATGAGTGTATGTATATGTTTGTTTTGCATTTGCTTCACGCTGAAGCTGCGAGATTTGAACGAAATATAGCACACAGATATACTGTATGTCTTGGAATAACACATCATCATCGTCATCTTCCTGCCCTTATCCCATTTTATTTGGAGAAGGCGAAACACTTTTTATCCCAGGTGTATGTTCCCTTTGGATCATTTTCCACTTTCAGACGGACTAAGCCACTGGCAAAGCTAGTAATACATGATTTTGTCAGAGGTCAATTTTGTTGGGAAAATCTGTAGGTGAGATGTGTATTGATAAAGTCATTTAAAATTGTAAAAACTTTTAATTCATGAATCTCCGACCGATTGCATGTGAACACACTGTTATTGTCTTACTATTGTGACTCGTTTCGCGAGTATGTGATAGGTTAATTTCTATTTCCTTTAGCGACAGCTTACTTACGGAGTCAACAGTTGGAACTTAAAATAATGATTGGAGAATTGGATTATTTTGTTTTTATTGATATTGATCCCAATATGAATCAGTCAAAAACTCTGCAGACAGAACTGATAATGTTTACAGAGTTCCTAGCTTATCTAATTAAAATTGGTGTGCAATTTCATTTGTCACTATTATTTTCATGTTTCATATTATTGTGTACCAGAACTTTCTGTAGTGATTTCTAAAGATAAAAGAAAATTATGATAAGGGTATCAATCCTCTGATTATGTATAAAATATTACACAAATAAAAGTTGGAATATGTAACATAACATTATTTGAAAGCTAGGAATTTATCTCAATGAAATATGAAAACTTGGAAAGTTGTTTTTGAGCAGCAAGACATTGTTATTTTTTTAAATTAGATTTTTTTTAAAAAAAAGAGCACTAAAGTCAGATAGTGTTCTCATAAAAATTTTAACGAGAATAATACAAGTTTAGACATTAATTTTTAAGCACAATTTTAATTGGTTACAGCTGTGAGTTAATTTATAGTTTCAGCTAAATAGAATTACTTTTTTCATCATCATCATCATGATAAGAACTTTTGAGGTTCACGTAAAATATTTTTTTTGCTTGGGTAATAACTTTTATGACAGCTCTAAAGTTTTCTTATTAGTGGTAACTACTGGTTGGGAACTATATTTCGTAAATTAATGACTGACTTTGGTAAGCTAATTACAATAAATAGGGTTGACAGTAGAATGTTATAATTACTTGTGGTTACAAACTTGTCAAACTAATCGCTTGAGTGAATAATTTGATCAAGCATTAATTAGGAAAAGAATATAACTTATAATAAAGTAAATAGCGGCTCAGCCAAGGTTATAAGCAAGGTCTCCAATAAGAAACAGTAAAAACTAAGGTTATATGAAATAAAACATAAAAACTTACACAATATTGAAGTAGGGGCTAGCAACTACAGTATATACTTAATATTATCACTTTTTTCGTACGAAACGTACGGTCTGCACACGAATAACGGAACCAACTGGAGGCTACTTGATACTACTATCATGTGTAGATAATGTTTATCATATCAAAGGTAACGTTACCACGAAGAATATTCAACTTGCATACATTTGACGTCACAAAACAACCACCCAATTCGCAAATACACAACACACACATCCGATAAACTTGCTAATCGCGGCCTAAATACGACAACTACGCGGCGAGCTACGTCAGCCCAGGCGCGCTACAGTTACTATAACTACGGGCTACGCTGATCCAGCGGGTGAAGGTCTAACTTGCACAGTCACACAGTCAGCATTCGCTACATAGAAAGTTAGTGACGGGCAAACATTTGAGCAATATCAAAAACTTACCAAATAACAAGGATTGACGTTGTAATGAATGTTTATCCCTCAGTCAAGACTTATTTACGTAAATATATATCACACATTATACTGTTATCACGTTACACAACACGGTATCACACAATTTACTGTAGAATTTTGTTAATTTTTCGTCTAAACAAAACAGTTTTTGACGAATTGACAATTATCGTTTTTATTCGTGACAAAATCAACATGTCCTCCAACAGGTCATCCGGTCATAATTTTATTTGATTAATACGAAATTAACATAAATGTAGCAACAAAAATTACCTTTAAAACTTTTCCGTTTTTATTTGTAGCACAAGATAAATTTACAGTAGTATTATATTTATAGTTGCAAACACATCATTGAAAGTTTCTCAATTAACAACTAAAGAACGTAAACTATTTGTATTTTCTTAGTTGATTAGTAACATAAGAAACTCACAACACTGGCGCTAGTAGTAGGTAAAGTAAAAACAGACTCACAACACACCAAGGTTTATAATAAAACCCATAACTCAGCCTCTTTAAAACAATAGAACTCTAATTATAGACTAGACTAGTTCTAGGTCTTAGAGTTTTAACACTTTATAGGCTACCTAGTTAAAAGAATTCTAATCAAAATATCTGCTTGACATCCAAAAATCCAAATTGTGTTGCATTCTGGGCTCGTGCGTGGTCCATGGTTTGCTGCAATAAATAAGGTAAATAAAGAGAATTAAGAGAAAAATATAGTTTTTTGTAAATTTAGAAGCAGTTAGGAAAGTTACAAAAGTATACAAAAAAATTACGCTGAATATTATGCAGGTATATTTGAGAATAATTTGATTCTATAATTTGAGTACCACAGTGGCATAGCAACACCGTTTGTTGAACGAACACAGATAAAATATTAAAAAATTAAAAAACCGAAAGCTGAAAGGACGAACGAAATGAAACGGTCTTTCTGATACATTTTATATAAATTACAAACAATTTTAAGGATATCTTGAAGTGAAAACATGAATACCTCAACTTTTTCTGCAGACCCGTCACGTGGAAAAGCAGCAGAACCAGCAAAAACCTTCGTAAGTAAAATTTTGAAAACATATAGGTTATGTTTGTTCTTGAATTAGATTATAAACACAAAAACTATGTGAATCTGTTTGTTCTATATTATTCTCAATGTTGTTTTGTTCCTTCGTTAGCCCGTTTATATGGTTTCCAATTTGGTTAACGTTTTCCTTAGCATTTGAGAGGTTTGTTTTCAGTGCCGCCTAAAATTCTGCTCATGTTTCATTATTAAAAAGTGGGAACATAGCGATAAATGAGCAATATACTGGCTGATAAGCATTTGTTAAACAATACAGATTTGGCTAAATCTATGTAGGACTGTTGTTAAAATTATTTCATTTATTTTTAGATTCTACCAGACAAATGCTTCAAAAAAAATGTTGGCTGTGCGTGGGGGCGCGGAAACAAATTTACAATATATCCTCGCAGCCAAACGGTCAACAAAACATCAACAAACACGAAAACGGATGACAAGCTGCTGAACACCCGTCAAGATATTCTCCTATTCACTCCTATCCTCAGAAAATTGGTCAACGAGTCCAATGGCACATACTTATCACTACAAAAGGCCGCAGAAGCTGCTAAAGTTTCAGATAACCAAGTTGAATTCCTCAAACTTTCCCGCCAGTTTCGCTCAATCATCCGAGTGTGCATTGAAAACCTTCAGGAAGCTGCCACAAACGAAGGAAACGGCATTGAAAAGAACAACTTACTATCCTACATAACAATATTCTATTCTATAGAATGTATTTGGCATTTATGTGAGATTATGTACATAGACAGTGTTCCAGGAGACATTGTTTTACCGTATTTGTTGGAGTGGGTGCGCTTCCACTTTCCGTGTCACGAGCAGACTGCTGCCCGCCTCCTGGATGCTTGTGAGCGAGGGTCGGAGGAGCAAGAGGATTACTGGGACACTGTATTAGGCATGGTGGTGCAAGGTCGTGTGGATGTGGCCAGGGCTCTGCTGAAACTACATTCTGCTACAGAGAGCAATGAATTCAAGCTGGTTGATAACTCTTTGAGGAGTATGCCAGTTTATAGTGTGAGTTATTTTGTTATTTATTCATTTGTTTATACATATAAGCGGGGCAAACTTTGCCAGAAATAACCCTAGACAGAGAGGTTTGGGAGAAGAAAGGGGAGCCTTTTAAATAATAAATGATGTTTATTTTGTAAGTAGGTTTTCAAAAACACTTTTACATGTCACATTTTGCCCAGGAGTAATGCAAAATATAGGTTATAAAAAAGTAACTTATTTAAAAATCAAGTTCATTTTTAATTATCAGTTTTGTTTCTCTTTTACAACAAAAAAAATGATTCAAATAAACAAATTAGTGTAATCCTACATTAATTTGTGATTCTAGGTGTATGGAGGCATATCAACAGGGGAGTTTACCATCTCCTGGAAGCACTGGCAAGCGGAGTGCAGGTCTAAACTCAGCAGCAGAGTGCTGGCTTCACAACCTAAACTGGAACTTATTATGAGGGTAATAACACCTATTTTAGAACATCTCGCTTTAAGAATGAGTGAATAGAATAATCTGAATAGCTGTTAAGATAGTAGCAAATAATTGAATGTAGTGTTAAAAGAAACAGATAACTGAGAAATAAAACATTCTCAAAGTATTCAGACATTTGAAGATGATGATGTCTACAGATCAGGAGACACAGAGATCCAGTGTGTTCTTTTATTTTAGTCAACCATATAATATAGTACTTAATTTATTTCACAAAAAGTTTCACATTTTTGTGAGAGAATTCAAACAATGAAGCATGTTTTAGTGACGCCGCACATCGTCCACCGGCCATAAACGCAAAACGCCGCCACTGCCATATTTTGACTAGTTTTCATACAGTACCCGGCACGTAGGTTTGCAAGATTTTGACGTAGTGGGGGTAAATTCGCGCATGGTGCAATTAGTGGTACAAAAAAATGAATGAGCGAACGGGACGTAGACGCAGTGCAGGGGGCAAAAGTCGACTAACGCACCAATCGCGCTCTTGGATCGACGTTATTTCTGCGCATCTAACGACTTGCCAACTTATAGACTTGCCGCACGTGGTGGCCGCCATACGCTACAAATTGCCACTACTCACTTCTTGTAGTTCGCAGCGGCTATTAAACCCTGATACGAAACCCTACCACACGCATCTTGCGCACGACCATCATGATACTGCTCGCATGGCCTAAACAAAGTAGCAGCCATCGACTAAAAGTGGCTGTCACGCTGCGTCAGGTAACTTTATGGCAGCTTCTCGTGGCGGTGTTAGTGGCTGTCGCGTGTGTGTGCGGCGACTCTCATTGACAGTGGTATGTTTTATTAGAGATTTTTAACATTTGACAGATAATAATCGGCGACTACAGCGCTTTTGAGTCGATCCGTAGCAAGTATTCATCGTGGTTCGACATCCTGGGCGGCTGGGTGATGTTCACGGCGCCGTGGGCGCGGCGACACGAGCTGGGCGGCGCGGCGGCCGCGTGCGCCGGCATGGCGCCCGCGCCGCGCTCGCGTCTCGACGACATGGTGCGCGCGCTGCTAGAGGGAGATCTGCATCAGGTACTACACACCACTTCGAGTCGACACGAGCTGGGCGGCGCGGCGGCCGCGTGCGCCGGCATGGCGCCCGCGCCGCGCTCGCGTCTCGACGACATGGTGCGCGCGCTGCTAGAGGGAGATCTGCATCAGGTACTACACACCACTTCGAGTCGACACGAGCTGGGCGGCGCGGCGGCCGCGTGCGCCGGCATGGCGCCCGCGCCGCGCTCGCGTCTCGACGACATGGTGCGCGCGCTGCTAGAGGGAGATCTGCATCAGGTACTACACACCACTTCGAGTCGACACGAGCTGGGCGGCGCGGCGGCCGCGTGCGCCGGCATGGCGCCCGCGCCGCGCTCGCATCTCGACGACATGGTGCGCGCGCTGCTAGAGGGAGATCTGCATCAGGTACTACACACCACTTCGAGTCGACACGAGCTGGGCGGCGCGGCGGCCGCGTGCGCCGGCATGGCGCCCGCGCCGCGCTCGCATCTCGACGACATGGTGCGCGCGCTGCTAGAGGGAGATCTGCATCAGGTACTACACACCACTTCGAGTCGACACGAGCTGGGCGGCGCGGCGGCCGCGTGCGCCGGCATGGCGCCCGCGCCGCGCTCGCATCTCGACGACATGGTGCGCGCGCTGCTAGAGGGAGATCTGCATCAGGTACTACACACCACTTCGAGTCGACACGAGCTGGGCGGCGCGGCGGCCGCGTGCGCCGGCATGGCGCCCGCGCCGCGCTCGCATCTCGACGACATGGTGCGCGCGCTGCTAGAGGGAGATCTGCATCAGGTACTACACAAGTACACACCACTTCGAGTCGATCCGCAGCTCGTACTCGTCGTGGCGAAGACATCCTGGGCGGCTGGGTGATGTTCACTGCGTCTAACACGCCCTCTAGGGCGGAAGATCTTTTACTAAAACCACACCTGTGTTCATCAGTGGCCCTATGCGTTCAAGGACTACAAGTTTCCTTTCTAGAAATTGCCCGTAGTCCTAGCGCGCATCGGCCTTGCGACTCCTAGGAGCCCCCTAGAAGTTTGCTGACATATCTTTGAAGTGAGTCTCAGTCGCTGTCGACGACCCGGGTTCGGTCCGGACAGTTACCGGATGGCCAGTACGAAGCTGGGGCGGGTTGCTAGCATGTTGACATAAACGTTGATATTTTCAGGTGATCCACGAAATACAACAGATATCAGACAACGGCTGGTTCGCGACGCATCTCATGGACATACTGTTCCACTGTGGCAAACTTAGCATCATGGACAAGCATCAGACCAAGTGAGTTATAACTTTGTACATAATGAAATATACAAGTGTTTTAGCCACTAATAATCATGGTACTCTACCCGGCAAATAAGTTAGCAAGAAATTGGCGTAGTGGGGAATTTCGCGCGTGGTGCCAACCGCGCGCCGGATCGGCGCTACCGCATACCCCGCGTCCCGCTTGACCACCAAATAGATCTAAGAAACGATTTCTGCATAACTAACGACTCTTGCCAAGTTACGTGCCGGTAACTGTACAGTATAACCATAAAAATATTGGCCGCGGCAGTTAAACATTGAATAACGGTCATTGACCCACCCTCATTTATTAATATTCTTAATTTCAAAAACGGAAATCAATACATAAAGCTGTCTTGACTTGACATCTATTGCGAGCCTTGACGTTTTCTGGTAATGAAATCTATTAATTTTTTGCTTTTCATGTACTTTCGCATTTTTAAGAAAAAGTCAATGTACTTGCCCTTGCGAAAACTCACTAAATACAGGGTGTAAAAAGACCGATCACAAAGCCGATAACTACACATTCTGTACATGAAATTAAGTAACTTAGACCAAAAAATATTGCTGGGAAAAAACATTTTTTTTCATCTATAAAAAATAATTAATTAATAATAATTCCGATCAGCTGCGCGTCCGGCCGCTCGCGCTTGGTCGTTGAACCGACCGCACGCTTGTGTGTGAGGCACTTGTTTTGTTTAGTTTTCATTGCATTTTCGTAATTTGCGTAATTTGTTATGAAAAATTGATAATTTTGGTAATGTTTGTTCGGAAGAAAGTTTATTAATGATTCTTGGAATACGATTTTGAAAAAAAAAAACGAAAAAAAAGTTTCACTTTGATCTTCAATATCTCCAGAACCAGTGAATTCCCAGGTATGGTCTAGAAGAAAAAAACTATCCCAGTGATGAGTAGAATATGGGGTTTTCGTTTTCGTTAAGGGTCTTTTTACACCCTTTGTATACATACCAAAACAATATTTTCTAATCTTTTCCAGCGTAACATCCCGCCTCCGCGACAGTCTAATCCTGGAATACGGCTGTCTCCTTATGGAACACAAGTCCCTCTGGTCGGTAGGGCTCTCCTACCTGGCCTCCTGCCCTCCCGAGGGGCTGCGGAGAGCCGAACTCATCCTGGAGAGGATGCCGGTCGAGACTGAGGCCAAGGCTATGAGGATCATAGCTGAGGCGAAGAAGTATGGGCTAGTGGGTGTTGGTAAGTTTACGATCATGTTTCATGATCAATATTTTACGCATATAATAGTAAGGGCCTGTTTCACGATGTCCTAGTAGCCACTACTTCCTGAATAAATTCAAAAATGGAACAGAATTTGTATGAAATGATCTGCCAAGTAAAAAGTATATTACTCGAAACTTAATCATAGGTGGTGAAATAGGCCCTTAGCCTCAATAATGGTAGCTATCTTATCTATAACTAGAACAACTCGCTGATATTATTATTTTTACTTTTTTAAAAGTACATGTTAATTAGGGTAAGACGAACTGAGAGGGGGTTACATATATTTTTTTTATTGTAATTTAAACTAGTGTTTGTCTGCAATTCCATCTGTTAAATTCATCACTGCTTACCATAAGCAGTGATACAATCCTTGATAGTGAGGCGCACTAGTTTATTAAGAGCTTATTCACTCTAGCCTTGAAGATACCCCAGAAAAATTGAATTTTGCGGGTTACCTTAGTGCATGGAGCAAACTCTAATTTAGCCCGCGAAATTTACCTCCATAACTGTAATCCGTTCAGAAGAATTATAAATGACTATTTGTCTAACAAATACCATCTTACATTATTGCAGCGCAGTCGGTGTGCAGCTGCATGTGCGCGCGGCACCTATCAGGCGGGCGGCTGGGCGGCGCGCTGTGCTGGGCCATGCGCGGGCGCAGCGGCGCGGCCGCCTCTCGCGCTGCACACGCTGCACTGCGCCACTACACGGCGCACGCGGCGCTGCCGGCGCAAGACCTGCTGCTGACTGCCGGCTCCGCCATGCTGCTGTCGGACACGCTGCTCTTCTTAGGTGAGGACAATGCTACTGGTTCTATCCTGAATGTCTAAGCCTTTGTACGCTCTTCGTCAACTATCTTCTTCTGCCTGGCGTTAATCCCGGCCGTTGCCAGGGTCCGCCTTCTTGTTAAGCTTACTCCAATTTGCCCGATCTTCAATATCCTTCTCATTAAGGCCATTGGCTCTCATGTCGGACTTGACGACGTCCAGCCAGCGCTCTTCGTCAACTATAGTATGCTGTAAATAACCATTTTTCGCAAGGAGACATTAGGGATATTGGTTTTGCTACGCATGTTTATTAGTTTAAGGCAGTGTTTTTCAATCTTATTAAATACGTCACAACTTTTTAAATAGACAAAATAGTGGCGACTCTCTAGCATAATAACATTGCAATGCACAGGCCAGGCATACCTACTGCATTCTTATGACAAATTTTTGAATTTGGACGTCTAGTTGAATATGTTTCAAAAATAAAACAAAGACCAAATAAAGTATAGTAAATCATAAACAGGCTCAGCTTTATTACTGAATTGATGTACTTTTTTGTAGTGTAGGGTCCATTACCCTCACTTTTACCTGACGTGCGACCCCCCTGGGACTCACTTACACACAGGTTGAAAAACACTGGTTTAAGGTAGATCTAAAAAGCCTTTAAATGTTGTTGCAGGTAAATACTGTGACTTCCACAGACTGTACAAAACTAGAGAATTCAAGAAAGCTGCTCAGTTACTAGTCTCATTGATCACATCGAAAATTGCGCCTGAATAGTAAGTATCCCTATATAACGATTTTTGATTAATGCCTGTGTAATTGCATGTCCAAGGGTAGCAATTTTATTTGATAATGTTCTAATTTCGTAACAGTAGGTAATATAAAAAACAGATGGCTGCATGTTTAGCTATATTATATATATGTTGTTTCAGTTATATTCTTTGTTATATATGTTTAGATTTCTAACTTATTTTTTCCTTTTCTAGCTTCTGGGAAACCCTTCTCCTAGACACACTACCCCTCCTTGAATCAGACGAGCCTGTCTTCACCTCAAACGACACATATGAGATAATGCTGTGCCTCGAGCTCCGTTCCTCCACCTTAGACGGAGAGAAGGCTGATCTCCTCCGCTTAGCACTGGCCCGCAACCTGGCCAGAACAGCTCTGGCAGAGGGAGACGGAGTGGATGCACCGCAATGATTGTTCAGAAGACATCGGTCTTGGAACTCCGTGCTTATGCACCATGATAGTCAAATTGTGTGGAATGTGATCAAGATGGACTAAATGTGAGAGTGAAAAGAATTGGTTGGTCCGAAATGGATTGTGAACAAAGTTACTGAGACTGAAACATCTTATAAATGATAATGTGACCAAACCATGTGATATCTGTGTATAAATTATCATTATATGGCTGAAATCAAGGCTGCCCAACTAATTTTGAACATGGGCCATAGTATTGAGTCAAACTAACTTAACTATGGTTGTCCAAAGGCTTAGGTTTAGCCGGCCATAGCTAAAATTGACCATGCATTTAGGGCACTTAAAAATAATTTGCCAAATGAAAGAATTATTAATATTGTAAGATCACTTCTCAGTTAGAAATCCATTTAGTTACAAGATGGTACAAGAAAAAATGGTAAGGACATTTTTGTAATAATTCCTAATGGTGATATATCTGTTATTTTTATGAAATAAAAATGTTAGTTGTTAAGTTAAAATAAAAATAACTGTGTTCAGAGTACTGTTTACCCTGAGGAATAAAACTTGTGACGCGTAAAGTACTTTTATAAAGTTTCTTGAAGTTTTTATATGTGATTGTAAATTGTTTGAATGTTAATCCAGGTTTTAAACTAACAGGGTAGGTAGGACATGATAGATTGAAATAGGGCCTTTGTTTTTACTGCCACAAGTTCTTGACGCGATCCATTTTACGACGTAAACTGAATTGTTAAAGAGGTGGAGCTATGTAGTGTGTATACTGTAGAGCTCCATCCCTCTTTCTCGGCACTCTTGACGTTTTATCACGTCATGGTAATCCCCCAGATCGCGATGATGGCCAGATGGCTTTAACGTAGGTAATTCTAATAATAATATAACCGGAATATTTCAAAACACGATTTTGCAATCTTAATTCTTAACTACGTAAGATACTTTCCATATTTTTTACAAAATAGTATTAACTGAAATGTATGGATAGAAGATGTTTCTAACATAAACACTACTAAGTCACTGTTTGGTTTATTTGTAATATCATTCACTCTATAAAGCCGGGTACAGACTGCTGTAAAAGCTGATTAACATTGAAACAGTAGCTAGCTCTAATATCACTGAATTCCGGCGCTGCACTGGCGCTGGATTGCATCGTTTACACGCCTCCAGTAGTCATGTCTGCTTTGTGTAAACAGCAATCCAGTGGCTGCAGCGCCGGAGTGATACTGGCGCCAGCTACTGTATCAATGTAAATTAATATTTAAATTAATATTTACATAATTAATTAATTTAATTTAAATTAATATTTACATAATTAATTTAATTTAAATTAATATTTACATAATTAATTAATTTAATTTAAATTAATATTTACATAATTAATTAATTTAATTTAAATTAATATTTACATTGATACAGAAAATTAAGCCTTAATGTTACATGCAACGTAACATTAAGGCTCATAGAGTGCACGCGAGCCGTGCACTCTACGCGCGCGACCAGAACATTTCAACTATGTGAGTGCTCCTTTTATGTTACCCTCCATGTCACAGGATGGCAGTCTGTACCCGGCTTTAGTTGAAAAAGTGAGCCCCAATATCCCTGAAAAACTTTGTGACTAAATAATGATTACAAATAGGTTGATTACATACAATAAATGATTTGATTATCCTAATAAAATGATTTTCTTGTTAATTCTTAGCTAGGGGTTGCCTTAAAAAATGTCATTTGTTTTATCCGGCTTAGCCAAAAAAATTTACTTCATTTGTAATTTAAGATCAAAATTAACTATGTTACAAGTGATCTAAGCAACTCTATTTGCAACAAAAATTAACCAAAAATAATTGTTTTTATTGTTCGGCCATTAATTAATTTCAATTTGTAAATAACAAGATTTTTGTAAGTGTAGACCACTTGATAGAGTAGTAACAGTATGGGAGTAATGTATGAGTGTATAATTCATTGTTTGTAATAATTATAAACTAATAATAAAACAATATTTTTTCAAACATGATTTTTATTTTCTATATCCTACATTTTGGTAATGTTTCACTGAGTATTCATAATACTATACTATCTTATAGAATCACAAAATAATGGAAAATTAACACTTATGTACAAAGTATTGATACATAGTTATGAAAAACATGTTTTTACAACTAAAGAGATTTCTGACTTCAATTTATAGATATGTATACAGTATACTTGTTAAGTCTTATCCTACAGTCTGTTCAATAATTCCGGAGACTAAAATGACATTTCCACACCAAAGAACTGGCGTCATTCCTATAGAAATTTTGACATTACTTATGTCAATTTAGTCTCCGGGTTTATTGAACAGACCATAGTTTATATGATGAAAAATCATGTCACTAAAAAACAATGTGATACTAAGGGCCTGTTTCACAATGTCCGAGTAGCCACTAATTCCTTAATAAATTCAAAATTGTATGAAATTATCTGCCAAGTAATGGAAACTTAATCATAGGTGGTGGAACAGGTCCTAAGGGCCTGTTTCACAATGTCCGAGTAGGCACTACTCACTGAATAAATTCAAAAATTTGACAGAATTTGTATGAAATTATCTGTCAAGTAAGATAATCGAAACTTGATCATAGGTGGTGAAATAGGCCCTAAGAATAATAAGTTTTGTATACACTAGCTTAATTGTGAGAATGTTTAATCTTATCATAAACAATAAAGGAAGCAACTTATATTTAATACTAGGAACCACAGACTACAGCCTCAGATAAAAATAACATTGTAATGATTCTCAAAAGGGATGTTTAGATTAAGATAAGTATTTTGTAGAGCAAAATGATATTGTTGGTTCACATAAAGTATGAATTCCTACTAATTAACCTATCACATACCCGCAAAACGAGACACAATAGTAAAACGATAAACAAGACAATAGTAAAACAATAACAGGGCAGTCTCATAGGACCGGTTGGGGATTCATGTCGTTCAAGTACCATAATTAGAGACATAATAGAAAGACAATAGGTGTGCGGACACCGCTCGGGCGTAACAGATTAACAAAAGAGAGATGAATATTAATCTAAACACTAACATCTAATACATAATCACACATTGATCACAGTAAATTCTAAAACTAATTAAAAAAGGCACAACACAACTGTCACAACAAAAACAGTGCTTAATTATTTTTATTTCAACTTCCTATTTGCGTAAAAAGCTTCCATAGATACCTGCTCCTCGATTTTATAATTTAAAATCTTATCAAAACCTTCATAGTGGAAATGTCCGAAGAATGCTTTACCTTGCAAGAGGTAGGGAAACCACAGCTTATCATCGAGCCACATGTCTTCGAAGGGCACACCGTCGTTATCGTACCATTTCGGCTTCATTTCTTCAGTTTCCTGTGGAGTTCCTTCAAAGATATTCGTGGAGAATACTCTTACATCCATCAGCGTTGGCTGACCTTCAAACGTGAACTCTATATGTGCGATATTCTTCAAGTCATCAGGTTTAACGATGAGACAACATTCTTCTTTTAATTCTCGAACTGCAGCGTCTATTATCGTTTCGTTGGGTTCCACTTTCCCGCCGAAACCATTCCATTTGTTCATACCGAATCCTCGCTTTTTCAGACCCAATAATATTTGGTTTTCTTTTTGTATGAAGACAAGAGTGAATAATTTTTTCACATACATGGTGCGAAGCGGAAATTAGCTTAGATTTATCACAGAAATCTCGTTTATTTCAATGAATAACACGAGTTCAGTAAGACATTATCAAAACAAAGTGATTGAATCAATTGAATGTAGGGATGAGTTCGATATACCAAAACGTAACTTATATCGGATATGTGTTTAATATCATATCATATCGATAGCTAAATCTACATATCCGATATGACAAAAACTATAACGAGTCAGTTATATCCACCAAAAGCCAACAAACAACGGGAACGCACGAAGTACGAACAAAACGCAAACTTCACATCACAGCGATATGAAATCGAAACAGTTATTCGCTTTGTCTCTGTCTAACTATTTAAGTTTTACTGGCGTAAAAGAGATGAAGCGAATAGTACGTAACTTTAGCAGGTGTTCGCTTGGTTAATGCAATGCGTGCGTAATATATCATAAGGCGTTAGCAATAAGGTCTAGTTTCTATTTGAAATTTAAATTATAGAATTAAAAAACTTTTCTGCTAGTCCTAAGCCTAGTAAAGCATGAAGGGAAATCGCCGTAGTTACAAGGTAAATTGATAAATAAAAAATCATTAAATATCTAAAGTCCTATACCGATGTAAATACTAAACGGTAAAAGTGTGAGTTTGCGTTTGTCGTTAGTTTGCGTTCCCCTTGAGTTTGCTAGTGATATCAATAATCACGGCTACGTGTGCATACCGTCCCACAGTGTATTATTTCACTTCAAAAGCGGACATCCTCTTTTTATAGTCGATTTCGATGGATATCATCATTATACAGTGTAATATGAAACACCCGTTTAAATATGTTTCTTGATTTGAAGATAGAATATTTTTTTTGAAAGGTCAATGAACTTTGTCAAAAACGTTTTTTGTAGATATTGCCCAAAATATCAAGCGTTCACTCTATTTTAAATTAATAATGGATTGATAATTATTTTTACAATATTGTGTGTAAATTACAAGTCTTTATTTTTACTGGAAAGCGAGTTAAAAAATATTTTGTAAATTTTGGAAAATAAATTATGTAAAATTTTCTGAACGATATTAGCATTTTTTTTTAGCAACGAAATAAACTCTAGTTATGTAACTCTCTACTGAGAAAAAATGGAACATTTTAGCTACAGGACTTCGGAGATATAAAGTTTCTAAGTTTTTTATTAGTTTCTATGGAAATAGGGTTGTCACAAAAAACTTGTGTTTACTTAATAAATTTCTATACGATATTGTTAAATAGGATAATTGACTATGTTATTTAGGTATATTATCGAAATATCTCACAGTACTTAATATAAACATTAATTGAAATTGGAAAAAAAAATAACTCCCCGAGATAACAATTTACAAAATTCAGTTTTTTTTTCAATTCAAATCATATTATTGTACATGATAGAATAGAATAAGCTTTATTGTACCAAGCACCAAAATCAAAAACATGCCAAATACAACATGTAACGTAATTAACGCACACCCTCAAACACCCCAATTAGGATATATATCTATACTACATAAAAAATATAAGAAGCCAGTAAAAACGAAAATGTAAACATTGCATTTTAGATAATATTTCCAAGTGTTAGTAAGTCAAACCAACTACACACATCAAAAGTGTCTAGGGATCAACATATATTTTTGCAATAACTTTTCTCCTGATTGATATTAATTAAAATTTTCTTTAAGGATTCATCAAATAAAGTGTTTTCGTTTGTCACAGTAACGATAAACCAAGTCACCTTTGCATTAATAAAGAAATTTGCCATTTTCCTAATAAAGGGATTTTTGACATTTGAACCACTAACATTAAAGTTCGAAAAAAAGACTGAAATAACAGTTTTCTTTAAAATTTTATTGGGTAACTTAAACAATTAATAAGCCGTGTTTCTACCGCGAACACTAACAACACAAGAACATCGGTTTGGCATACTCAAAATGAGTTCATCCGAATCACGCTGTGGAATGGCCGCCCATGATCGTTGCAACAACAAAAAAAGGTCTTCTTGCGACTGGATACCCTCCATATTCGGCAGAGCTCTTCTCTGTAGCATATCCCATGCATGCTCAATCGGGTTCAAGTCTGGCGACTGAGCAGGCCAGGGCAGGACATTGATGTTAGCTGCGGCGAGAGTCTGTCTTACAACTCTTGCGGTGTGCGGTCGTGCATTATCATGCATTAACTGAAATAAGAGACCGATTTGCACTTGTAGAGGAACGATGACGTCTGATACAATCGTCTCAGCATAAATTTGAGCGTTGAGGTTGCCTCTGATCCAAATCAACTCAGTTCTTCCGCCGATCCAAATACCCGCCCATACCATGATGGTTCCACCACTATAAGGATGGACTTTCTGGCAGGATTTTAATCGCTGTTGGCGTCCAGGGGTTCTCCAGTGTCGTATACGTCTTGTATCCGGTCTCATACCAAAACGAGACTCATCAGAAAAGCACACGAAACGCCATTGTTCTTCTGCCCAATTTCTGTGTTCAAGAGCCCATTGATATCGAATCCTACGATTGTGCATTGCTATAGGTGGTACCCGTAGCGGTCTTCGGGAATGAAGGTTCACTTCATGCAAGCGGTTTCTGACTGTTTGGTCGCTAATTAAGTTCCCTGAAGAGTGATGAAGCCTCACGGCTAACATCATGGCGGTTATTGTTGGAGCTCTTCGAGTTAAGATTTGAATGTATCGGTCTTGTCTCCGTGTGGTGCAGCGATACCGTCCTCCATGGCGCTCAGCCACGGTACCAGTGCTTCGGTAACGTGTCCAAAGTCGACTGATTACACTCTGACTTGTATTCAGAGCTAAAGCCACAGTACGTTGCCG
This sequence comes from Mythimna separata, assembly GCA_030763345.1. Taxonomy (NCBI): domain Eukaryota; kingdom Metazoa; phylum Arthropoda; class Insecta; order Lepidoptera; family Noctuidae; genus Mythimna; species Mythimna separata. Next base: position 789,619 of record JAKKIA010000039.1, read on the forward strand.
GGAACCAGCTTCTATCATTCCCACGGCTCTGAGCATTTCTTCCCTGCTTAAATGACGTCGCCGCTCCATAATAACGTTGGTTTTAATCAGTAGTAGGGAAACAGTAGCACTAATAATGTCTTCAATGCGTTGTATGTTTTTATAGGGAAAATATTGACAGCTGATTTTCATCTTTTACTCGAATTTGATTCACAGTTCCTGATTCAAATTATGAAATGCACCAAAAAGGATCCATATAAATTTATAAAATCATAAATTTATTACAAAGCCACATCTCAATCTCAAGAAATCCGCATAAAAATGCTTGATCCCTAGACACTTTTGAACTTTTGATGTGTGTATATATAGTTAAACAAGTTCCCATGTACCTCTGTATATTTTTTTATTACAATTGGTAAGAAGTCGGACGAAAAAAAATTAAAGTGAAGTCAAAAGTGACATTCCTCATAGTTTCACTTCCTGTCACTGTCTACCCCTTTTCCACCAAGAAATAGGTACATAACGTAATGGTAAGTTTTAATATTACGCGATAAAAAGAAGATATAAGAGAGAGAGAGAGAGAGAGAGATAGTATTTCGAGTTTTAATAATTTTTTTCTTTGACTTTTACATCCACAAAACCTTAAAAAATAGGATGACCGTCGCTGAACTAAATCAAAGACTGACTGAGTGACAACCCTAACATAAAATTTTAAAATTTAATATCTCTGAAGTCCTATGTTCAAAGCAGCTAATTTTTTTTTCCCAAGTAATAATTACAACAACTAATAATTTGGCATTAAAAGAAAATGCTAATATTGCATTGTGTGTCAGAAAAAAAATAAAATCCAAATAATAGAAAAAAAATATTCTTGCCCAAAATAGACGACATTTTTTAACTTTTTTAATGTAAGCTGGTGCCTAATATAATCTTGAATCATAACCAAAAACACATCCAATGGAAAAATGATTAAATATAGAGATAAAGTGTTTCTATGGTTTTTATGGATTTTTCTCAATTTTCAAAATATCTCGACAACTGTGATAGATAACACCCCCGGAGTTTTATTCAGAGACTTGTTTGATTGATACCTTTCTTATTAGCATATAAAACGAGGATGTCCGCAAATCGGGTAAAATAATACACTGTGCGTCCTAAGTTACTGATTATTGATATCGATATCCAAAAACGGTTTTCGATATCGATATGAAAACTGAATATCGGTTACATATCCGTTTGCGACAAAAACCGAAAACGCCCATGTCTAATTGAATGTGAATGTTGACATAACCGGCTGACTGACGGTCACTGTCAATGTCAAAGAGTAAATCTGTCAGAGAATTGTCATCGCGTTTAGTTTTTTTGAACAAATCTTTATTTTTAACCGGATCCGGTAATGTAAATGAGCTTCATAAACAGTCATAAAACAAAATAAAGATATTTAAAATTAACTCTATAAAAGTTAAAAATCTTTTACTGCTAATCTGCAAAACTCGCTGATCCAATGCTAACGTATAGTTATTGCTGTTCTTGCCATTCAATCCACTTTAATTAAAATAATTCATGTGATTTCATCTCAAAGGATCTGCGCCGTAATCAAAGTAAGTTTGCAAAGTTATTAGATAGTAAATAAAGTTAAACTTTTAGGGGAAGCTTACCTTATCGTAATGCGTTGTATTACTGGGGAGAACTTAGTTTAAAGTTTATAATTAAATTCTAGCGTAATAATAGGTATAGTTAAGGAATTGCGTGCCTATTAGGCCTATTGTGTTTATCCGTAGGTATCTACTCGTCATTATTTTATTAAGTTTGTGTCATGTTACACCGTAAAAAAGTTTATGGGGTAGTTAGGTGACCGCAGGGGCACCAGGCAAAGGTCGTGTTCTTCACAAGAGCGATAAAAAGAGGACGGCGTATTTTGTAAAAGAGTCTACGACTACAGAGTACCTAGGTACCTATTTATAGGATGTGCATTTTGTTTCTGCTCTTAGCGCAACACGTTTTTTTCTTTGATAGCGATAGTACTCAATGATAGCGTGACTGCTTACAAGATAATAATCTTGTAAGCAGTCACGCTATGATTGACTTCCTTTTCTTTCATATCACTCCTCACATAATTCATCCACCTTTTCTTTGGCCTCCCTCTTCCCATCCACATGTTCTTAACTCTTTTAGTAGCATGCGTTTTATCCCTCCTCTTCACATGACCATACCAAGGTTGATTGATGCCCTTTCAACTCTTCAGTCACTGGCGCCACTTTCAAACTTCCTTTGATGTGCCATGCAGTTTATTTTCACCCATCTTTTTCACAGCCCAACATTCTGATCTATATCACGAGAGTGGCAACGGATAGACCTCTTTCCAGGCCCTTCATGGGCCCGATGTAGACTATTAACGTCCGAAGCCAGGCTGAGAATTGGTGACCTCTCTGGGAAGACCAAAGGTTTTGTTTGTGAAAGTTTTAGTCAGTAAAAGCTTGGCACACCCTCCCGCTCCGACCAAGAGCGGGAGAAGTCATTCCATAACCGATTATAATTATATTACCGACCTAAAAAAAAAACAGATAAAAATAAAAATATTTATAAGTAATTATAAAAAGTATCTGTCTGTGATTATTCAACTATACACTTAGGTCAGAAACGCATCATTGTCTCTTCAAATTGACCGTAGCGGTGTTGTAACAATATAAATATGTATTTACAGTAACGATTTGAAGGCCAAACAAATTGTTATCGTTTACCTACACGTCATAATTAGGTACATTATAAATGCTTGCACTGACTGGACATGGTCCACTCAAATCTGTATGGTTCTTTTATCAAAAAACATCTCAGACACTAGAGTGCGTCTAATGAAAGCGTGACCTGGAGTTAAAAAAAAATTACCAACAAAATTCAGTCGCAATGATTGTAGAAAAAAAAACTTGTCAAGTATCAAAACGTGATTCTCCTATGTTAGTACCACATTCAAAATTTTTGGATTTATCCTCTTTTTCTCAGGTCGCGCTTACATTAGACGGACTATACTCGTATACACTTACCTACTCAGTTATTTCGCGAGATTTCTTCGAGTGATGTGGTATTACTAACTAGTAGGAGAATCATGTCAATCAAAAAAATTGTGAAGTGTCAACACATCACAATTTTTTTAAGCTATTGCATAGCTTCCATCGCGGGCCTTGAGCGTGGGGACCCAATCCAGAAATTCCGTAACGAAAAAAACCTAACACCCCCCACTCCGACCGGCACAGCCATACCAGAACTTTAAATGACTTTTTGAAATATCACGCTTGTCTCTTTAGTTCAGCAACCCGCCTTTAGGTGGTATTGGTTGTATTGGAAAACTACCGTCGGTCACCACGCTCAAAGTAACTTGAATTAATATCAAAGAAAAAAAAAACAAAGGAAAAAAAATACTGCATTTATAAAATAAATAAATAATTATAATTGCATAAGTTGATAAAAAATGCTATGCAATAGCTTTACCACGGCAGTCTCCGAGTGCCACACGTCTTTTTTTTATTTCCTACAATGGCGGCTGAATAATGTTGCCAATTAAATAAAAAAAAAACTCCATGTCGCGCTTTCATTAGACGCACTCTAAGATTTTGTAGGAATAAATTACCGAGGAGTGCATGGCATTCGTAACTCCACCGATACCATTAATTCCGTATACGATTTGCGAAGCAATCAGACAGGAACGTTTCAATCTGTGCTGACGTCACAAGATAGCCATGCTGCGGGCTAATTGTACGATACCGTAATTACCGAGCCCCATTAGATTTAATGGAGATAACAGATCTCTCAATGTTAGGTAATATCTAGCTGAACTATTCTAACTAGCTATTAATTAATAGGTTACTTATTATTAGCAAATATTTATTGATTTTTAAAAGCAGTAATATGTTTTTGGTAGAGAAGAAGGTATTGTAAAGGCGGAAATATAAAGAAAGGCTTCCGTGTAGTTATTGCTTTATTCTTGGAAGCAATTTAATAATTATTATATGAATGAATAAAAAGAAAATTAAATCTAAGTGGCACCCAACACGGTACCACTTATTTCAATCCTTCACTTTTGTTTTTAGAAGAATTTTATTTATTTTTGTATCTTTTTTCTGTATGTATCTTTATACTCTGCACTTTAAAGTAACTGTTTCAGTAGCAAATCCAAGTCAAAGCAATATTCCCTTATTTGGCGCCCAGCACGGCTCTACTAATTTCAGTTCTATATCAGTCTACTATTATTTTTGAAGAATTTTTTTTATTGTTCACAGTTTCAAGTCTTTTCGCTGAAGTAACTATTTCGATACTAAATCCAAGTCAAAGCAAAATTCTCTAAACTGGCGCCAAGCACGGGCCCACTAATTTCAGCCCTGTATCAAATGGATGAATCGTGTGAGAAGTGATATGGAAGAAAAGGGAGTGAGTGATAGCGTGACGAGTGACAGGACAGAATGGAAGAAAAAGACGTGTTACACCAACCCCAAATAAAACGGGACAAGGGCAGGAAGATGATGATAATCAGTTTACTATTATTTTTGAAGAATTTTATTTTTTTCTTTGTTGTTTGTAGTTTAAAATCTACACTCTAAAGTAACAATTTCGATACTAAATCTAAGTCAAAGCAATATTCTCTAAACTGGCGCCCAGCACGGGTCCACTAACTTCAACCCTGTATCAGTCTACTATTACTTCTAAAGAATTCTATTTATTTCTTTGTTGTTTACAATCATAAGTCTTCTCTCTACAGTAACTAATTCGAGACTAAATCCAAGTCGAAGCAATATTCTCAAAATGGCGCCCAGCACGGGTCCACTAATTTCAGCCCTGTATCAGTCTACTATTATTTCTAAAGAATTTTATTTATTTCTTTGTTGTTTTCAGTCTATAATCTACACTCTAAAGTAACAATTTCGTTACTAAATCCAAGTCAAAGCAATATTCTCAAAATGGCGCCCAGCACGGGTCCACTAATTTCAGCCCTGTATCAGTCCCGAATCGTTCAATCCTAATCCTACAGCATGCGGTCAAAGGTGCCGAGCAATCAGCGCTAGCTATCAGAAACGAACAGTTTCGTCCTGGGGCTAATTGCTCAATATCCAGCCAATCGTCGGATTAATCTCGGATCTAGATTAGAGGTCCCCATACTGTTTTGTCCCGGTGACCTTTGACGTTTTGGGTAGATCTGCTATTTTGTTTGTCTTAGGGCCTGTTTCACAATGTCCGAGTAGGCACTACTCACTGAATAAATTGATGAGATTATGATACAAGAATTTGCATGAAATGATCTACCAAGTAAGATACTCGAAACTTAATCATAGGTGGTGAAACAAGCCCTTACTGTATCGTTTTGGTAAAGTAAAGACGTAAAAAATATCTTAATAATACGCTTTTTTCAAGTTACTATGGGGTGTCTTTAAAGCTGGAGTGATTAACGATTGCATCACAGCGTATCATCTCTCGGGATTGCAGTCAAGCATTAGTTTACGTTGCATAAACATAAAATTACATACGTACACCCACCAAAAAGCGTTTAATCCAAAAAATGCGTTCTGTTATGTATAATTTTAAAATCAAACTACTAACGTAAACAAAAAGTTTTGGTTAGCTTGTTTAGAGGTATGTACATTTGTAGAATAGAGAGTAACGTCTCACATATCTTCGTTGAAAAGGGAGGATCCTCCGACCGGACGGGTGATATGTCTGATACGATAGATGATTTCGGGCTGTCGTATCTATTAAAATTGCTCGGAGAAGTTTAATTGTGCGACGTAGGCTTTTCGTAGTTCTTAAACGGCGCTATAGATGTCGCTACCACCATGTGGGGACGCAGTCAAGCACTAGTTTATAACAATTAAAAAAAAAACATTGTTCCATGCAGCAACCGCTTTTTCACTTTAAGCAGAAGAAACGTCCAGGTGTCACCACTGTGTGGACACGGCCTCTCGCGCTGGGCCTTGGTACAGGCCATGTTCAACGGCGCGTACTGTTCTACGCGCGTCCGCAGAGATGCCAGCAAACTGTAGTGGCCCAGCAGGGTCGAAGCCTCTGAGTTTAGTCAGTAAAAGTCTGACACGCCCTCCCGCTTCGCCCAAGGGCGGGAGAAATCATTCTCATAACAAAAAAATATTGAACAAAAAAACACTTTTCCCCGAATAATTAATTCTTAGTGGTTTTTCGTGCGTTATTCAATGTGTTATTAAGTAGGTATTTGTAGAATTTAATAGTTGTGGTCGTTGAAAATAAACCTATAATCAAAATTCCACCAAATTATGCGAAAATGGTGGAATGACAAAGTCTTTCTGTATTATGTCGGGGTATTTGAGTTAAAATAAATAACGGTTAATTAATAGGGACCGCAAATTGATATTGGTTTTATTGATATTGTTTTGTGGGTAACTCGGCTCGAATTGTTTCAGTAACGGCCTCGTATTCTGGGTAACAGTGTTGTTGATACATATATTCTGTTTTGTTTATATACTAGCCTTCTGCCATCAGTCTTGATGGCTTCTTCCAACTTTTACTGACTAAAAGAACACCTGTGTCCTTCAGTTGCTCTTTGTGTTCTAGGGTTACGGGTTTCCTTTTCTACATCCCCGCGGCCTCGGCGGGCATCGGCTCTCTGCAGTTTGCTGGCAGCTCTTAAGCGAGTGCGTGGGTGCTACGCAACTGGAAAGCAAGTTAACCCGCTGGTCCCGGTCGTCATTACTAGATCTTTGACAGTCTCTTAAGTCTAGGAACGTTTTTGACCTTGTAAAAATCGTTCCTCGACTTATATGAACTAAGAGGCATGTATTGATGATTTTTATGGTTATAATTATGTAACTAGTTACGTTTTACAGTCGCAAAAGATATTTTTAACTTCATATAACCTACCACTGGCCTGTAAATTGCAAAAAACGTAAGAAAATTTGTATTTCGCGAGCTACCTGAAGCATTCACCTTAAGGACGTTAAAAGTAGGTCAATGGTCCATGTTATTTTACTCGAAATTACTATAATGATATTAAATTAATTTACTAAGAGTATCGGTAGGTTATGATAATGAAATAATTGCATTATCACAATGTTTCCGATAGTAATTAGCCGCTGTAACCGACGTGTCCCAAGATAACACGTATTATGAGATATAGCAAAATTATCACGACGACATATCTAGTTATTAGTCGTTACTTGGTATTTTAATAAAGTAAATAATCTAACTACACATAGAGCATATAAAAAAGAAAGAAAGAAAACGTTTATTTGGTACGCCATTAATGTGGACGAGTACAAGTTATTCCAAACTAAGATATAAAAAAGTAAAATAATAAGGAAATAAAAAAATAGACGTTATTAGTTTAAAGTTAGGCTACGATGGAATTGACATGTACTTAATGTATAAAAATTCCTTAAACACTTAAACAGAAATAAAAACAATATATCCAAGCATAATCAGGCTTATAATATTCCCACTGCTGGGATTCAGGACTCTCTGAGAGGGAATGGCCCGTAATTCACCACGCAGGCCCGTTGCGGGTTGGTGGATGTTACATTTCTTCGAATTCTTGGTTCTGCTCAGCAGTTTTCAGATTGTTTCCTGTAGGTACTTTTTCTACGAGACCTGGCTTCATTCCAAATGACAGGATTGTAGGTTAACCGGAAGTACCCTGAGAATGTTGATTCCCTTGAGAGTGTCGAAATATACGTTTTTTGCGAACTAAACTGTTTTATAGCCGTTTTTTTCGTTAACTTACAAGTTTGATTTTTGCACAACTTCAAGGGACCGCAGACTTGGATGTATGGTTTTAATATCAACTAGATACCTTTACGTATTCCCGAGATAAAGGGTCTTGACAGTCATACAGCCAGATGAATAACAAAGATATCTAAACAGAGTTGCGTTTTTTTCTTTTGAGGTACGGAACCGAACTACCATACACGATGTATACTCAAAGACAGTCCTTCACTTATTAAGTAGAGTAACAAATTAGCGTGAAAGCCAGCAAATATTTGTTTCTAGTGGATGCAAAGTGTATTAAAAGGGGATTACGTCGCCGTGTGGCGAGGTTGTCCGGCTGTGTGAGTTCACTTTGTCAGTTTTCCTACTATTCTCCAGTATAGCGGGTAATAAATTGAGTTTCCTCAGTGAGACGGTGACACGTGTTTCTTTGTAAGTATGCATACAATATTATGCAAAATTATAAAGGCATTTCCTTAAAAATATATCATCTTTTTCTTATTGCTGTCCTCGTCCCCATATTACCTAGTTGTAGTCCCCGCAATACATTTTTTTTTCATTCTATCCTGTCACTACCTAACCTAACTCTCTTATCTTTCATAATCATTCTTTGTAGAAAACGTCCATCTTTTCTTTGGCCTCCTTCTCCCTTTCCATCCAACTGCGTTTCATCCTTCCACTTCACATGACTATAGTAAAACTAATTCAACTTTTCTGTCACTGGCGTCACCTTCAAACTTCCTCTAATTAATCCATACTAATATTATAGACTTAAAGGCACCACTCCCTCTGTCTGTTACGTTTTCACTGTTAAACTACGGAACCAATTTTGACGATTTTTTTATTATTATTAAATTTGTTACTAGACATAGCTTATAAGTAGTGTGTATTACTAACATCATATGTTTTTTTTTATTATTTACAGGCTTGCGCTTGACCACATTTCACCTGATGGTAAGCGATCATGTGGTCGACGATGGAGCACGCTTGCCTAGAAGCAACCTATTCACTCGACTTAAAGACCCCTAGGTTGTAGCTATCAGGAAACACAGACCCTGGCAGGGAATTCCACTCTTCAAATATAGCACAGAGAAAGTCTGAATTCCATGTACAGACATAGGCTGTGCTTTTTATCTGTTTTCGACTTCGACTTCACCTCCGCTATAACCAAAATTCCAGAAGCCGCTGGCAGACGCTAGTAATAAAAAAATACTTAAAAATATGTGTCCACAAAAAATTAATACCCTGTCACTTATAATTGCGACACGAACAAACATACAAGCTACAGAAGTGTGCACTTTATCAATCGACTTGAATGCTCGAACGTATTAATAAGGATTTGGGAAAACACTGCTATCGGCGCAAAGGCGACTGATAATGATGTTTTCACAGATATAGTCTTGCCGGTCAGTCGGCCGGCAACTGTGGTACTATACGATACTCATAATTTATTTATTGTGTTGTTGGAGTTTAAAATGTAAGTTGTTGTTTTATAAATTACATAATTCTGCTACATTAATTAAAAACTCAGTAACAAAGGATTTTTTGTAAAATTGAGTTCCACAAATTCGGAATCCTTGTAATGAGCTTTGTATATACTCGTATATACTAAAATTACTCAAAACTATTAATTCTTACTGCACTTATAATTAGCGCAGCAGAATTATATCGCTCTTTTGGTGCAAAAGAAATTTTGAAAGGACTTATTACAATCGGCATTATTTTAAAAGAAAGTTCAATAATTTACTAAAATAGTTCTGAGTATAGATATCCGGCTTGACTGGAAGCCGACCCCAATATAGTTGGGAAAAGGCTAGGCAGATGATGATGAGTTCTGAGTATAGATGTAAATAGATGGAGAGGAAGAGGGAGACCAAAGAAGAGATGGATGTATTGTGTGAGGAGCTATATGAAAGAAAATAGAGTTAGTGATAGTGTAACGAGGGAAGGACAGATTGGTAGAAAAAAACGCGCTGCACCGACCACAAGTTATATGGTGCAAGGGCAGGAAGAAGAAGAATAAGTGTAGTTCCACTTAATAATACGATGCTTGTAATAAGTCTGTGTTTCTTGATAGCTACAACTTAGGGGTCTTTAAGTCAAGAGTGAGTAGTCAAGCGTGTTGCATCGTCGACTACATCAATTGCACTAAATATTAATCATAATTATGCATACGCATACCAATGAAGTTTAGTGCCCTGTCTGTCTTGAATTTGCGTTTGTCGTTTAAATGGGCCTCAAGAAGGTTTAAATTCACTCAAAGCACAATGGAAAGAGCTACGCTCGGTGTTTCCTCGCGTGATCGAATTAAGAATTAAGATATTCACAGGAGAATCAAAGTTACCGGTATTTTCCTAGCATAGCCCTCTTCATTACCTCTTAATCACTGTTAAACTTAAGTGGCAGTGGCCAGGGCACTGGCGCTGTCAGTCAGGACTGGTCGTTTCTCAGCTGCCACGATTTATTTGAATTAATTGTTAATTCTTTGAGTTGTTTTTATTTTCTTATTCTGGACGCTTTTCACATTCTCGTCTTTTTAAATTGTTCTGACATACCTATATCTTTTTCTTCTTCCTGCCCTTATCTCGTATTACTTGGGATCGGCGCAACATGTTTTTTTCTTCCAATCTGTCCTGTCACCCGCCATAACATCACTAACTCCCTTTTCTTTCACATCAGTTCTCACATATACTCGTATGTATAATGTCAATATTAACGATATCACTATAATTTTGTAATTAATTATTTAAAAGACTTTATGGATGTTCATGCATGATCATTTCCATAGATACTACTTTAGAACTTGTAAAATATTTATGACTTGACCGACTTTCACTGTTCTTAATTGCCCATAAATGCTTTAAATCGTTTTTTTTAGATTTCCGTATCCAAAGGGTAAAACAGAACCCAGTAAGATTCCGCTGTCCGTCCATCTGTCTGTCCGTCTGGCACCAGGCTGCATCTCATGTGAAAGTTACTTAGTTGAAATTTTGGCAGATGATATATCTCTGTTGCCACTTGAACAACAAATCAACTAAAAAACAGATTAAAATAAATATTTACGGGACCCCATACAACAAACATGTTTTTATTTTACCGTTTTGATACATAATGGTACGGAAACCTTTGTACGCTAGTTTGATTCGCACTTGGCCGATTTTTTTATTTGTTATATCAAGGTCGACAAAAATCCTCGCTAAGTGTTTACGGTGTTTTCGTGATTTGTTGGATATTTAAAGCGATTAAACGCGTGCGATATTTACACCTATGAATTAGATTAGTTATCATTAGGCGTGATATATTTATAATCTTTCATTTCTGTCACTTTATCAAATTATAATCTTTTAAATTTTAGCTGGTTTTGCCAAACTGACTTAGTTACCAGTGTGAAAACGGCACATAAGCTTGTTTACAAATGTTCTAGAATGAATTATAAATATACAACTCGATCACATTAACTTGAAGCTTGGCGTCGATGAAATAATGGCCAAAAACAATATAACAACAACAGAGAACTAGCCAAATAATCGACGCGCGTATCGATGGCAAAAATGATGCTGACCACAGAACAAACTGTTTTGTGATGCTGACCATACTGACACTTGCCGGGCGAGCTAAGGGAATGCGATGGGAAGCAGGGAGATGCTCTCGTTTCAGAGATGCGTCAAGTTAATGTGACCGGATTGTAAATATTTCGTTGTAACTATTAATGGTTTAAAAGTGGACATGACTGTTCTTATTTCAATATTAATCTTCGTTAATTATATATTATTTAAAGTAGGTATAGCTTACATAGCTGTGTTAAAAACAACAATGTTTAACACTATGCAAGTCAAGTTTTAACGTTTGAATCCCCAACCGGTCCTATGAGACCGCGCTGTTATTGTTTTACTATTGTGTCTCGTTTCGCGGGTATGTGAGTAACTACACCACTTTAGGCAGTAAGTAGTCTTCTACAGTTTTGCTAACATTTCTTCGAGGCGCGCGTGGAACACGCCACATAGGATACTTACTTTTTGTCCTAGGAGTATGTTCCCGTGGGATGATTCTATACTAAAACGCAGTCGAAGCCTTTAGTTCAAATGTTTAAAAATAAAAATAATTCAAGATGAAGCACGTTTCCTTGGGATCATTCCGTACTTTTACGCGAACGAACTCTCTGGCTGAAATTAGTTCAAATAAAATATAATACAAGATTTTACAGGCCTAATCTAGCCTAAACTTGCCGAGGGCTAATCCAGTAACTCTAATTAAAGTTTAATTGTTTTGCTCCGACTTAGTTTAAAGCCTACAAAGTCCCTTTGAAGCAAAACATTTAAATATTCATTACGAACGTTTCCTAGTGGCCGCCAAACGATTTGAACTTTGTTTGTTAACATACTAATATTAAAGTTATCTACTAACTTTCGATAAAGGTATTGCTACAAACTTGTGGTTATATTTTGGAAAGTTTAGAGGCTCTAAGCTGGTTAGTTTGCTGTGTATTAGAGGAAGTTTTAGAGTGGTGCCAGTGACTGAAAAGTTACAAGGAATCTTTTTTGTTATGGAAAAAGGTGACAAACATTTCACCACTGAGAGTCTAGAATCATGTACTGGATAGACACATAGACAGTGTCAGCAAATTGTAGGGGCCCGACAGTGTCAAAGCCTATTGGGGCCCTGGGTTGAACGAAAAAGAGCCCCGGGACTGGAATTAAGGCAAAAACGATTAGGAGTGACTTTTAGTCAGTGGAAGTCTGACATACCTTCTTGCTTCAGACTCGCCGCTCCTCCCAGAGTGGGAGAAGTCATATAGAAGATTTCTAACCTAGAAAAAAAGGTACTGGATTAATGGTATTCGTCTGTGCGTCAATGTCTGACATCATCATCATCATCTGCCTAACCTTTTTCCAAACTATATTGGGGTCGGCTTCCAGTCAAGCCGGATTTAGCTGAATACCAGTATTTTACGAGGAGCGGCTGCCTACCAGACGTCCACAACGTAGATGTTTGACCCACGGTATTATATATTCAGTAATTGTGATTCAATTGTTCCAGAGACCATGAAGTGTCTTCCAGTGGGGTGCCACGTGTACAGCCAGGGTTCGGCTGGAGTCGCCTTCACCAAGCTGGTGACGCAGTTCCTGGCCACCCAGTGCCTCATCACGGAGCCATGGCCCATGGACTACTCTTACGGACTTACCAGTGAGTAACGTAGGTAGAGCTGTAGGTACTGTGAAACGGGGTGTATAGGAACTGTGAACCAGCGGTTAGATCAGGCTGGTCACAGAAACAAGAATTTAGTTTAGTGAAGAGGTTTCAAGTGGAGCTGATATTGTAGAACCTGAGGTAACAGAACGCAGGGGTGAACAGAAACATTGAATTCCAAAGTGAATGTTCACTTTGCTATTTATTTATATTATAGTTTTTTATTAAAGCATCGTCTTTTATTACATTTAATGGATGGAGTACAAAATTAAATGTTGGGAAAAATTGTTAGACAGCATTAAAATCCACTTCAAATTTTTGTCTCTATTGACCCCCTTTGATTGTATTTCATCGGCTACTATTTTTAGTAAAATATAATGAAGTCTCACCCAACCAACCCCACTGAATTTTGGTCAAATAGAAGTCAAATGTCAAATAGAATGTTAGTCACATTCTCTAGTTTCGTTACCCTCCTAACTAAATGTAATTCTTCCACCAGGTGGTGATAGATTTGACTTCATCATCGTCGGCGGCGGCACGGCCGGCTCCTTGCTGGCAGGCAGGCTGTCAGAGGTTCCTGAGTGGAAGGTGCTGCTGGTTGAAGCTGGTGGTGATCCTCCTATGGAGAGCGTTGTGAGTAGCCTGCTTATAACTTTGATAATATCATCAGAAGACGCCTTTAACATGAGTAGGCCGTAAGTCCGCCTTTCTACCTTTCTGCTGCGTGAAGTTTTAATAAATAAATAATTACTTATTGCAGTCAAAGAAGTATAGTTGAAGTATAGTTAGTTGTTGTACTCTAATTAATGTTATTTCATAATTAAGGGCAGGAGCGCACACCATCATGTGTGCTCCTGCCCTCCTGTCCTCAAATCTATTATCGTAAAGCTGCATCAAACGTATCTGAGCAATGTTTCTATTAACTTCCAGATTCCCAACTACTCAACCGCAACGCACAGGACCCGAAACACATTCCAATATTACACCGAGCAAGGTGAGAACACCCACAGAGGCGGCCTCGACGAGCGGTCCTTCTGGCCACGAGGCAAGGTCCTCGGTGGAACCGGCTCCATCAACGGGAACCTCCACATGAGAGGCAGTGCTGGAGACTACGAACCCTGGCACCAAGAAGATAATGACGGTTGGGACTGGCCCACATTAAAAGAATACTTCAAAAAGAGCGAGAAAGTTGTAGACCCATTCATCCTTAACAACCCAGAACTAAGAAAAGATCATGGAACAGAAGGAGAGTTTGTTATAGATCAACTAAACTTCACACACGCAGGCATAGCTGAGAAACTAACAGAGGGTTACAAAGAGTTGGGATTAAAATACTTGGATGACTTGAACGGTCCTACACAGTTGGGTGTCGGAAAACTCAGAGGAGGAATCCACAAGGGCCGCAGAGTAAGCACAGCAACAGCTTTCTTGAACCCTGTCAGGGAACGGAAAAACTTGAAAGTTATGAAGTACTCCTATGTTAACAAGTTAGAAATTGATAAAAAGAACAAAACAGTAATCGGAGTCAAACTTTCGCTTTTATATGGTGATGTGGAATCGTATTATGCAAACAAAGAGGTCATAGTAAGTGCTGGAGCAGTGAATACTCCAAAGCTACTTATGATGTCAGGTATTGGCCCTCGACCACTTCTTAAAGAGCACGAGATTGGTGTAGTCAGTAACTTACCTGTTGGACAAAATCTCCAAGATCATGTACGGATCCCTATTCCGGTAACAGTGGATACAGGAGCTGAAAGGAGGGGAGAAGAATTTTGGCAGAAAGCTGCTGCAGAGTACTTAGTAGATCAGACTGGACCACTCACTACAAACTACGATCAGCCTAATGTAAATGCTTTCTTATCCGTCTCAGGTGACACGTCTCTGCCGGACGTACAAATAGATCACAACTACTTTTTACCAAACACTTCATACTTGAATTCCGTTTGTGAAGACTCCTGGTCTTTTAAAAAAAGCATCTGTAAGCAGTTCACGGAGTTTAACAAGGAGAAAGAATTGTTTATCTTCTTCGTCGCTCTCTGCCGGCCACACTCGAGAGGTTCTATTGAGATTCGCGGAAAAAATGCTATGGAACATCCCAAGATTTTCGCAAATTACTTTAACGACACAAGAGACATGGAGATTTTTGTAAAAGGTGTCAAGAAAGTAATGGAGATCGTCAAGACTCCGACATTCAAAAATATGAAAGCTGAAATACAAAGGATTAATTTCGAAGGCTGCGATGACTTTGAGTTTGAAAGTGACGACTATTGGGAATGTATGGCTAGAACTGTAACCTTCCACGTGTACCATCCCGTGGGGACAGCTAAGATGGGGAAAGCTGAAGACTCGGCTGTAGTTGATAGTAGACTAAAGGTGTATGGAGTAAAGAACCTGAGGGTGGTAGATGCCAGTGTGATGCCCACGATACCCAGTGTAAACACTAACGCAGCAACTATGATGATTGCTGAAAGGGCAGCAGACTTCATTAAAGAAGAATATCTTACAGAAGAACAACGTAAAGCGGATAACAAAAAAGACGAACTGTAGACTTACTATCATTTTTGGGGTCTAATTAATTAATTATTAATATTAGATACGTACATTGATAAATGCTATGCTAGTCAATCCCAAATCATGCTAATGCAACGGTTTGTATTATTAGTCGTGTGACAAAAGCCAATTATGTTTAATAAAAAATCCTCTGTTTATATTTGTATATTACTGGCTGTCCCTGCAATTGCTATTCTACCATATAAATAAAAATGGATTAATTATGGAGTGTGGAGGTAACAGGGTAAAAAATAGTCTATGACCGATTCTCAGACCTGACAAATATTCACAAACATTATTTACAAAAATCAGTCAAGCGGTTTCAGAAGATTTTAAAAACAAAGAACTCAAGATTTTATAACAAAACTTTTGTTTCAAAAAAATCTTTTGAAGTTAATTAGATTCATAAATATTTACAGAAACAAATTCCTTCCCTTTGCTGCTTCTATTTAATTAGTTTTGCTGTTTCATCAAGTAAAGAACTTTCTGAAGACGTCTCAGATGTTTGACTGTCCGCTTCTTGAAAATCGACATGATTACCGAGATCCCGCACTCTGTATCTTTTCTTTTGCTTTATTTCTTGATCGATCCTCTGGCAGATGTCCACTACACTGCCTCTCATCTCTATCGGCAGGTCTCGCACTATTACTTCTTTTAATAAACCGTCAGTCACGTCTCTGTCGATTTCTGAGTTCTTGGTAAACATACTACCTTCCCTCTTCTTTCCTGGTCTCGTTAAAGTTTGTTTTAGTTCTCCTGCCGACCATTTTCCGTAGCACCACATCGTGGTCTGCAGGCAACAGACGAGCGCTAGTATTACGCCACTTATAGCGACTACGTAAGCAATAATCGAGAGTACAGCCTGCAAACAACATGCTCTGTAGTCTGACGTGTCTCCATTGAGCACGCCAAGTTTCCCATACATCATATCCCTAAGCATTTTCATATTTTCAGATATAGTTGAGCAATTTGATTTTAAAACTATTTTAAAATCATACACAGCTGGTTTTGTTGACTCAGTAACAACACCTAAGCCAGTGTTGATGGCGTAAATGTCCCCAATAGATATAGGATGGTCGAGGTCTCTACAAACATTACTTACAGGTACATATACAATGTCTGGGAGCTGCTTTATGATATTAGTCTCACATACTGGTGCACTCACACATTTATCACGTGTGCCTTCGTAGTACGGTCTTCTGCCAGAATATTTTAAGTCACAATTAACTGGTTCACATTCACGTAGTGTGTCCTCGTCTAGAGAGACGCAGTCGTTCCCTTTTACATGGGCGTACTCTTTAAGACACGGTGCTTTCTTTTTATTTTGTAATTGTGTATCGAAAGGTATACTAACACTCAACTGTCTGGACCGTCTTGTGTGGCTACATCTGAAGTCGATGGCGAAATCACAGTACCCGATTTGATCGTAATGATACAAGGTAGGGTATACATGAATTAAAGTTTTCCTGCGCATTGGTTCCACCAATTCCACGATGTCACCTTGAATGGTATCTAAACTACAGTCTTTGTAATCCTCGTCAGCTAAACAACACATTTTTGGTCGCGACGTCATTCTGCATGTGCCCCGATGATGACTGTTTTCAATATCGATAAAAAATTGTATTCCTATTGAATCTCGTACTAAAGGCAGTATACCTTGGTCTATCACTGTAATAAATGGCAGAACTTCATGTATTATCGAGACCAATGTAACCAGACACGTGTAAGCAAAACAATGTATATACATTTCTTGTCAGACATTTTATTTTGACATGATGCATTAAAAGCTTATAATATATCAGAGTCATAGACTATGAAAAAAGATCAAGGTATCCAAAAAGGACACTAATTTATCTAAAAAGGTTTTACAGGGTTTTAAAAATATCTTCTTTGTGCAATTTTGCTATAAATATTTTATAAAAGCAAGCTCCATCATCCGACTCATATGTCGTTGAGGTTTGGTTTTTACATTATAAAGGTATGTAGATCAGGGTGGGAAGTCTCGCAGCTTCCATTAAGAAGGGGGGATTCTCCGACTAGACGAGTGTTTTATCTGGTGGGCAACCACTAGATGGTGTAATGTCGAAAAGTTGTATCTGTTCAAATCATACGAGGAAAGATTGCATGATATAGGTTTAGCGTAAAATCAGGTCTAATACTGTAGAGTGGTATAATTATGGTGACTTAGATTCTGCTACAAATTGACATGCTATGATCGCCATTACCACAGTAGGTTAATCTGATACTAGTCCTATCCAGTGGAGTCGTGTTATTCAAAAGAGGGATCGTGATTCTACCAGGGTCTTTGCTCGTGTGAAGGTAGAAAACATATTCCTACTTGCTGCTGCCAGCGACTTCGCCTTATTCTAATATTACCAAGAGGATAGATTTGTACGTTTGTATTTTTGTTTGTAAAGAATAGACTCATAAAACTCATAATGAACGATTTTAGAAATTCTTTCACCAATAGAATGCATCTAAGTGACATGACGCTATATATTTCCTATTTTCACGCAGGTGAAGCTACTGGCAGAAGCTTTTTTTTTTATTATTGATAGGCTTGCGCTTGACCACATTTCACCTGATGGTAAGCGATCATGTGGTCGACGATGGAGCACGCTTGCCTAGAAGCAACCTATTCACTCTTGACTTAAAGACCCCTAGGTTGTAGCTATCAGGAAACACAGACCCCGGCAGGGAATTCCACTCTTTAGCTGTGCGCATAATAAATGTACTCCCAAAACGCTATGTACGTGCTAGTTTATAATATTAGAGCTTCAGCTGGTGACGCGGTAGGCTCAGAAGGAGATGGCGCGACGATTTGTATTCCTACCTAAAGGATTGACCAGAAGTGGCTAAGAACAGAAAAGAGTGAAAGAACGGAAGAAAAGCCTTTGCCCTGCAGTGGGACACAACGAACTCATTATCATCTCAGCCGAAAGACGTCCACTGCTGGACATAGGCCTCCCCAAAGCGTCGCCACAACGACCGGTCCAGTGCGTCTCGCATCCATCGGATTGCCGCGACCCTCGCCGGGTCGTCGGTCCACCAACGGGAGGACTTAAGGGAGGCCTTCCAACGTACTCACATTAAAAAATAAATTAATCTAGTAGGTCTATCAAACAGCAATCACTATAATCTTCAAAACGAACAATCGAAACCTGTCGAAGTATTGAAACGATAAGATTTTTCATTGAATCTCTTTTGTGAGTTATTCTGAAGGGACCCCTCAGCGGTAGACAATGCGTCTTTGTCCAGGTTTCATTCCCATCTGCTGGGTTCCCAGAAAAGTTTAATTTACGTATTTCAATGACGAGACGTGAGAGTATTGTGTTCCCGAATGTTTCATTGTATTATTGTTTATATGGTTTATTTGTTTCATTAATTAGTTTTTCGTTTTGTGAATTATTTTCAGATTATATTTATTCTTCAGTTTCAGTTCAGTTTATGGTGTGTGTTATAACTATTTATTGAGTTAGTGTATTTTCAGATTATATTTTTTTCTGTTTGTGCATATTCAGTGCATTCAAGTTCTATACTGAGTTTTTGTACTACCTAACCCGCGGTGGGCAAAGACCACTCTTGTTTTGTATCAATCCTTACGCTTCTGAGCCACCATCTCAATTAATCTGTCAATTCTTTTCCAAACATCTTTTACAGATTTATTTAGTTTAAAAAATACACTGTTCACACATTATTTTGTCAGTTTAAACTAGATGAAGTCGGTGGTTCCTAGCTGTCTACCCTTAGAAGAAACACCGAAACAAACTCACGCGTCTCTTTTATTTAATCTATTCAATGTCAAAGTGGTTTCGCTATCCAAAACCGAAGTTAAGTTATAAATTCAACAATTCCAAACTATTACTGCTAACTCCAGCATCCAAAACCGCAGCAGGAGTCGCAGTGAAAGCCAGTAAACGTATGAACAGCACAAGTTCCCAGGGGAGACACAGTTGGCAGAGGCGTTTGATCTGTTTCAGACAAATTGATGTGCGGCAACCCCTCAAATCTCCCCCAGGGAGTCCGTGGCGTGAAGCGTGAACCATGAATTACCGTTTTTGTCACGCCTGTGGTTCGTGTGTTATTATAATTAAGTTTTGATTTGTAATTTGAAACCTTTTGTGTATTGCGTCGTGTTAGATGCCTGCTCGTGTTTTTTAAAGCTGTCCCCGTTATTTGTTTTTTTTTGTTGATGTGACTTAGTATTGATGTCAGTCATATGGGGATGGAACCACGTACCGGAAGAGGAAGCTTTGAAAAGCGTACCCTTACCGGTTAGGGTCACGGAATCCGATGGATGCGACACACACAGGCCGAAAGATTTTGGAGTGATGACTACATTGACCACGTACCGAAAGACCTACTTCACGGTGAACCCATGACCTGGTAAGGGTCTAGTGAATCCGATGGATGCGAGACGCACAGGACTGGTTATTGTGGCGAAGCTTGGGCGAGGCCTATGTCCAGTAGTGGACGTCTTTCGGCTATAATAACGATGATGATAATATTAGGTTATAAACACACAAAAAACTTGATACAAAACCGATAAAGATAGTTGGAAAGCATTCGTCCAGGTCGGGATCTAGCGCTCAAATGAGATTCCTGCAATGGTGGCGCTGGCGGAGGTAACCGCAAACCTGATTTCCTGCGTGCTCCCCCGATAATTATAGGAAATTGAGGGGAACGCCGCAGACCGGCTTGCACCGCCGCATGTCATTATAACAGATTAAATTTAATTAATACAAGAGACCACGAAGGCACGACAATGTGTGTGAAAGGAAGTCCTGAAATAGACTTTATAGTACATTTTCTGTGCTATATTCGACGTGGTATTGATGTTTTTCTTAGTGTGTGTTTGTGACTTCTTCACGCTTGAACGGCTGAACGGATTTGGTTGAAATTTAACATACGGGTAGACCATGTCCTGGAATAACATGTTTTTTAACGTGGCAGTCTGTTCCCTTGGGACAGTTTTCGAATTTCACATGTGTGAGGCCGCTAGCAGTAGACATATAGCCATTTTATGAATTTTAAATCTGAGACACCGATAAATACTTACTTAATTCCCCTATTGACATTGGGCACGCCGTCATTGAGGCAGTAAGTCCTCTCTTTGAGGAGTGGTTGGAAAGAGGTCACGGCGTCCTCTCGTTCCGTATGACGCAGGTCCTCACTGGACACGGTAAGTTCGGGAGGTTCCTGCAGTGGATCAAGGAGGAAAGGACACCCGGGTGTCGCCACTGTGTGAACCGCCCGGAGGACATGGTGGAGCACACGGTAGAGGAATGCCCCGCTAGGGTGGAGCACCGCCGTGTCCTTGTGGAGGCTATCGGCGGCGGTGACCTCTCGCGCCGGGTCCTGGTACAGGCTATGGTCCGGAGCGAAGAGGGGTGGCGGGCGGTCGCCTCCGAGTCCCCCAGATCGAAGGCAACGAGGAAACGGGGTAGGGGTATAGTCAGTAAGAGTCTGGCACGCCCTTCCGCTCCACCCAAGAGTGGGAGAAGTCATTCTGATGAAGGACAGATATGTATAATTTCGCGGTTTATGAAATTAATTGAAAAAAACATCCTTTCACGGCGAAAAGCACAATCAAGTTTCAGACTTCCATTGAAAATGGCGACCCATTTTCCGAATACCTTGTTCGAAATAATTAATATTGAAAGCACTTAAGATTATTTTTTATCGAGAATCGAGGACGAAAAAACTCATTTCGCTTTAGCCATTGAAAAAATTAAAAGTAGTCCGCGCCGTTTGAAGACTATCCAATTCTCCGATGAAATTCAGAAAGGGAAAAACAGTCTTAAAACTTCGTAATACGGTGTAACAATAATTTAAGATGGAGGGAATTTAAACTTTATAATTACGATTTGGGTGTTACTTTAAACAACACTTTGCTTATTAAACGGCCGACTTGACTCGTACTTGGCAAAACAAACACCCTTTTTGTTTAAATTTAAAACAGGAAGTATTTATTTTGAACTTTGTTTTAATTATAAAATTACTTGATGCTTGGGCTCGAAGATTGGCTAAACTTGAGTGGTAGTGGGCAGGGCACTTTGCTTACAGAATTGGTGGTCGCTGGGGTCGACAGATTCTGGAGGAGAGGAGCTCTTAGCTAGATAATAACAGCCGCACGGGTCGATCTTCAAGGTTAAGCAACGCTTGCCAAGGTTGATCTGTAGATGGGTGACCATCTTAACATACTGAGTTTCCTTCTTGCCTCGGAAAGCACGTTAAGCCGTAGGTCCCGGCTGTCATTTGTACATCTTTGGCAGTCGTTACGGATAGTCAGAGCCAGTAAATCTGACTCCAGTCTTGCTATGAAGTACCGTGTTACCCCAGTTAATGGGTTGTGGAGGTCTGGTAGGCAGCCGCTCCTCGTAAAATACTGGTATTGAGCTAAATCCGGCTTGACTGGAAGCCGACGCCAATATAGTTGGGAAAAGGCTAGGCAGATGATGTAAATGATGGGGTCGAAAGATTCTGGAGTGAAAGACGCACCATTGGAAGGCTTTCTGCAAGGCAGAGAAATGACCTGGTGAAGGTCGTGAATAACCGACGGATACGAGACGCGAAGGATCGGTCTTTGTGACGGCGCCCGGGGAAGACCTACTTTTTATATGTCCAGCAGTGGACGAATAACGACTGAAATGATGATGAAGATTGTCGGAATAGTATTTTTGAATTTGAGCTACTTACCTAATGGCGCATTTTCATGAGTCGTTAACTCGTTCGGTATACAGCATGCGGGGAGTCCCCGCATGCTGTATACCGAACGATAACAACCAATGAAAGTTACCAAGTCGATACATGTTCGGTATACCGACTACGGTTCCCCGAATGTGGGTCCCGTGGTACGCATTCCAGACCTCTCTCGCACCCGGCATGCGGGCTCTATCGACTAATGAAATTGCGCCATAATCTATACAAATATAGTGCGTTTAAAGCGTGACCTGGAGTTTTTTTTTAATTTAATTGGCAACATTATTCAGCCACAATTGTAGGAAATAAAAAAAATTGTGAAGTGTCAAGACATGATTCTCCTACTTGTTAGTAATACCATATAAAATTTTTTTGGATTCAACCTCTTTTTCTCAGGTCGCGCTTCCATTAGACGGACTATAACTGATATCTCTTGAAATTCCTGTTATTCCCTGGAACAAGTTTTTTGAAATATTTGAGTAAATAACAGTATTTTTGAGCGCCAACTGAGCTTACGTGCCTCTTTATATACATTAAAATATTGCATTGGGTAGCGTTGGATGAAACAACAAGCTTCTCACTTTACGATAGAACGGATCCTTTTTTAAAAAGAGGCAATGAAAAGAGTTTGTCTTACTAACGTCAAACTCACAAAAAAATCACAACCAAACACAATGTCAAAATAAACGTCTTCTAATATTATGCTTTATTTATTCCAATTTAATGAGTAATTTCTCTAAATTCATTTCAGAAATCCTAACAGTGTCCAATTAGAAATGATACAGTTGCCGAAAACTGTAATCGATCCTAAAAAAACTGAACATCTGTGCAAGTGAGTCAATAGTCAAAAACACTCATCATCTACCTAGCCATTTCGAAACTATATTGGGGTCGGCTTCCAGTCAAGCCGGATTTAGCTGAATACCAGTATTTTACGAGGAGCGGCTGCCTACCAGACCTCCACAACCCATTAACTGGGGTAACATGATACTTCATAGCAAGAACAGTGAAAAAAAAAAACTTATTTGTTATTATAATAAACATACTTGCTCTTGAAAGGACAACCCAGGAATGGACCCTGGAACAAAGGCAAATATAACGGGGTGGGATTTAGTCAGAAAAGTGCTACACGCCCTACCGCTCCGCCCAAAACCGGGAGAAGTCTTTCTGATGATTCCCCACCTTAAAAAAATGATACAAACATACTAAGCGAACTATTCCTCGTGATTTACCTATTTATTACAGCATTAGATACATAGACATCTATCTACTATGCGTTCCCATCGGACTATATAAAGGAACAGAGAGTGCTTCTGTGTTTGCACACACCCTTGTGCACTAAAATATGTTCTCCGTACTTGGCTACTGAGGCACGGCGAGTGTTCACCTTACGTTGTTGACACCTCAACGGTCCGGACTGAGCATTTCGCACTTTCGCCTCGTCTTTTATACTGCGTATTTCGAAGGACTGGAACAATTTGCCTGCTGCAGTCTTCCCGTCCGATTATAATTTAGGTGTCTTCAAGACTAGAGTGAATAGGCTCTTAATAAACTAGTGCGATTCACCATTGACGATTGCACCACTGCTTATCATCAGGGAGTGCAGTGAAGCAAAGGTTTATACCATCAAAAAACCAAATGAAAAACTTGTTTCACAAATTTTGGGTCACATCTCCTATCACATATTATTCTCATCTTTCATCACCACCACTGTCTTGCAGATGCCGTCCGGTATGCAAGAGTCGCAGACGCGAGTGGAAGGGCGAGATCCAGGACACGTCAGCAGAGCTGCTGCTGGAGAGGCAACCTCCTCCCAGCTGCTTTAGAAGATGGCCGATGGTACACTTGTAGAATACTAGCTTCTACCAGCGGCTTCGCCCGCGAGCAAGTGGTTTTTCAATATAAACTTTGGAACCCTGTTTCATAACCCTAGGAAGTGAATTTTGGAAAATCCTCTCTTAGTGCTAACCTACGTCATAAGAAGAAATCTTGTGCAAAGGAGACTGAGCGAAAGTGGTCTATGAACCAATAGCAATACTGTTATGGTACTTATGTAGGGATACCTCAACTACACCCTTGTGTAAAGGTGCATCGTTCATTAAATAGATACAGATTAAAAAACAAAAAAATAAATAAGGAAAATCCTAAAAATCAGAACAAAAAAGTATCACAAACTGTTGTAAAATACACACATTCTAAAGTACTATTTTTCTCGAAACTGCCGGGTCAGATTTTGATGCACCTTTACACAAGGGTGTAGTTGAGGTATCCCTACATAAGTACCATAACAGCGTCGCTATTGGTTCATAGACCACTTCTCATACAAATGTGCCCAGTCAACTTTTCACGCTCCTAGTCCTAGTAGTTTCGGCTATACGTTGATATGTCAGTCAGCCAGTTTTTCCTTTTATATTTTAAATATTATAGAAAAACCCTTAAGGCTAAACCTTGTTACTTGTGACCCGAAAAGTATGAATGTAATCCCAATAGGAAATATGCAACTGTTAAATAACCAGTTTATCAATATTTCAGCCTGTACTGTCCCACTGCTGGGCAAAGGCTTCCCCAACTCCTTCCAGGTATTCTTATCTCGAGCCACCTCAAACCAGCTCGTGTGGTAGGCAACTAGTTCATCTCGCCATCTTTTCCCGGGTCAACCAGAATAAGTATATAAAAAGAAAATAAACAATATCAAAGTTGTTAGAAAAGCCATCAAATATATCTGTCTCTCTCGCCATGACGCCGTTTTCTATAGCGTCTATACGGGTGTGGCTTTTGACATCAAAGACTTGTCAAACATCGGCCGTACGAGTGTGGTCCTTGGAGACCTTGTCAACTCATCATCTACCTAGTCTTTTCCCACTGGCTTCTGACTATCCGTAACGACTGTCAAAGATCTACAAATGACAGCCGGGACCTACGGCTTAACGTGCTTTCCGAGGTACGGAGGAAACTCGGTATGTTAAGATGGTCACTCATCCACATATCAACTTTAGCAAGCGTTGCTTAACCTTGAAGATTGAACCGTGTGGCTGTTATTATATAGCCAAGAGCTCCTCGTCCTTGTCAAATATAACTCTGTTCTAGGAAATCTACCCAAACGGTCCATGCCCCCTGTTCGGGCGCACGCGGCAGGTGACGGTGAACGAGCGCTTCAAGCTGCACAAGCCGAAAGTGGTGCGGATCTGCCAGGCCCCCATCGAGGACTCCGCGGAGACGCCCTACGTGCAGTATGCACACATGGCTCAGGATGTTGGTAAGTGTTATCGACGCAGAGAGCTCACGAGCCTCAGCATTTAGATCATAAGCTGAACGTGGTGCGGATCTGCCAGGCCCCCATCGAGGACTCCGCGGAGACGCCCTACGTGCAGTATGCACACATGGCTCAGGATGTTGGTAAGTGTTAGCGACGCAGGGAGCTCACGAGCCTCAGCATTTAGATCCACAAGCCCAACGTGGTGCGGATCTGCCAGGCCCCCATCGAGGACTCCGCGGAGACGCCCTACGTGCAGTATGCACACATGGCTCAGGATGTTGGTAAGTGTTAGCGACGCAGGGAGCTCACGAGCCTCAGCATTTAGATCCACAAGCCCAACGTGGTGCGGATCTGCCAGGCCCCCATCGAGGACTCCGCGGAGACGCCCTACGTGCAGTATGCACACATGGCTCAGGATGTTGGTAAGTGTTAGCGACGCAGGGAGCTCACGAGCCTCAGCATTTAGATCCACAAGCCCAACGTGGTGCGGATCTGCCAGGCCCCCATCGAGGACTCCGCGGAGACGCCCTACGTGCAGTATGCACACATGGCTCAGGATGTTGGTAAGTGTTAGCGACGCAGGGAGCTCACGAGCCTCAGCATTTAGATCCACAAGCCCAACGTGGTGCGGATCTGCCAGGCCCCCATCGAGGACTCTGCGGAGACGCCCTACGTGCAGTATGCACACATGGCTCAGGATGTTGGTAAGTGTTAGCGACGCAGGGAGCTCACGAGCCTCAGCATTTAGATCATAAGCTGAACGTGGTGCGGATCTGCCAGGCCCCCATCGAGGACTCCGCGGAGACGCCCTACGTGCAGTATGCACACATGGCTCAGGATGTTGGTAAGTGTTAGCGACGCAGGGAGCTCACGAGCCTCAGCATTTAGATCATAAGCTGAACGTGGTGCGTATCTGCCAGGCCCCCATCGAGGACTCCGCGGATGGCTCAGGATGTTGGTAAGGAACGGAGGAACTATTTGACGTTAGCTTCGCAGGGAGGTCATGACCCTCAGCATTGAGGAATACGACGCAAGGAGGTGGAGGATTCGACGTTAATCTGTTGTTTTTTAGCTTGGTGGTTTGGTCATGATCTACTTTTTCTTTTCGTCTCGATGTCTTCAACTAAATTTTCCCTGACCAGTGTTTGGCAATCTATACGGGTCTATTATTGGCCTCATGTAGATCTTCAAAAGTACAGGTGGTTGTGCAGGATGGACAGCTTAACAAGTGTCGCATGTCTTGTGCAGCGTTCCTACCCTGGCACTATGTTTAATGATGGGTCGAGGAAACCCCATTTGGCCAGATTGTTTTTACAGCGGCTAACCTAGGTCCGCAGTCCGGGTATGATCCTTGGTCATGTTGAAAGGAATGAAAGGCGATTAAGAAAAGGTACATCGAAGGACTGAGACAGTTTGCTTGCTGCGGTCTTCCCGTCTGAATATAATTCGGTAGTTTTCAAGGCAAGAGTGAATAAATTAGTCTCAAGTCTCAAGAGAGAGGGAGAAGAAAAGATGGATGACGAAAGAAAAGGGAGTTGATAGTGACGGATGATAGGACAGCATGGAAGAAAAAAACATGTTGCGCCGACTCCAAGTAATATGGGGTAAGGGCAGGAAGAAGAAAAAAAAGGCCATGTTATAATATTTGTGTGCAGGAGCATGGGGTGCCGTGCGAGCCTGCTGTGCCTTCTGCCAGTGCGGGGCGTGCTGTCCCTGCGGCATCCGCGAGTACGTGATGCACGACGCGGAGCGCGCAGCACGCCGCCGCAGCGACATGCGGAGCTTCGACAAGCGCGTCAAGACCGACCATCAGATCATGCGCATCATGTACGACAAGATGTGATGCTCTCATCAAGGCTTGCGAACACTGGGACGGCATGACAAGGGATTCAAATTTTACCAATTTTAACAATTTGCCTGCTGCGGTCTTTTCGTCCGATTATAATTTGGGTATCTTCAAGACTAGAGTGAATAGGCTCTTAATAAACTAATGCGCCTCACCATAAACAATTGCATCACTGCTTACCATCAGGTGGGATTGCAGTCAAGCACTAGTTTACGGTATTTAAAAAAAATAAAAAAATACGATATAAATTCATCATCATCATCATCATCATTTCAGCCTAAAGACGTCCACTGCTGAAGATAGGCCTTCTCCAAGCGTCGCCACAACTACCTGTCCTGTGCGTCTCGCATTCATTGGATTCTCGCTACCCTCGCCAGGTCGGAGGTCTTCCAATGCGACACAAACTGCTATGCTTTAAAATGATGTAGTAGCTTCGAAAGTGAATTTCGTTACACAGACTTACGAGCCATTGGCATTGAAAGACGTGCGAAGAGTTTTCGCAGTGGGATCCCGTGGCGTACTGCGGTAGACAACGGTATGCTAGTATATTATATTATCTGTGACAACGGTATGCTGAAGGACGCCGGTACCCGACAACACTCCATCAAACGCTACTTATGTTTGAAAGTACAAGCTACAACCTGGGGGTCTTTAAGTCACGAGTGAATGGGTTACCTACTTCTAGGCAAGCGTGCTCCATCGTCGACCACATCATCACTTATTATCAGGTATCTGAACAGCTAGTGTGTGCTGACGGGAGTCTGCCGTTTTGCCGAAAAGAATTTGCCAAATTTTCATTACCCAAACCAATTTTTGAATCATTTTATTTTACCAATGCAATATTAGGAATAATTTTAGTTTTCATTTGGTTAAATTTTTACTTCGGCAGAATGTTACCTAGAATAATGTCATTCAGGCATTTGGTTTTTAATCAAATGATTTATTACGGAAAAAATCTTAAAACGACGAAAAAAATATAAAGACGGTTACAAATGACAAAAATTCACTTGCTTAAACATTCACTTGCCAAACATTAGGTTTGCGTAACACTTATTTGTGAAGAGTTTATTTGCTAAGTAATAATTTGGCAAATAAAATTATGCGAAAAATTGTTTAGGAAGTGATAATTTGACAATTTTTTTTTGGTAAAACAAGGGAGACCCGTGTGTTGACTGACGTCAAAATCCTTTGCCATGCCATTCTGGTCTCCGTTGGCCTTTATGGGCAAAAAACTGCTGTTGCTTCATGGCACAATGAAGCCCATAGTGCCGTATCGCACTCACCGTCAAAAATTTAGTTTGTTCAAGCTCACCAAGGCAGGTTGCTCAAAGCATTCGGTGCAACGATCACTAAGTTCTATGTAAATGATCGCTGGCTCGGTGTCATAGAAATAGTTGCGCTAATGTAATTAATTTACATAGACTAACCAGCGTACGCTGGATAGAACAAATACGAGTACAGCTCTAGATTATCGCTTAAATTATCTTAGTACTGATTTAACATACTGTTTATAAATAAGTAAAAATACATATTTCTAATAAAGCACGTTGACTTTTTATTTTTAACCTTTCCAGTCCCACTCCTGAAAACGGCCTGCACTTCCTCCGTTGTTAACATTTTATCTAGTAGAGAAGTAGAAAGGGATTTTTTTTATTGGTATAAACTAGTGCTTGACCGCGATCCCACCTGGCGGTAAGCACTGATATAATCGTTTACGGTGAGGTGCACTAGTTTATTAAGTTTATATCAAGATTGACTGTTGAGAGCGTTCCTTTTACATTCGCTGCACTGGTGGCAGTGAACGAGTAAAAAATGAAAAAAAAATAGTAAACCTTAGAGCAACGATCCATAAATTTCTTTAACGTAAATTAAAACTGATTAAATAACGAGGGCCCTCGCTTGCATAAAAAGGCATAGTCTTAATCCCAGAAAGTCTGTGTTAATAATTTTTTAGATAGGAAAAAGAATTCCTTAAATAATTTAAGAAATTCCTAAATCTGTAGAATGTCGCATTCTACTGCTGGACTTGGACCCCGGCCAAGCGTCGCCACAAGGACCGTTCCTATGTGTCTCGCATCCATCGGATGTTATGACAGGATATTATGCTGAAAGAAATTAAATTTCGTTCAATTAAAATTAAAGTTGGTTTGTGGATGGGTGACCATTTCAATATACCGAGTTTCCTCCGTGCCTCGGAAAGCACGTTAAGCCGTAGGTCCCGGCTGTCATTTGTAGATCTTTGGCAGTCGTTACGAATAGCTAAATCCGGTTTGACTGGAGCCGCCAATATAGTTGGGAAAAGGCCAGGCAGATGATGATGTACCATATTCTAAAAAGTAAAGATTTGATTGATTGACCTGTCGTTATGATCATTCTCCTACACTTTGTGAGGTAAAGGTACACTCCCAAGCAATTTGAGGACTTGCCTAATTGTCATACTTCGGTCACAGATGTCAAGAAACTACAACGACTGGCCTGTTGGTCTAGTGGTTAGTGACCCTGACTGCTGTGCTGGAGGTCGTGGGTTCGATTCCCATCCAGGACAAATGTTTGTGTGATGAGCACGATCATTTGTTCTGTGTCTGGGTGTAATTTATCTATAATATGTATGTATTTAGAAATATATAAGTATGTTTATCAGTTGTCTAGTACCCATAATACAAGCTCTTAGCTTGGGACTAGACGATGTTGTGTGAAAGTTAAAAAAAGGACAGAAAATCCAAAAAAAAAAATGCTTTTATAAAAACAAAATACAGAAAATTACAGTTTTATAAAAGGAAAGTAACAGCAAAGTACTTCAAGTACAACATCTGTTTACTGCACCGGTTTGTAAGGCGTCTTTCAAACAACCTGAAAAAAATAGAAGGCATTTAGAGAAATATTCTATCACTAGTTGCGCCCCGTGGTTTCACCCGCGTGGTGAGTGTATTAGTAAGTATCTTTATGAATTCTAGCCTATGTATTATTCTGATATGTAAGGTATGTTATTGTGGAGTTTCATCAAAATCATAAACTTTCGGGTTTATAATATTATATAAGTAGGATTTTTAGCAACTGTTTTAGGAGAAATGGTCAGCAAACTACACTTTGAAGGTAATACTCTAGTTGTGAAATTATAACGCAATCATAACTACTTTTATCCAAAGGATTAATTGGTTTGGTGGAATATACAGGCAGGATTATAATAGCACAATCAATCTTATAATGTTTCCAATGCTTTTTTTTTTCGGTATGGCAATCATCAGAATGACTTCTCCCACTCTTGTGCGGAGCGGGAGGGCGTGTCAGACTCTTACTGACTAAACCCCTGCCCCGTTACTTCGTTGCCTTCGATCTGGGGAACACGGTGACAATTTATCGGGTTTTCCGTGTTCCCCAGAGGCTTCGGCCCTACCAGGCCCCCACAGTTTGCTAGGAGTCTATGAGAATGAATATGTCGTAATTCACCACGCGGGTTTAGTGCGGTTTGGTGAATGACACATGTCGTTTAACGTTTGAATCCCCGACCGGTCCTATGAGACCGTGCTGTTATTGTTTTACTATTGTGTCTCGTTTCGCGGGTATCTGAGTAATTAATATTTGGTTCTAGCTAAGACATGCCGGTAGTTTTTATGATTTTTCATTCACCGTTTTGAAAGCAGTGCTGATGCAAAAAATGACACAAAGTAAAGCGCCTGTCTGAGTTTGAGTCCACGACGTACAACCGTAAATTGGAGACGTTACCACTGGACCGCCACTGCTAACAGGACAAATAAAAATAAAGTAATCATAGGCATGTTACTAAAAGATTTATAAATAAACATGGATAGATGGAGAAGGAGAGAGAAGAGTCAGTAATATAGTGACTGCTGACAGGTTAGAATCGAAGAAAAAAAAAACGTGCTGCACCGTCCACAAGTAATGTGGTCATTATATAATATTATTATGGTTTCTCACAATCAGTCTCATCAGAAGGCTTAAAGTCACCCAAAGAGCAATGGAAAGGGTTATGTTTGGAGTTTCCTTGCGTGATCACATCAGAAATGAAGATATCCGCAAGAGAACCAAGGTTACCGACATAGATCGAAGCAGTGGGCAGGGTAGATTGCTCGTCGAACAGATGGTCGATGGAGACGGAAGGTTCTGGAGTGGCGGCCACGTACCGGAAGACGCAGAGTTGGAAGGCCTCCCACAAGGTGGACCGACGACCTGGCGAGGGTCGCGGGAATCCGATGGATGCGACGCACAGGACCAGTTGTCGTGGCGACGCTTGGGGGAGGTCTAGCAGTGGACGTATTTCGGCTGAGATGATGATGATGAGATATTGTCAGTTTTCTTTACCTACCTGTTTTGTTATGTTTTCTTGCCGCGTGTATACCAGGTATACTACCGTTACTTTGTTCTACTACTATTACTGGGCGCACAGGATCCCTTGACAAATCTATCAGTTGGCGCTTCGACGGTCCTGCTTCCCGTTGCTAGAAATTAAAAAAGAACATGGGTTTATTACAGGTGTTTCTTTAGTTTTTGGGAGGTATGTGGAACAGAGAGTAAAGTCCCACATACCTCCGTTGAAAAGGGAGGATCCTCCGACCGAAGGAGGTGTTCTGTCTGGTGGGCTACTGCCCGATAGATGATTTCGGGCTGTTGTATATATTCAAATCTTTATTAATAATAAAAAAAATTTGCTTGCGCGATGCAGGGTTCCGTGACGTCATATCTAGTAGGTGTCGCTACAACTTCATCAACAGTTAAACTCTTACTTAATTTTTCTTTCCATGACATACTTACTGGCTCCACCATCATGGCATCACTTGCTGTCCTGCTCTTGTGCAGCCTGTACTCCTGGTGACGCTCCTGTGTTGTGGGCATGTCTGCCGTGCCAGGAGCGACGTCTATCACCATGTGCTCTGGCTTCCTCGGCTCGCTAGTCCGGCCCGGACAGGACTCCACCTCGGTAGAAAACCTTCGATAGCCCTGATGGATAAGAGGAGTCTCTAGAATTTGTAAGGTTTCGGTCATATATGACGATTGCTTTGATTAATTATTTAATGAATTACGAAAAAACCGGGCATGTGCGAGGTGTCTCGTATCCACCGGAGGCCTTCGGATTCATCATCATTTCAGCTAAAGGACATCCACTCTTGGACATAGGTCTCCCTTCGAATTAGGACACTTGATACTTTGACACTTCTATTAGGATCCATTCGCGAAGCCTTGGGCTATATAGCTAAGGTAAAATAAATATCGCATATCACCTCAAAAACCTGTATAGACGGCTTGGTCTCCACAGACGCAGAGCTGGACAGCGGCATGGCGTCACTGCACTGACAGCACAGCATGGACAGCCCGAAGGTTATGACGTCGGACACCACCTGGACATAGCGCCAGAGCCTCACGAACCTCTGGATCAGAGGGTGGAACGCGTAGCAGCTCACCGTTAACATATAGCTGGCATTGAAGCAACCAGGGATCAAGGAGTTCCTGAGATTTGCTGGTCCCTGGTCGCAATGGGTGGAAAGGGAGGTAAAAAATTATAGCAGTCGCTTCATAGGTTTACAAGTAACGTTGTCAATTAAAGACTGACAGAGAGGATGACGGAAAGGAACTGTGATTAGTCTTTGGAATGGGTTGCGAAAATGTTGTTACAAAAGAGGTTTGTGATTGCTGAAAATTTTTCTGGAGTTTTCGAGCTTGGGCTTGATCATTGCTTTAGTATACGATCGTCATGTTCATTTGTAAGAGCAAACTTGACGCGTGTCGTTGCGCTGAGCGATGGCAAATGGAAACGCCTCATCGTGTGGTAGTCACCTCAGAGTGCTTCGAAGCATGAGGCAGCCTGACGCTGCGACGATTTCGAGCAAATCTTCGCAGCGTCGAGTAAAATCGTCATAAAAAAAACATCATCAAATCGAGCGGAGAGTAAGGGTCAGTTCGCACCGAGACGCGACGCGATGATGCAGGAAAAGGCCAGTGATTTCGCGCTGCGCCGCGCGCCGCCATGAGACGCATTGCAACGTTGCTAAGCGTATAAACGAGGCGAATATAAAAACGTTCCGCAGCGAGACGCCGCGCGGCGTCTCGAGGCGCAGCGCTGCATGAAGCAACGGATTCTAATTTCTCACAATGAAATGTGTATCTTTTCGTGTAGTAAATAAAGTTCTATTTTGAGTCACTCTATTAAAATATGCATGCAGCGTCGCGTCTCGGTGTGAGCTGACCCTTAGGTACGGCGCAAATGAAACTTCACCCGCAACCACCAGAGGCTGTCGCGCGCAGAGGCCAGTGACAACCATCGGCGTTTGGAAACCGCAACATTTTATAACTCACTCCCTGCTGCGCATTCTTACCATGGACTCAGATATGGAAAATAACACAATGCTGCGTCGTGCCGCGGGATACCGCAGCACAATCTGCTGTGCCATGCTATGCCATGCCGACAGTGGGCCTTAACGGTTAACTGCGCGGGAGTTAGAGCAATCCCTCCAGCCACCCATGGCCCCACCGACATCATGTTATACGAGTGGCTGTCGCTCACCTCCGACTCTGCTAGTAATGAGGCGGTAGCATGCGAAGCCGCCGGTGTCGGTGGCGGATTTCATATACCTATTTTGTATAGAAGCAGCGCACACGTGTAGACAGCTGTGGCGACCACTCGCTACAGCAGTGTTGCGACTACTAGCTACTTGTGTGGTCGCTACGGGCCACTAAAGGCCGGCACCCACTGCCGGCATGGCATGGCATGGCACCACCACCACCATGGCACCGGTATCCCGCGGCGTTCCATGGCATGCCGTGGCATGGCAGGTCGTGCTTCGCCATGCCGCGGCGTGCTGCGTCATGCCACAGCATCCTGCGGCACGTCGCAGCATCGTGGTATCGAAATAAAGTAACATGAACTCTAAACTCATTGAAATAAAATTCAAAATAACTTGATTAGTAATAAAATCCTTGGACATGACATGCCGTGCCCTGACGGCACTGGGCGCTGGCCCTTATGGCGCAATTCATTAGTCGATAGGGCCCGCATGGCGGGTGCGAGAGTTTTCTGGAACACGTACCACAGAACTCGCATTCGGGGAACCGTTTTCATTAGTCAATTGGGCCCGCATGCCAAGTGCGATAGAGAGTCATGACCCGCAAGCCGTATATCGACCGATGAATTTCATCGGTTGGTATAAAGCAAGCGGGGAATCCCTGCAGACGGTGTAACGAACATGTATCGACTTGTAAGTTTCATTGGTTGTTATCTCGCCTGCGGGGAGTCCCCGTATGCTGTATACCGAACGAGTTAACGACTAATAAAATTGCGCCATTACGCTGATACACGCCACTGGCATCTAACTGTAGAACCAGTCGCACATGTCCGCCTAGCTTTGCTTCAGAGTACCCTTCCAATCAGATAAAAACATGCTCCTCCTACTAGAGCTGCCAAAACGGAATATATTTTTTTAAATAAAACTCAAAAGTACCTAACAAAATGGTATAATCATTGAAAAATACACATTCTAAGACTTATATAAATACAAAAAACTATAAATAAAATATTCTGATACGAATTGCTACTCAACAAAAATTACGTCTGGGACGGGGAACAGTGTCTAAAGGCACCGGGAACATCTGTCTCTGGATGAGGCAGTGCTGCAGGGTAGGAGGATGGCCAGGCGGCTCCATGGACCTGAGGAGTAAGGCAAACGGTTCATCAGGGTATATCAATCTCGGGGACCTGGGACGAAGGCAAAGAAGAAACAGAAATGGGTTTTTAGTCAGTAAGAGTTTTTTTTGACCTGCCTGCTCCGCCCAGAGTGGGAGAAATTTGATGACTTTCCACCTAAAAAAAGTTGGCGGCCAAGCTGAACGCTTGCCAGAGGGTCATGGCCATCCGGATGGAGCGGGGATACCGCACGATCTCCCGCGAAGCGGCGATCCTCCTCGCTAGCCTGCCACCGTGGGATCTGGAGGCAACAGTCCTTGCACGCATGCACGATTTGCGCGTGGAGATGCAACGCCGGGGCGAAACTCCGCTGCCGCGACAAGTCGCGGCATGGGGGACAGAGTTCCGGCGGGATCTCAGGGTGGCCATGGCGACAGCGACTGTCGCAACCCAGTGCTGGGCACGCCGTCATTGAGGCGGTTAGGCCCCTCTTTGAGGAGTGGTTGGAAAGAGGTCACGGCGTCCTCTCTTTCCGTATGACGCAGGTCCTCACCGGACACGGTAAGTTCCGGAGGTTCCTGCATCGAATCAAGCAGGAGAGGACGCCCGGGTGTCGCCACTGTGTGGACCGCCCGGAGGACACGGTGGAGCACACGGTAGAAGTGTGCCCCGCTTGGGCGGAGCACCGCCGTGTCCTTGTGGAGGCGGCTATCGGGAGCGGCGACCTCTCGCGCCGGGCCCTGGTTCAGGCCATGGTCCGGAGCGAGGAGGATTGGCATGCGGTCGCCTCCTTCTGCGAAGCAATAATGCTCGTGAAGGAGGCTGCTGACCGCGAGCGCGTGAGGGAACGGTCCTCACGCCGCCGCCGCCGAGATCCCGATCCCGATTTCCGACCACCGTAGGCGCGGGTTCGCGGACGGCGAGCACTGGGTAGCTCGCTGTCCGGCAGTCTGGAACTAATCTGGACCGAGCCCAGTCGTCAACGGCGCGTTCTGTTCCACGCGCGCCTCAAGGAGATGTCAGCAAACTGTAGGGGCCCGGTAGGGCCGAAGCCTCTGGGGGGAACACGTGGTATTCCTAAAGGTTGACACCCAGTTCCCCCCAGAACGAAGGCAACGAAAGAACGGGGTAGGGGTTTAGTCAGTGAGAGTCTGACACGCCCTCCCGCTCCGCCCAAGAGCGGGGGAAGTCATTCTGATGATTCCCCTACCAGAAAAAAAAACCTAAAAAAAGTTACTGTTGGTTTAATATCTTACTTGGGGTGTTTGGCATCCCACTCGTTCATCTTCCTGCTGAGCGCCCTGAGTGGAGACAGCTCTTCAGTGGGGTCGCCGACAGGCCTCTTGTTACGACACTTTGGGTTCCGACAGGGTATGCACTTACAAACTGAAATAATTATAGTTAATTTCTTAATATTCCTGTGATGTTATCTACGAGACGCACAGGACCGGTCATTGCGGCGACGCTAAGGGTAAGCCTATATTCAGCAGTGTATGTCTTCCAGCTGAGATGATGATGATGTTACCTTTTTTTAACCTAGATTAGTTTGTCAAGTGGGCAGGGCACATTGCGCGGAAAGTGTTGGAAAACGCAGCGTTAAAAGGCCTCCCACAAGGTAGTCTGATGACCTTGTGAGGGTCGTGGTAGTTGTGGCGACGCTTGGGGGAGATCTATGTCCAGCAGTGGACGTCTTTTGGCTGAAATAATGAATAAAATTGAATGTTGTGAAAGTGTTAGAAGTAACAAGACCTTTGCTAATTGAGGAGCTCGTGGCTAGATAGCAGCCGCACGGGTCGATCTTCCAGATTAAGCAACGCTTGCCAAGGTTGGTCTGTAGATGAGTGATCATCTTTAAATACCAAGTTTCCTTTGAGCCTTGGAAAGCACGTTAAGTCGTAGGTCCCGGCTGTGATTTGTAGATCCTTGGCAGTCATTACGGATAGTCAGAAATCAGTAAATCTGACTGCAGTCTTGCCATGAAGTACCGTGTTACCCCAGTTAATGGGTTGTGGAGGTCTGGTAGGTAGTCGCTCCTCGTAAAATACTGGTATTCAGCTAAACCCGGCTTGACTGGAAGCCGACCCTAATATAGTTGGGAAAAGGCTAGGTAGATGATGCAATGTGTAGGTATTGTTGATCGAAGCCTTTATGCCGGAGCCTGAAGAGAAGATATGCCTAAACATTACCATGCTTCTTCTCCTTTTTCTTCGGTAGTGGTGCGGGCTGGCCGTGCTTATACTCGCGAGAGCCCAGCGAGCACATGGACTGGGGCAGCTTCGCCTCGAACAACGTGTTAATCAGCTCTGAGGACAAAGAACTACTCTGAGGACAAAGAGACTATACTTCGTCCATTCTAGAGGAACACCCAAAAGAAGTACCGGGTAAAACGGGGTGAATAGGATTGTAGGGGTGAATAGGAACAAAACTTTGGCTTTACTTTGGTTACATATTTTATACAGATTTATATCTCAGCATTGACTTTTTATACAATTAATGAATAAATAAGAGTACTTAAATTCTGGAAAAACCGGTTAAATAACGAGAAAATCCACTTCAAATTTTTGTTCCTATTCACCCTTGAGTTTCTATTCACCCCATTTTACGGTACTTAAACATCAGTCTATCTTTCCAGGGTCTATTATTATTGTTCTTCTTCTGCTTTTCGAATCGATGGTAAACTCGTCAAATTTTGAGCCCAGTAGGTGGCTACGTTAATTGCAGCATCAGTGGCACCCATTAAGTCCTTCAAAGTTTAGGTATCTGAGCACTTGGGGCACTCCAAAGTGTGGCTCATGTGTTGAACAGAAGCACCGCACTCACATTGTATATCCGACGGGGGTCTATAAATCCGTTCTCTATTATTATTAATAACTTATGCTTAAATATTATTATATTATTATACCTAGCTTATATTGGAGGAGCTCGTGGCTAAATAATAACAGCCGCACAGGTCGATCTTCAAGGATAAGCCACGCTTGCCTAGGTTGGTCTGTGGATGGGTGACCATCTTAACATAACGAGTTTCCTCCGTGCCTCGGAAAGCACGTTAAGCCGTTGGTCCCGGCTGTCATTTGGAGATCTTTGGCAGTCGTTACGGATAGTCAGAAGCCAGTAAATCTGACTCCAGTCTTGCCATGAAGTACCGTGTTACCCCAGTTAATGGGTTGTGGAGGTCTGGTAGGCAGCCGCTCCTCGTAAAATACTGGTATTCAGCTAAATCCGGCTTGACTGGAAGCCGACCCCAATATAGTTGGGAAAAGGCTAGGCAGATGATGATGATGACCTAGCTTATATTGTCCCACTGCTGGGCAAAGCTCGTCTTCCAACTTGTGCTTTGTTCTATAAAAAGCGATGGTCCAAAAAAAACCCAGAGTCGATTCAGACAAAATAGGTATCAATAGCTTTATTAAAATGCACAATTTACTTCACCGAAAAAAAATTGCCCATATCCATGGGGTATATGAGTTATAGACGAACAAAGTATATATTATGGAAAAATCGTGAATAACTTGTTATTTTTACCAGTTTTTGCAACAGCAATATATTAATAATAATAATCATAGGACAATAATAAATATAACTAGCGATCATATGCAACTATCAAGTTCAAAGTCCTTTATTAATGAGATTACGTCGGGACAAG
Organism: Mythimna separata; assembly: GCA_030763345.1. Classification (NCBI taxonomy): domain Eukaryota; kingdom Metazoa; phylum Arthropoda; class Insecta; order Lepidoptera; family Noctuidae; genus Mythimna; species Mythimna separata. Next base: position 828,134 of record JAKKIA010000039.1, read on the forward strand.
AACATATTACTGTTATATTTTATGAACACGTGGTATTCCGAAAGGTTGACACCGAGTCCCCCCAGATTATAGACAACGAAGGAACCGGGTAGGGGTTTAGTCAGTAAGAGTCTGACACGCCCTCGCGCTCCGCCCAAGAGCGGGAGAAGTCATTCTGATGATTACCAGAAAAAAAAGCTGTTATGTTTTATATAACACGAATAGGATTTCGGAATACTGTTGCAGCTGTATTCATTGTCGCCGCACATTGGGCAGTTGTGCCCACATAATAAGCATTATATATTATCTGAACTGGGCTAGGTACCAAGACGACCTTATGCATCCTGCTGGGTTTCCATTTGTTTTTTTTTTAAATAAGTGGCTGAAAAAATAAATAATCTGAGACAAAATAGGCACATTCAACTGTAAAAAGATTTCACGACAAGTATCTTGACATATGATTTACAAGCTGTGAAATATAAGATTTCAACTTGATAGGTTCATATAATCGCTACTTTCGTCCTATGATTATTATTATTAATATATTGCTGTTGAAAAAATTGATAAAAATAACAAGTTATTCATTATTAATATATTGCTGTTGCAAAAACTGGTAAAAATAACAAGTTATTCACGATTTTTCCATAATTATATACTTTGTTCGTCTATAACTCATATACCCCATGGATATGGGCAATTTTTTTTCGGTGGGGTAAATTGTGCATTTTAATGAAGCTATTGATACCTAATTTGTCTAAATCGACTCTGGGTTTTTGGTCCATACATTTTTGGACCATCACTTTTAGTTGTGCTTTGGTGCCCGTTACGTGTTATGTTTTCTCTATTTGTGTATCTTATTGTAATATTAATATAAATAACTTGTACTTTTGTCTTCGGCGAACCGCAGCATATGCGCGGCCTGGCCCAGGCCGTGGCCTGCCACGCTGCTATCTTCAACTCCTGCATCTATTTCGGACTTGACCGAATCTGGAGCGACTTCTGTCTTGGAATCTCCAGCGTACAAGTTTTTTTCCTGTCGAAATCGGAAAGTTAGACTGATCAGGGTGTTTGGAGCAATACAATCTAATTGCTAAGAACTTTTTGTTCGCATTTCCAAAAACTCAGTTTTTAAATTAATTTATTATTAATTCATGGAGGAGGAGGAGGAGCTCGTGGCTAGATAATAACAGCCGCACAGGTCGATCTTCAAGGTTAAGCAACGCTTGCCTAAGTTGGTCTGTGGATGGGTGACCATCTTAACATAACGAGTTTCCTCCGTGCCTCGGAAAGCACGTTAAGCCGTTGATCCCGGCTGTCATTTGTAGATCTTTGGCAGTCGTTACGGATAGTCAGAAACCAGTAAAATCTGACTCCAGTCTTGCCATGAAGTACCGTATTACCCCAGTTAAATGGGTTGTGGAGGTCTGGTAGGCAGCCGCTACTCGTAAAATACTGGTATTCAGCTGAATCCGGCTTGACTGGAAGCCGACCCCAATATAGTTGGGAAAAGGCTAGGCAGATGATTAATTCATGAATCCCCGACCGGTCTCATAGGACCGCGCCGTTATTGTCTTACTATTGTGTCTCGTTTCGCGGGTATTGATAGGTTAAGGTAGTATTCAGAAGCCAGTAAATCTGACTCCAGACTTTTTTTTTTTTTTCCAGACTTGCCATGAAGAACCGTGTTACCCCAGTTTAATGGGTTGTGGAGGTCTGGTAGGCAGCCGCTCCTCGTAAAGTACTGGTATTCAGCTAAATCCGGCTTGATTTGAAGCCGACCCCAATTTAGTTGGGAAAATGCTTAGCCTTTTCAACAGCAGCAGTTTAAGCTAGCGTTCAGTTCGGTTCGCGACGTGCGATCGCGACCTGTGGGTATCCATCCTACTAACCAGATTCTACCTTTTCAGTCGGCCGTCGATGGCATAACCAAATCCAGATTAAAATTATCAAAATAATTTTTAGATTAACCTAACTTTTTGACTTATGAATATATTTAGTTTTCTACACCATTAACTAAAATCATACGAAACAAGAGCATGTCGGGCCACGCTCAGTGTAGTGTTCCGTAGTTTCCCGTCCGTCACAATAAGTGTCCTCAATTTTTCAAAAACTGTTCATCCCATCAAGTTCAAAATAATTTTCCTATAAAGTCTTTATAAAGCTCTACTTTCCAGATTTTTTTCATATTTTCTAAACTATGCACTATGGTTTAAAAGTTAGAGCGGGGGACACATTGTTTTTTCTTTTGGAGTGATTATTTCCGAAATTATTGATATTTTCCAAAAATGATTTCAGTAAATCCCTATTCATTTTTGAATACCTATCCAACAATATATAACACGTTAGGGTTGAAATAAAAAAAACACTTTCCACTTTACATGTAGGGGGACTATCCTAATTAAACATTTTTTCCAATTTTTATTTTACTACTTTCTCGGCGTGATTGATATACATATCGATACCAACAGTTTTCTAGTGCTAACGATAACGGTCACAGAGATTAAGCGAGGACGGACGGACGCAGCCACGCGGGAGGGACGGACGGACAGACATGGCGAAACTATAAGGGTTCCGTTTCTGCCATTTGGCTGCGGAACCTATTTATTTAAAAACATCAACAAATCTAGAAAGATGAAAAAGAGGTCGTACGCAAAATATGTGCTTTAGTCGTGGAGTTGCAGATATCAGCCTGATAACACTAGATGACGATGATGAAAATGCTGTTCCAACGTACCGGTTCCACCTTCAGATTCTGTATACCCGGAATGTTATTGATAAACTTCCAGAAGGAACAGACTTTCTGTTGCGTGAATTCCTTGTCTTCAGCGTTTGGAGTAAAGTCCATGATGACGTGCTGGGCTTGCAGGGGCTCCCCGCAAGCTTCCGACCCAAACACGCTAAACGTGTCGGAAGGTTTCGGGTTACTGCTGTCAGTTGACCATACCCATGAACGACTACTGTCCTCGTACAAGTAGCGAGTAGAATCGTCGCCCATTTATAAAAAAATAAACGAAAAATAGTATTAAGAAAATATAACGTCCTGAGACTATAAAATTCTTTATTGTCAATGACAGATTGTGACATTTACAATAGAACACTATTGACAGCTTTTCTATCATGCCAGTGTCAGTTTGAAAATATAAAAAAAAAACCGGGCAAGTGCGAGTCGGACTCGCGCACTGAGGGTTTCCTACCAACCTACCTATAAAAACAGTTTAATTCTCGAATCGAGTCTTGAAGACTTTTCAATTTTTTTTTCTTGTGACGTAACTAAAAATTTTCAGTTTTCAGACTTTTCCCGATATTAGTGCTATAATACCTTGCTTCGTGCCAAATTTCAAGATTCTAGGTCAACGGGAAGCACCCTATGAGTTTTGATTCCTTTGACAGTGTCGAAATGTACGTTTTTTGCAACATAAACGGGCGTATCTTTTTTTCCCGTCAACTTACAAGTTTGATTTTTGCACAACTTCAAGGGACCGCGGATTTCAATATAATATGGTTTTAATTTCAACTTGATACCTTCACGCGTTCCTGAGAAAAAGGGTCTTGACAGACGGACGGACGGACAGACGGACAACAAAGTGATCCTATAAGGGTTCCGTTTTTTCCTTTTGAGGTACGGAACCCTAAAAACGATATAAGAAGTACTTTTAAGTTTTTAGTCTTATTATAACAACCTGTGTTGTGAGTCCGTATTGTACACTACTGTATACATTCAACGGTGGGGGGGGGGGGGGGGGGGGGTCCACATTGGCGTCGGCGTCGGGTCGACGATGAAGTACCTGGGACTCGTCCTCGACAGCCGGTGGACTTTCGAGGAGCATTTCCGACGTTTGGCCCCCAAACTGGACAGGTCTGGGGCCGCTTGGAGGGCCAGGTAAGCGACCGGCGGCCAAACTGAACGCTTGCCAGAGGGTCATGGCCATCCGGATGGTGCGGGTATACTGCACGATCTCCCGCGAAGCGGCGAGCCTCCTCGCTGGCCTGCCACCGTGGGATCTGGAGGCAACAGTCCTTGCACGCATGGACGATTTGCGCGTGGAGATGCAACGCCGGGGCGAAACTCCGCTGCCACGACAAGTCGCGGCATGGCGGACAGAGTTCCGGCGGGATCTCAGGGTGGCATGGCGACTGCGACTGTCGCAACCCAGTGCTGGGCACGCCGTCATTGAGGCGGTAAGTCCCCTCTTTGAGGAGTGGTTGGAAAGAGGCCACGGCGTCTTCTCGTTCCGTATGACGCAGGTCCTCACCGGACACGGTAAGTTCGGGAGGTTCCTGCATCGGATCAAGCAGGAGAGGACGCCCGGGTGTCGCCACTGTGTGGACCGCCCGGAGAACACGGCGGCGGAGCACCGCCGTGTCCTTGTGGAGGCTATCGGCGGCGGCGACCTCTCGCGCCGGGCCCTGGTTCAGGCCATGGTCCGAGGACCATGAAGGAGGCTGCGGACCGGGAGCGCGTGAGGGAACGGCTCGCACGCCGCCGCCGCCGAGATCCCAAGCTTGTTGATGTTTTGAAATCATCATATTTATGTTTATTAAAAAAAATACATTTATTTAATTTCTTATAAAGTAATAATCGATGTATCTACAGGTATTTTTTCATAAGTTTTTTTTTATTAACTTGCCATGTATCTATGTAAGTAACTGTGTATATTCGGGTCAAATCTTGCAACTCAATTTTGAAGCAGATATCTTCAACCGACTAAGCACTAATTTTCTATACTCGTTTAGTTTAGATGACAAGTGAAGGCTTAATTTTAATGGACATTAAGGGACGCTAATGAATCATTAACTGTCTCTGAGTGCCGGTGTTAGTAGTGTCTACTTAGTATTAGTATAGTAGTTTACTGAGAATACAAATGCAAGTTAAATAGATATCACTTCTTCTTCCTGCCCTTATCCCGTATTACTTTGGGTCGGCCCCGTAGGGTTGGCGAATGTCACATGGTCGAATTGTTGGTTCTAGCGCATGCCAGTGTCCTCACCAGTGATAGGAATAGGTAGTGCCTATTTGCCTAAACTTCGAAGAACAGAGGCAAGAAACGGAGACTTCCTTAGGACTAAATTTTGTTCCGAGACATCTGTCCCGAAATTTCAAGACAACACTTAAATACATTTAAAAAAATTGTTATTTGGAATAAGTAATTCGTCTATATTTACCTAAAGTTTGCGACTTATTCTCGATATTCTCTATAGTAGAAAGAATTTATCATTAAAAAATCCGGCCAAGAGCGTGTCGGGCCACGCTCAGTGTAGGGTTCCGTAGTTTCCCATCCGTCACAATAAGTATCTCCAAATTGTCAAAAACATTTACAAAAATTTAAGTACTGTCTCGAAATTTCGGGAGTCTCGGAAAAAAATTAGTCCTAAGGAAGTCTCCGTTTCTTGTCTCTGTTCTTCGAAGTTTAGGCAAATAGGCACTACCTATTCCTATCACTGGTCCTCACAATATTTTTCTTCACCGTTTTGAGAGCAGTGGTTATTAATTAAATTCTTCTTCTTCTTCTTCTCGATTCGATGGTAAACTCGTCAGACTTTTTGGGCCCAGTAAGTAGCCACGTTAATAGCCGCATCAGTGGCGCTCATAAGATCCTCCAGAGTGCAGGTGTAGGGGCACTGGGGGCACTCCAACATGTGGCTCATGTTTTGAACAGGAGCACCGCACTCGCATTGTGTATCCAACGGGTCTGTAAAACCCCATTTCGCCAGATTGTACTTGCAGCGGCCTACCTGGGTACGCAACCTATTTAGTGCTTTCCATACAGACCACTGCAAGTCCCGCCCGGGCGGAAGATGTCCTTGGGGTTTTAAGAAATCAGATGGTGGTAGGTGATGTTTTTCCCAGAGCTTCATTCTTGCTTTAGGTGGTGGGTCAAGAATGGCCTCTGTGCAACGAAGAAAGCTCTTCCGGCTCTTAAGTCTACTTGGTGGTATTTTGTGTTCGAAGAGGGGATGTCGGGAATCGGATTCTTGATTTTTCTTTTCGATCGCGCATGCGACATCCCTACGAACGGCTGGTGGGGCAATACCGGTCAGTGGATACAGCTTATTAAGTGGAGTCGGTTTAAGGCATCCCGATATAATTCGACACGTCTCGTTCAGGGCGATGTCGACTTGCTTTGCGTGTACTGATCGGTGCCACACTGGGCACGCAAATTCACCTGCAGAGAGGCATAGCGACATGCCAGAAGTGCGAAGAATATCGGGTGAAGCTCCCCACTTGGTAGAAATAAGGCAGCGCAACAGGTTGTTACGGGACCCAACCTTCTGCTTCGTGTTGAGGCAGTGCACGCTAAAAGTCAACGCTCTGTCCAATGCCACACCCAGATACCTCGGGTTTTTGCAGTGTTCTACGACAGTACCCCGCCACGAGATGTTAAGAAACCTATTCGAAGAGCTATTGCGGAGATGGAACGCGCAAGATTGCGTTTTGGACGGGTTCGGGCGAAGAGCATTATTGTCGTAGTACATACCAAGAGACTCCAGCGCTTGTGTCAAAGTAATCTCAACTTCTTCGAAAGTAAAAGATTGCGCCGCCAAGGCTAAGTCATCAGCATATAAGAAGCGTTCAGTATGCTGCGTTGAGGGCTGGTCGTTGGTATAGATATTAAATAACGTGGGGGCTAGGGAATGCAAATGCATCGTGTTTTAAAAATCCGGATTTTTTTAAACGGATTTTGTGTCCAATCCGGATTATCCGGATTTTACGGATTTTTCATGAAAATTAAAGAAACCTACTTATATTAGTTTATTAACATGATGCTTCCCTTCACACGATTGCCCTTCGCCGTTTTGAGAGCAGTAGATCTCAAAAGGCGAGGGGAAACATCGTGAGGAAACCGGCCAGTCCTAGAACCAAAACTTATAGGACATGTAGCATCCACAAACTCACACTGGGCCCGCCTGGTGGATTACGGCCTCTCCAAGAAGCCGTTTTCCCAACATGTACAGACAAAGAATGTATATTTTTTTCATTTTTGGGTTGGAAATTATCCAATGACCTCTCCCGTTTTAGGAGAGCGGAATATCAGATTTTTAGTGACTAAAATCCACTCTTCTTCCTTCTTTGTCTTCGTTCTAGGGCTCCGGGGTTCACTTTCACATAACCCATGGCAACAGTAGGCTTCGACCCAGCTGGGCCACTACGATTTGTATCACCTTGATACACACTACGCGCCGTGGCGGGGTCGATGAGCTACCCATTGCTCGCCATCCGCAAGCCTGCGCCTACGGTAGCTGGAAATTGGGGTCTGGATCCGGGAGCTGGAGCCTGAGGATCATTCCCTCGCACATGCAGACACGACCGGAGAGAGATCAGGTGCAGGACCCACAGCTTGACGTGTTTTCAGAGGCATGGGGTTATCATACCACCAACTTCTAAACTAGTGTTCGTCCGACAAGACACTCAAACGTCAGTCCTTAACCATAAGCTCCACCGTGTCCTCCAGGCGATCGATCCGCATAATAATGACACCTGGGCGTTTCTTTCGCACAAATCCGACGCAGAATCCTCTCGAACTTACCACGTCCGGTGAGGAGCTGTGTCATGTGGAAGGTGAGAACGCAGTGATGTCTTTCCAACCACTTCTCAAAGAGGGGACTTATAGCCATAATTATGGCGTGCCCAAAGAATGTAGTAGGGTTTGTAATTAGTTCATACTTTTTTCTGTCAGCATGATGATGCTTGGCGCCTTAAAAGACGTTCAGTCTTTTTTGGGCACGCATGCATTACAATTTGACATACGGGTAGACCACGAATTATATTGGACCCACGTTACGGTATTTTTTTTCTGAATTTACTTGATTATCCGTCTTCCACGCGGGTGAAGCCACGGGCAAAAGCTACTGCTAAACTAATAATAAAAGTAGATAATATCATCGCGAATTAAAAAAATTTATTATTCAGAAAATCCGCGGATTTGATTTTCAAATCCGGATTTACAAGTCGAGTAAAAATGTGCGGATATCCGGATTTTTCGGATTACGGATAGTCCGGATTGCATTCCCTAGCCCAGGATGTAGTAGGTTTGGTAATTAGTTCATACTTTTTTCTGTCAGCATGATGACGCTTGGCGCCTTAAAAGACATTCAGTCTTTTTTGGGCACGCATAAATTATAACTTGTTATACGGGTAGACCACGAATTATATTGGATCCACGTTACGGTACTTTTTTTCTGAATTTACTTGGTTATCCGTCTTCCACGCGGGTGAAGCCACGGGCAAAAGCTAGTGCTAAACTAATAATAAAAGTAGATAATATCATCGCGAATTAAAATTTCTTATTATTCAGAAAATCCGCGGATTCGATTTTCAAATCCGGATTTACAAGTCGAGTAAAAATGTGCGGATATCCGGATTTTTCGGATTACGGATAGTCCGGATTGCATTCCCTAGTGGGGGCCAACACACTGCCTTGAGGGAGACCGTTTTTTTGGCGGCGCCATCTGCTCTTACCTGATTGGAGACACACTTGAAAACGGCGGTTGTGCAATAGTTCACCTAAAATATTGACAAACCCTTGGTCGTTAGTTAGCGTACTAACTTTAGTTAGCAGCTTTTTTATGTTTATAGTGTCGTATGCTGCTGACAAGTCTACAAATACGACACCTGTAACCTTTTGAGCCTCGTAACCATCTTCAATGTGCTGAGTTAGCCGGAGGACTTGGCTGGAACAAGACTTGCCGGGTCTGAAGCCTGCCTGCTCCGGGATGAGCTTAGGGTCCACTACTGTAGCAAGGCGATTCAATAACAGCCTTTCAAAAAGCTTATAGGTGTGGCATAGTAGGGATATTGGTCGGTAACTTTTGGGGTCATTGAGAGGCTTTCCTGGTTTCGGGATTGCAATGATTTTGGTCTGTCTCCACAGTTTGGGAATGTTTGTAGTAAGCAAACATTTGTTGAAGAAGGCGAGAAGCCACGATACAGCTACAGGTCCCAGATGCTTTAATTGTTCCACTGTTAAATCATCAACTCCAGCCGCCTTACCAGTTTTTAATGCTTTTATGGCGTGTATTATGTCAGTGAGTGTGAAAGGTTTACTGATCTCGGTGTTAACGCCAGGAGTGCTTACGCTTCTCCGCATTTTAGAAAGTCTGTGTGGTGGTTTGCCGTTGAGTAGCAGCTGGTGGGCAATTTGATTCGCTGTAACGTGTCCTTGGTTAACGGGCTCTGGCGGGTCTCCAGTTAATCTTCGAATAGTAGACCAGGCTTTTTTGCTGTTGTGGGTCATGTTAGTGTTAGTGACTGTTGTAATCCACTTTTGTTTGCGATTATCACCAACTTTTGACAGCAATTCTTCCCCTGCTAATATTGTGTCCTCTGAAAAAGGGTTGGTGTCATATAAGTCTTCATACTTTTTAAGGAGCTTGACAGACTCTTCATCCAAACCTGGTATATATGCAGTGCGGCAGCCTCTTGGTATACACTGACGTGATACAGTCCAGACAGTATTCACAAACAGCTCGTAGTTAGAAGGTGAGGGTTCTATAATACTAAGTTTAGCGTCAACTTCCGCCGAATATTTTTCCCACTTTGCTTTTGAAAAATTAAACCTAGGTCTAAAGGGAACTTGAGTTGGTTTGATTGCAGCATGTATCTCACACATTATAGGTCTGTGTTGTGTGTTTGGGATAGGCTGACACACTAGTTTTGAACTTAGACTCTTAATACTGCTGCTCACAAAAACCAAATCTGGGTTATAACCACGTTGCCAGCGTCGACTGTTAAAAGATGCAGGTAGTTTGGCATTATGAACCAAGGTCAGCTCAGATGCATCGGCCCATTCCTCAACGGAATGGCCATCTGCGTTGGATTCGCGGTAGCCCCAGGATATGCTGTGACTGTTAAAGTCACCTACTATTATTTTTATAAGTTGATTTTCAAAATTTGTTGTTTTATGAAACACAAAAGGAACATTAGGAGGCTTGTAGACTGAGGTGATTGTGCAGGTGCCTATATCCACAGTGAGAACCTCTATGCAGTTGTCGTTATTTGAAAACGCAGACTTAACCAAGATGCGCGGGTTCACGAAAATGGCACTGCCATATTGAGCGTGAGGCGTTTCCAAGACCAAAGACATTCCGGGGATATGCGGCCTAAGGTGGTCAGGGCCACGATGTGTTTCTTGCACACAAAGGATATCACAATGCGTTGTTTGGCATAGTTGGGATAGGAGGTCTAATTAAATTACATAGTGGGAACGTATATTAGGAGGATTAATTAAATTACATAGTGGGAACGTAGTCAAGCACTAGTTTTCGTTAAAGAAATCGCGACCTACAAGTCGGAGCTGTTACCACTGGGTTACTACTGCTCTTGTCTTATATGAAAAATTGTAATGATAAAACACCAATTATCAAAACTATGCTTTGTAACGTGACGAAATATCAACGCGGCACCGCTGCGCCCGCGCCTACCGAACGAGTCGACGAGTCATCACCTCCTCCCCGCGCTACGCGTCCCCGCCGTGGTCTCGCCGGTCTATAAAACACCTCTCAGGGGCCAGCAGCGTTAGTTCAAGTTCGACACGCTACGAGAGTACTCTTCGCAACAACTTAGGTCGGTCACGAATACCTCGCCTCTTGCTGAATTTGAGCTAGCGGCGTGTATTGTTTGTTTGACTGTGTTGGAGACGTTAGCGTAGCGCACATCACTCTGTCCGAGTGATGTGCGGTACGCTAACGAGTAGATATACACCGCGCGTAGGGATTCGTTAGATATTTTCCTATTAGTTAGAACTTTATTTTGTAATTAGCCTCATTTCAACTTTTGTAACTTGTTATTCTGCCTGAGATAGTTCAAATAAATTCATTGTTACATGTATTGTGGGTTTAGTTTATCTCCTCACACATACCCCGCTTACAGCTTGATATAAAAATACTCGTATGACGAATGACAACGTTGAAGTTCACATTTAATGCCAATTACAGAACTCATCATCAGAAGATATTTTGGTTGGGGGGGATCTTAACGGTCACGTAGGTCAGCGTGCTGGAGAGTACGGACGTGTTCACGGTGGTTTTGGCTATGGCCAACTAAATGCAGAGGGAGTCAGCATACTCAGGACCTGCGCTGTGTCGGACCTAGCCATCGCGAATACGTTCTTTCAGAAGAAGCCCCAGCATCTTATTACGTACCGTGGTGGCTCATACTCAACCCAAATTGATTACCTGCTGGTGCGACGGTGCAACATTGGCAAGGTTACCAACTGTAAGGTTATCCCAGGCGAAAGCTTAACGGCTCAACACCGCCTCCTTGTCATGGACCTGGCGATCGTATCAAGGAAAAAAGTGACCCAGAAACGCAATCCCCGCACCAAGTGGTGGCTGCTTAATGGTCCTAAACTGTCGGAATTCATCGCGGAGGTCGAGCACCTCGAGATCAGTTCTCCGCATGAGTCCGCTCAAGAGATATGGAGTAGGATTCATTCAGCAATCACCGCCGCGGGTAAGCGCGTCCTTGGCACTTCTCGTGGTGGTCGCACCATGGACAGGGAGACGTGGTGGTGGGATGACGGGGTGCAGGAGGCGACCCGGAAGAAGAAGGTATTATTTAAGAAGTCCAACTCTCCGGAGGACAGGGAGGCATATGAAGCGGCTAAGCGCGCTTGCAAAAAAACAGTAGCCAGAGCCCGCAGCAAAAGTTTGGCACCCTTGTACGACAAGCTGGAAACTGCGGAGGGGCAAAAGCTTATTTTTAAGCTGGCGCGTGCCCGGGAAGAAGCTACACGGGACATTAGCAAATGCCTCTGTGTAAGGGACGCCCAGGGTAAGCTGCTCTATGATGCCCCCTCTGTTAAGGAGAGATGGTGCACATACTTCGAGGAGCTGTCTAACAAACAGCATCCCCATAACCTTCCTCCCGAACCGCCTCCTAACCTTGGTCTTATTTCCCCTATTTCCCCCGACGAAACTCGCATTGCTCTTCGCCACATGAAGAACCGGAAATCGGTCGGGCCTGACAATGTGCCAATCGAAGTGTGGAAGGCCATGGGCTCACATGGTGTGGACCTTCTGACGGATCTATTTAACCGCATCCTGACCACCAAGGAAATGCCGAACCAGTGGCGATCAAGCCTTATTATTCCTATTTATAAAGGCAAAGGTAGCGTACAGGATTGTAGTAACTACCGCGGTATTAAGATCATGTGCCACACCATGAAGCTCTTCGAGCGCATAATTGACACAAGGCTCCGTAGCGAGTGCACTGTCTCTGAGTGTCAATACGGATTTCGGGCGGGCAACAGCACCATGGACGCAGTGTTCGCCTTGCGGACTCTGACTGAGGCTTACAGGGAGAGAAGGAGAGCTCTGCATATGGCCTTTTTAGACCTGCAGAAGGCCTTCGACTGTGTTCCTCGGCAGTCCATCTGGTGGGCACTTCGCTTCAAGGGTGTGCCCGAGGCCTATATTGACATTATCAGAGACATGTATCGCGATTCCGTGTCCTCTGTCCAGACCGCTGTTGGCGAATCCAAAGTCTTTCCAATATCTGTTGGCGTTCACCAAGGATCGGCTCTCAGCCCGTTCTTGTTTAACGTTGTGCTCGATGTAGTTACGGCATGCATCCAAGACCAGCCTCCATGGCTAATGATGTATGCCGATGACATCGCCCTCGTTAGCCAGAACAAAGCCCAACTTGAGCGGAGGGTCAACATTTGGAAGGACACGCTGGAAAACGGCGGTCTGAGACTAAATGTGGCGAAGACTGAGTACATGTCCTGTGGCAGCACGGATTCAAATACCATCCGAATAGGTTCGGACCGGATCACAAGCTCCGATACGTTCAGGTACCTTGGATCCGTGCTGCACGAGTCTGGCAATGTGGACGACGATGTCCAAGCACGTATAGGCGCGGCTTGGGCAAAATGGCGCGAGGTAACGGGCGTTTTATGTGACCGTAAAATGCCCCCGAAGCTCAAAGGGCAGATATATAAATGCATCATACGTCCTGTCCTCCTGTACGGCGGCGAGTGTTGGCCAGCACTGGGCAGACACACCCAGGAGCTTCGCGTCACGGAGATGAAGATGCTGAGGTGGATGAGCGGCGTAACGCGATCCGATCGCATACGCAACTCATTCATCCGAGGTAGTCTTGGTGTCCGTGACGTGGGGGAAAAACTGCAAGAGTGTCGTCTGCGATGGTATGGCCACATCATGCGCCGTCCTATGGAGTACGTTGGCCGGGGATGCATGAATATGGCTGTCCTTGGCGGTAGGTCGCGTGGTCGCCCTCGCAAGCGCTGGCTGGACGTCGTCAAGTCTGACATGAGAGCCAATGGCCTTACTATCAAGGATGTAGAAGATCGGGCAAAGTGGAGCAAGCTAAGCCGGAAGGCGGACCCTGGCAAAAGCCGGGACTAACGCCTAGTAGAAGAAGAAGAAGACAGAACTCATCAGTCTGACATTGTGGATCTCCCTCATCCATCATCAACAGTTTTGTTCTATCCACTGTCGAGTTTCCTGCTTTTCTACCTGCCCAAGCCAAGGTCTGTTTTGGGTTAGCAAGCCTTATCGGTATCTAATACTACCTTTTTATAATCCGAGAAATCACTGAACCGACTTGATATCTGTCGGATCTTGCTATTATAGCTCTGGCTATTTACAACATTGAAATGTCTGCACGTCCGTCTAGTGCATTTCCCACTTTATCTAAACTATCTACTATTGTACTATGTTCTACAACTTCTACTGTACTGTTGGTATTAGATGTTCAACTAAACGTACCGGCTTCACCATTAGATTCTGTATCTCCGGAGTGTTGTTGATAAACTTCCAAAAGTCACAGATCTTCTTCTGTGATACTTCGTTGTCTATTTCAGCATCCGGCGTGAAGTCAAGTACTAGATGCTGCGAGAAAGCCGGTTCACCACAAGATCCATCGCTGAAGTCACTTAGCGGTTCCGTTGTTTTGGACTCATCATAGCTATCTGAAGAATTCAGGTAGCCGAGACTGTCAATGACCTTATTGGACGACATTAAAAAATTAAACTATCTAACACTTAAATAAAATTAAGCCTACTAAATTCTACAATATTATTAAAACTTTTGCAGTGCTTCGATTGTGCAACGAATCTCAATATTGTGGTAATATTTGTTTTGCTGTCAAATGTCTGTCAAAAAGACATTTTCCTGCCAGTAACAGCCTTGTTAATTCATGAATCCCCGACCGGTCTCATTAGACCGCGCTGTTATTGTCTTACTATTGTGTCTCGTTTCGCGGGTATTGATAGGATTTCAATATAGGGGGAATCAATGTTTTAGTAAACCTCTTTAGATATGTCATCATAATTTCAGCTGAACGACGGCCACTGTTGGTAATAGACCTCCCTCAAGAGTGGCCACATTGAACAGTCCTGTGCGTCTCGCATCTAACGGATTCCCACAGTCCTCAACAGATTGTTCCGAGAGACCTTCCAACGCTGCGTCTCTCGTCATACGTTCTCTCCACTCGAGAATCTTTCGGCCTCATCTGTTCTGCCAGCAATGTAGGGTTCGTCGCCCACTGTTACTTAAGTTTGGCGGTTTTTAGAGATTTATTTGGGCTGGAAAAATCCTCTGACCAGACGGATGTTTTGCCCGAGACGTTGTATATGTTTAAATTGCGCGGAGAACTCAGCGAGATGCAGGATTTCGCAGTGTAGTTCATAAGTGTCATATATGTAGCTACAATCACGCCTCCGACCGTGTACTAATCCTCATGTATGCAAAATCAATAAAAATCTCTCAACATGCCTCTGACGACGTGGCTTATCTACTTGCCAGCTTTTATGCTAACCATCTAACCACCGAAACCAGTTCGAAGAATTTTCAACTCTGATTTTTTGCTCGCAAGGTTCATTTCGACTTGTGTTCTTGGTGGAATGTAGGGCAGGTCTGAAATAGGTCTTTACGCCGGCTAGGGTTAATGGTATTTAAAATATGCAGGGCTCATCTTGGCGACTGCACACTGTGGCCGGTAGCTTAGAATTTAGAATACTGGATGTGGATCGCGGAAGACATTTTATTTAGTTTTTCGCCTACCAGTGGTTTTTTTTAAATCAAATATCTTGTTCTCTGATAAGTTTTATAAGAAGGTCCAAAGCTTACTATAAAAAAATATAAAACTGACTACATCGTTAAGTCTCCAGTCTCATAAGTTATGTTACCAGCAGTCTGTTTTATCCAGTATTTTTAGACAGTCTATTAAATGCCTAAAAGGTTCATAGACCAGGGTCAAAGCCTACAAAAATGGTAAAAAATGAAAACAAATTACAGTAGGATGAAACCCATTAGAAAAGCAAGGGAATATGGTCAAAATGAAAGGAAAAATAAATTACGGTCGATCCGAGTTCGGGAAGTGGGAGGGGGTGAGCTTTTAAGGGTAAAAAATGGTTTATCTTGATTTCCGGCAAAACTACAAGTCCTATGGAAAAAAGTTAAATAGCAAAGTTGTAGGCAATAAAAAGATCTACAACTTTTGTATTTGCAGATTTTTCACATAACCTCAAAATTTAGGTGAAAAATTCAAAAAACCAAGTTTTTGGTTTTTTATTTATATCTTTTTCAAATAAAATATTTTTTTCTACGAAATTTGGTGAAAACTTACCTTATTATGTCCCAAATACACTGTAATTTATTTGATTAATAGTACATTATGATACAAGTGTGTAATGTGTGCGATTACCGTCGCGGTGGTATTAAGATCCGAGCCGTGGCGAGGATCTTAAGAGAACCAAGAACGGTAATCGCCGATTACTCACGTGTATCATACGACGTTTTTCGACACACTTGTGAAGAAAATAAACGAAAAATCAGCTTATTTAGTAAGTATATGAAAAGTTTATTTAGAGAAACAGTTCGTAAATGTGCAGTCAGTAAAGTTATAATTAACTATTTTTGACTGTATAGTGGTCCCATGACTTAGATTTTCTACTTGAAGGCGTACAGCATAAATCATTTTCCTCATAAATAGTTGTTGTAGACATTTTTGTAAAATCTGTATTTTATTTTTAAATATGGCGGCTAAAAAATTGACTTTTCTTAAACGCGCGCATGCGCGAAAAATGGCGGCCATAGACTAGCTACTCTAGCTCTTGGTTTAGAAAAAATAAGAATGAGGTTGCATATAAACAGAAAATACAAATTAGATGAAAGATTTAATTAATTATTTATGTAAAATTTTAAACAGTTTATTTAAACACGAAATTGCATGAAATAAGTAAGCAAAACACTAATTCATGCTATTGAACGCAATAACAAATTTTATTCTTTTTTGTTTTAAAACTCTTTTTGACAAAAAAGAGGTTAAACAAAAAGGTTCTAACTACATTACCGCACATGTGCATAATAGTAATCAAAATGTCACAGTTTGGTAACGAGTCCCTTTATATACCTAAGTGCAGTGCAATAACAGCCACTTTATGAGCAAGTGTGTCGATAAAATATTTATTTTTTCGCTTCATTTTAATTTAATATCAAAAAAGCACCCTAATTTTCAATCAAAAATTCTGACGTCAAATTATCAGCTTTTTTCAAAAAGTTTGGGGGCTTTTTGTTCGTTGAAATATCTACTTTCTGATGGTGTAAAGAAAAATATACATTACTATAGGAAATAATCTTAGAAAATGCAAAAAATTGAAAAAACCTCAAATTCGAAAAAAAAATTTTAATCATTATGTACAATTTTGAGGTATTTATTAAAATTTACACTTTAATTACTCAAAAAACGTAAGATTTCATGTTTTATTGATAAACGAAAAAAATACAAATTAAAATATACTTCTATAATTAACAAACAAATAAGTTAATAAAGTTAATATTTAATATGTCTATCTACAATATTTTGAAAAAGTTGTAGAATCTTCTTTAAATAATATTTGTAGATGCCTATTTATTGCTGTTTTAAAAATAATTTATATACCTGAGTGACCTTCGGTGAATTTAAGCCCATTGTAAGTTATTTCATTGAGAAGTGGGGATGGACCTAGGAGAGTCTGAGCCTTACTACATACCTGCTATTTCATAGCAGCTGTAAAGACCGTTAGTCAGTATTTGAGATACAGAGTAGTGTACAACATCGTTTTTAAAAATACACGTGCAGGCTGAGTTACTCTAAGTGATTTGTGAGAAATTTACTTTACGTACTTTACGTTTGGAATCTGCATAGCAAGGTAAATACTATCTATATTTCAATCTATATTAATCAGCTTCAAAATAAAAATAGTAATATTTTCTTTTATAAATAGTATGTTTAACGTAACATAACCTAAAAAATTGAAATTGAATGATATTTCATTACAAGAATAAAAAAATAGTAACTTCGTTTATTTTATACAAACAGATTTAGTTATACTCATGATAAAACTTTGAAGGCATTATTAATTTGATTTTGTCTTTTCAGATTACCAGTATGGAAGAATCTGTTTGTATAATCTGCAATAAGTCAGACGACAAGCAAGTGTATGAAATAAAAAAAACAGCTTTGAATCGTTTAGTGGCGTCTAGCAAGAAGAGAATCGACAATAGATACAAAAAAATTGAAACTTTAACATCAGCTCTTATTCATTGAACTTGTCAAAGTCATTATAATGATAAGACTGCAATAGCTACATTCTGTAGCTCAAGACGTAAGAAATCACAGGAAGGAAAACAAATAAATAAGGACGCTCTTATATTTAATTTTCAATCTCATTGCTTTCTCTGCGGTGGGTTTTTCGGTAATATTTCTAAAGATAAAATTTCATCAGTTCAAAATAACGATACAAGAGAAAATATATTATAGCATATTAAAAAACAAAACACAATTAATGATTTCGATAAAAACATTTTAGCTCGTTTAAGAAATGTGCCTGATTTAGTCGCAATAGAAGCTCATTATCACACTGTTTGTTATTTTGTATGAGATTTTCTATGACATGAATGTAATTCGAGTAAAATAAATACACTTTTTAACTAAACAAAATTGCAGCAATCACATTTTTTTGATGAAATTGTACATAATGATTAAAAAAATTTTTTCGAATTTGAGATTTTTTCAATTTTTTGCATATTCTAAGAATATTTCCTACAGTAATGTATATTTTTCTTTACACCATCAGAAAGTAGACATTTCAACGAACAAAAAGCCCCCAAACTTTTTGAAAAAAGCTGATATTTTGACGTCAGAATTTTTGATTGAAAATTAGGGTGCTTTTTTGATATTAAATTAAAATGAAGCGAAGAAATAAATATTTTTAATCAAATAAATTACAGTGTATTTGGGACATAATAAGGTAAGTTTTCACCAAATTTCGTAGAAAAAAAAATGTTTTAAAAAAAGATATAAATAAAAAACCAAAAACTTGGTTTTTTGAATTTTTCACCTAAATTTTGAGGTTATGTGAAAAATCTGCAAATACAAAAGTTGTAGATCTTTTTATTGCCTACAACTTTGCCATTTAACTTTTTTCCATAGGACTTGTAGTTTTGCCGGAAATCAAGATAAACCATTTTTTACCCTTAAAAGCTCACCCCCTCCCACTTCCCGAACTCGGATCGACCGTAATTTATTTTTCCTTTCAATTTGATCATATTCCCCTACTTTTCTAATGGGTTTCATCCTACTGTAATTTTTTTTGGTTTCAAAAATTATCTACCCTGGTCTATCATGCAATGTATGAAATATTAATTTTGTTTTTGTTTTTACTACTACACAAATTTTTAAAACCCATTCCTATTCCTTCTTTGCCTTATTTTTAGGGTCTGGGGGTTTTCTTTTCTTCAACCCAGGGCTCCAAATACTATATAAAGCCGTTTCCTTGGGTAATCGCATCAGAAATGAGGATATCCACACGTAATCCTGAAATTTGGCATAAACCAAAAATATGGGAAAATTTTTGAAAACTGAAAAGTACTTACGTCACAAGATAAAAAAAATGCGATTCAGAAAAAATTTCAAGGCTCCATACACTGAGACCACAACACAACCTTTTTTTCAATTGTTATTTAAACTAGTGCTTGACCGCGATCCCACCTGATGGTAAGCAGCCTGATTTTGTGACCATTTCTTCTCTCTAATTAGATAATTGTTATAGACTTAGTTTTCAAATAATACGGATATTTTCCGTCTACGTGTTATTTGGATAATTACTATGATTAAAGTTATCTTTTTAATGTTTTAGCGACCGAGACGTGACAATAATTAATATTCCACACAACTTTTTCACATACATGGTATGGCATAACTTTTTCACATACCATGTCCGTCACAATAAATTCGACATTTCCAAAGAGAGACACTCCCAAAGTGGTAAAAAGTGTTCATCCCTGTAATTTCTAAAATAAGTGATTGATAAAACTAAAAAAAATATTTGATGTACATTACCATGCAAACTTCCACCGAAAATTGGTTTAAACGAGATCTAGTAAGTAGTTTTTTTTTTTTTATTTTTTTTTTTTTTTAATATTCCATAAACTAGTGCTTGACTGCAATCCCACCTGATGGTAAGCAGTGATGCAATCGCTGATGGTGAGGCGCACTAGTTTATTAAGAGCCTATTCACTCTAGTCTTGAAGATACCCAAATTATAATCGGACGGAAAGACCGCAGCAGGCAAGTAGTTTATTTTAATACGCCATAAATCGTAAACAGCAATTAAGTTGGTGCGAAACCCTCAGTGCGCGAGTCCGACTCGCACTTGCCCTGTTTTTTAGGGTTCCGTAGCCAAATGGCAAAAACGGAACCCTTATAGTTTCGCCATGTTTGTCCGTCCGTCCTCGCTTAATCTCTGTGACCGTTAGCTCTAGAAAGTTGAAGTTTGGTACCAATATGTATGTCAATTACGTCGACAAAGTGCAAAAATAAAAATTGGAAAAAAATGTTTTATTAGGGTAGCCCTCCTACATGTAAAGTAAAACGTGTTTTTTTTTTTTATTTCAACCCTGACGTGTGATATATTGTTAGATAGGTATTCAAAAATGAATAGGGGTTTCCTAAAATCATTTTTTGATAATGTCAATAATTTCGGAAATAATCGCTCCAAAAGTAAAAAACAATGTGTCCCCCCCCTCTAACTTTTGAACCATAAGTTTAGAAAATAGGAAAAAATCTGGAACGAGAGCTTCATAAAGAATTTCTAGGAAAATTATTTTGAACTTGATGGGACGAACAGTTTTTGAAAAATTGGGGACACTTATTATGACGGACGGGAAACTACGGAACACTACACTGAGCGTGGCCCGACACGCTCTTGGCCGGTTTTTTTATAATGCTCCAGCGACCGCTACTTTTCACGTCCACACCAACAAATCCAAGACTTTCGTCGTCAATAGAGACAGTTATGCAATGGTTGAGGGTCGGAAGCGAGACTCTTGATTACTGTCAAACTGGAGTACCGTCACACTACTCCATGGAGTTTCTTGCATATTCTTCTCCAAAGAGATTCACGCTAAGAATGAAATTTAATTAGCTTCATTTTTTCTGACAGACTGACCTATTGACCTTTCAAAATTGCCTGTATTGGTTTAGTAATAATATCACAACTTTCACACAACACCATCTAGTCCCAAGCTAAACAGAGCTTGTGTTATAGGTACTATAACAACTGCTACGCATACTTATATACTTCTAAATACATACATATTATAGATAAATTACACCCAGACACAGAACAAATGATCGTGCTCATCACACAAACATTTGTCTAGGGTGGGAATCGAACCCACGACCTCCGGCATAGCAGTCAGGGTCACTAACCACTAGACCAACAGGCCAGTCGGTTTATCTGTATAAATACTAGCTTTAACCCGCAGCTTCGCCCGCGTACATAAAATATAGCCTATGTTACTCAGGAATACAGCAGCTTTCTATTGGTGAAAAAATTTTAGCAATCGGACCAGTACTTCCACAGATTACCTCATACAAACAAAAAAACAAACTTTACCTCTTTATTATATTAGTATCTATATTACATATAATAAAATCGTAGGAAAGTCAAAACTGTACATTGAATATTTTTTTTAAAGAATACTTGGGGCGTGATCTACAATCGATACCGAAGCCAAAAATATAGTTTTTAGAATTCATGTCTGTTTGTCTGTTTATCTGTATGTCCGGGCTAAACTCAAAAAGTACTGCATGGATTTACTTCAAATTTTGCATGAATATTACTGAGAGGACAGGAAAACAAATAGGCTACATATTATCACGCTATCACCTACGGGGGAGGAGCTGTAAATCTTTATTTTTCTTACGCATTATGTGGCAGCGTGTAATCTAACGACGCATGTATAAATGTTGTTTTTGAGTAAGCCATGCTATTATTTAGCTTTACAATATAAAAACTACGCCATTTAAGTAACTTGGGCAGAAAAACATAATTTAATGTTTTTTTCGTAGTATAAAGGAAATTTTAAAGCAGCGCCATCTATGACATTTCATAAAAATCAAATCAAGTTACATATTAACACTTTTTGGAAATTTATAATTAAAATTTTATCATGTTGGCGAGGTTAGTAGTTAGTTGTTCTTAAAATTCATAGATGGCATTTTGCATTTTCTTCATAACAGTTGTATCGTATAGTTCGTTTGACAAATACAAGTTTCAACAAAACCCTCAAAATCTTGAGCAGAGAAGAGGAAGACAATTTAAAAAAAATGCGGTGTTAAGTATTACAAAAAAGTGATGTTCATTGATGATGAAGTGACATTGAAGCTCATTTATCGCAAGAACGTGACAGAATCCAAGAGAACAGCGTGCGGCACAAATAGAATAAGATCGCCTGTGTCGTGACATAAATCAACTTTCGACATCTGATGATGAATCCACGGTTTACGATATCGAAGAGCAAATAGTAGGGGAGCCCCAGAAGGGATTTCGGGATTTACTAAAGCGCGGCAGATTAATATACAGGGGGATACCTTGCACCCAGTTAAGTACCTCCACCAAATATGAGGCCCATATATAAAGCCGCCCGTGAAGGATACAGGATCAGATTAGTAAAAAAAAAATGACCCTCAGACATTCTCGAGCGCGTCAGATTAAGGTAGGGTGAGTTAATTACATCTTAAAAAGTGTATATTCCACTAATCTGACAATTTGAGAGAGACGTAAAGAAAGGGGAGGGCAGCAAAGTTGCAAAAAAAAAACGTCATCTCGACATTCTCGAGCGTAGCTAATTTTTTTTTTATTTTGAAGGAAATAATTAAAAAATAATGAAAAATATATAATCTGACGATTTCCGCAAGCCGAAATAACAAAAAATCGTCGATAAAGTTAAATCCGTGCAGTTGTGTGATGGCTACATTTCCTTCTCCGGTTTTCTAAATAGTTCCCTCAAAATTAGATTTCGTGGGAATTTGAACTGATTCGGACCGTTAGATTTTTAGAAATTTTGAAAAATCTCCAAAAAATACGTTTTATATTTTGAAAGTGGTTTTTTTTAAATAACTTTTAAACGGCTTTATCGATCAACTTCAAAAACTAATCCGCCTTTGAGCTTGAAAAACCACGTCGACCGCTACCAAGCTGGTCAAAATCGGTTGATTCGTTCGAGAGATATCGTGAACGAAAGAAACCCGAAAAAGTGATTTTTCGGGATTACTCTGAAATTTTTGGTTCGATAAATTAAAACTAGAAAATAACTTATGAGGATGATAAAACTGCGTTGAATGCCGCAAACCGCGTGAAAATTACTTGATCCGTTCAAAAGTTATTGCGGTTTAAAAATTCCAAAAATAGTGTTCTATGAAACTTTTATCAGACTTTCGAGCTGGGAGAGCTCAAATATTATCTCTTTGAACTTAGCGAGCTCAAAATATCACATAAAATATATTTCGAGCTCAAAAATGATATAAGTACAATTTTAAGCGCCCAGGAATGGAATTAGCTGGAAGTTGCAGGGGTTTTTTTGTCAGATCAGGCGAATCCCTCTAGATAATCGTCAGATTATGAAACAGTACGTTTAGAACATAAAGATGAACCATATATATCTTAATCTGACGCGCTTGAGTATTTCAAAATGGCGAATTTTTTTTGCACATTATGAAAGTGGCCACGAGTTTGCGTCCCATCGAAATGGTCAGATTAGTGAATGAGATCTTTTTTTTTGGTGCACTTAACACTCCCTTAGAAAATCTGACGCGCTCGATTAAATTATTTTTTTTTCCATTTTCAACCCTTCCATACAACCACCCCCATCATGCAAACGATCAGATTAACATACGTACATTATTAAAAACACGTAGGGCATTGATGCTATCAATATCTGACGCGCTCGAGGATGTCCATGCAACAGTTTTTTTTTACATATTTAAAAATCTATAGCCGCTTCCCCCACCGATGAAAAGGTATAATCATAGAACATTTTTTTCTTCTTATCATCTACGCTTTGCAACCCAATAGGTCTCTACGACGCTCGAGTAAATCCCCATTTAGCATCGTGGCCTCCCCTATTAAAACGGTTAAATAAAGAAGGAAGTGGATTTATCTACAATATCGTGATTAACTACGCCGCCCATGGAGATATGGTTGCCTTAGAAGAAGTTTGTACCCACTGCCAAGTCCACAAATGGAAAAGGGGACTAAATGGCGAGCATTCGAAGTCCAGCTTGTGAACAACAAGACACATCCTCAATTTGGTCTGGTCTGTTCAAAGGATTGCAAAGTATGTTGCATAACGTTAATCCGCAAATTAGCAACTTCAAAGCAGCCCTCGCGTCGGTGCCTGAGAACGAGCGCAACCACTTTAAGTTTGTCATCAGAGCAGTTAGAAGGCCGATCACAGCCCATCCAGGGTGGCATAATGCTCCAACGACGAATGAGGTAGCTGTTGTGTTAGTCGATCAGGAGTGTGATAAAAGAGACATCGTTTTACGCACGCATGATGACCGGCTTCGAAGGATCAGCGAGACTCACCCTGCGTACGATTCTCTTCAATATCCTCTCATTTCAGTTCTGTCGCGGAGAGGTTGGCTACCATTTTTCCCACTATAATGTAGACCCCCAGACAGGCACCCCAAATCATAAAAAAAACCATCCACCATGCATTTCTACAGCTTCTTGATCCATCTGAGGCAATGGTTCTTATCTCCGCCATTATCGTACGCTCTTCACTCAGTTTCTTAGGACATGTACGCCAAAATTGAGACAGAGCGTTTGGTATTTATAAGGTCCAACCAAAGAAAGCTCAAAGCTGAGAACTACGTCTATCTCTATGCAGAATAATACAAATGCTCATTCATGGTCATTCTCCCCTCCACCTTCACAAAAGGTCCGTGGCACGAGAGGACCCAAGATGCATTTTGTTACGTGCGAAAGTTTGATCGCCCGGACCTCTTCACTATCATCACTACCAACCCAAAGTAGCCTGAAATAACAGCTCCACTCCTTGTAGGATAGGCTCCGTACGACAGGCACGACTTGATCTCTCGCGTATTCCACCTGAAGTTAAGTTCAATTAGAAATGCTAATTTTTAATGCTCAGCTTGGAGACAATGCACGTGTTCAGGAATTTTACGATGTCCTTCTAAGTCATGGCAAACGCACACAAGAAGAGAGAGGTGGACAGATGGTGCTGCTAGAGTCTCTCGGTAGAGTGGTACACTCTCTTGGTAGAAGTACAGAAGCGGACTTTTGGCATTTTCGGAGATGCTTTAGGCATTTTCTACCAGTCAACCTTTGGGTGATACAAAAAAATAGTATCCAGCTTAGAAGAACTCATTCGCTGTGTGTACGGGGATGTCAGTCGTATACTGCATCAGTAGAATTCTTGGGTGTGTGAGTAGGCCATTTAGATGCCCATGAATGATCAGGCTGCAGCAATTAACAAATGCATTCTCTAGGAAATTGAGGGGAATGATGTGGTCTACACGTCGATAAACACTGTTGTCGAGCAAGATAACGCTACACATTATCCCGTGGAATTTCTGAACACCCTGTCAGCAAGTGGACCTTCAGTGCATATCATCCAGCTGAAGGTCAGTGTCCCAATTGTACTTCTTCGGAACCTATCTCCTTCAGAGCTGTGTAACGAGACTCGCCTTAAAGTCGTCTCAATCCACAGACACACCATTGGAGCAGAAATTCTTATGGTTGTGGCATCGGCGAGGCAGCATTTATACCACGCATTTCCCCCCTACCTTACAACTTCCCGTTCCAGTTCAAGTGCGTACAGTTCTCAGGACGAGTTGCTCCTCACAAAGGCAACTGTACGGTGCTTGCTCCCGCGTCACCAGTCCTGATTCTCTTTACATTTTGGCACCTGGCAACGTAATTTATAGGGAAGTATTGTAAGGTACGATATCTTTGTACGTATTTTTACACTTTTGTGTCCTGGAATGGAATACATTCCACACATACATCACCATCATCATCTGCCTAGGCTTTTCTCAACTATATTGGGGTCGGCTTCCAGTCAAGCCGGATTTAGCTGAATACCAGTATTTTACGAGGAGCGGCTGCCTACCAGACCTCCACAACCCATTAACAGGGATAACACGGTACTTCATGGCAAGACTGATATTCCACACATACATCTTCTTCTTCTTCTTCTACTAGGCGTTAGTCCCGGCTTTTGCCAGGGTCCGCCTTCCGGCTTAGCTTGCTCCACTTTGCCCGGTCTTCTACATCCCTGACAGTAAGGCCATTGGCTCTCATGTCGGACTTGACGACGTCCAGCCAGCGCTTGCGAGGGCGACCACGAGACCTACCGCCAAGGACAGCCATATTCATGCATCTCCGGCCAACGTACTCCATAGGGCGACGCATGATGTGGCCATACCATCGCAGACGACACTCCTGCAGTTTTTCCCCCACGTCACGAACACCAAGACTACCTCGGATGAACGAGTTGCGTATGCGATCGGATCGCGTTACGCCGCTCATCCACCTCAGCATCTTCATCTCCGTGACGCGAAGCTCCTGGGTGTGTCTGCTTAGTGCTGGCCAACACTCGCCGCCGTACAGGAGGACAGGACGTATGATGCATTTATATATCTGTCCCTTAAGCTTTGGAGGCATTTTGCGGTCGCATACAACGCCCGTTACCTCTCGCCATTTTGCCCAAGCCGCGCCTATACGTGCTTGGACATCGTCGTCCACGTTGCCAGACTCGTGCAGCACAGATCCAAGGTACCTGAACGTATCGGAGCTTGTGATCCGGTCCGAACCTATTCGGATGGTATTTGAATCCGCGCTGCCACAGGACATGTACTCAGTCTTCGCCACATTTAGTCTCAGACCGCCGTTTTCCAGCGTGTCCTTCCAAATGTTGACCTTCCGCTCAAGTTGGGCTCTGTTCTGGCTAACGAGGGCGATGTCATCGGCATACATCATTAGCCATGGAGGCTGATCTTGGATGTATGCCGTAACTACATCGAGCACAATGTTAAACAAGAGCGGGCTAAGAGGCGATCCTTGGTGAACGCCAACAGATATTGGAAAGACTTTGGATTCGCCAACCGCGGTCTGGACAGAGGACACGGAATCGCGATACATGTCTCTGATAATGTCAATATAGGCCTCGGGCACACCCTTGAAGCGAAGTGCCCACCAGATGGACTGCCGAGGAATACAGTCGAAGGCCTTCTGCAGGTCTAAAAAGGCCATATGCAGAGCTCTCCTTCTCTCTCTGTAGGCCTCAGTCAGACTCCGCAAGGCGAACACTGCGTCCATGGTGCTGTTACCCGCCCGAAAGCCATATTGACACTCAGAGACAGTACACTCGCTACGGAGCCGTGTGTCAATGATCCGCTCGAAGAGCTTCATGGTGTGGCACATGATCTTAATACCGCGGTAGTTACTACAATCCTGTACGCTACCTTTGCCTTTGTAAATAGGGATAATGAGGCTTGATCGCCACTGGTTCGGCATTTCCTTGGTGGTCAGGATGCGGTTAAATAGATCCGTCAGAAGGTCCACACCATGTGAGCCCATGGCCTTCCACACTTCGATTGGCACATTGTCAGGCCCGACCGATTTCCGGTTCTTCATGTGGCGAAGAGCAATGCGAGTTTCGTCGGGGGAAATAGGGGAAATAAGACCAAGGTTAGGAGGCGGTTCGGGAGGAAGGTTATGGGGATGCTGTTTGTTAGACAGCTCCTCGAAGTATGTGCACCATCTCTCCTTAACAGAGGGGGCATCATAGAGCAGCTTACCCTGGGCGTCCCTTACACAGAGGCATTTGCTAATGTCCCGTGTAGCTTTTTCCCGGGCACGCGCCAGCTTAAAAATAAGCTTTTGCCCCTCCGCAGTTTCCAGCTTGTCGTACAAGGGCGCCAAACTTTTGCTGCGGGCTCTGGCTACTGCTTTTTTGCAAGCGCGCTTAGCCGTTCCATATGCCTCCCTGTCCTCCGGAGAGTTGGACCCCTGCCACTTTTTAAATAAAGCCTTCTTCTTCCGGGTCGCCTCCTGCACCCCGTCATCCCACCACCATGTCTCCCTGTCCATGGTGCGACCACCACGAGAAGTGCCAAGGACGCGCTTACCTGCGGCGGTGATTACTGAATGAATCCTACTCCATATCTCTTGAGCGGACTCATGCGGAGAACTGATCTCGAGGTGCTCGACCTCCGCGATGAATTCCGACAGTCTAGGACCATTAAGCAACCACCACTTGGTGCGGGGATTGCGTTTCTGAGTCACTTTTTTCCTTGGTACGATCGCCAGGTCCATGACAAGGAGGCGGTGTTGAGCCGTTAAGCTTTCGCCTGGGATAACCTTACAGTTGGTAACCTTGCCAATGTTGCACCGTCGCACCAGCAGGTAGTCAATTTGGGTTGAGTGTGAACCACCACGGTACGTAATAAGATGCTGGGGTTTCTTCTGAAAGAATGTATTCACGATGGCTAGGTCCGACACAGCGCAGGTCCTGAGTATGCTGACTCCCTCTGCATTTAGCTGGCCATAGCCAAAACCACCGTGAATACGTCCGTACTCTCCAGCGCGCTGACCTACGTGACCGTTGAGATCCCCCCCAACCAAAATATCTTCAGAATTCGGAATAGCGCGCAATACGTCCTCGAACTCATCCCAGAAGGCCTCCTTTTCAGACTCACAGCAACCAGTTTGAGGAGCATAGGCGCTGACTAGGTTCGTTACCGACCCTTCGATCAGCAACTTAACTCGCATCAACCGGTCGCTGTATCGGTCTACTTCAAGAAGTCCATCCTGAAGGTCCTTAGACAGTACTACGGCTACTCCGTTCCTGCCCGATGGTGATCCGGTGTACATTAGCCGGTACCCCTGCCCGATGTCACGGGACTTATTCCCCTTCCAGCGCGTCTCCTGAAGGAAGGCGCACTGGACCCGACGTTTCGCAAGTACGTCCGCGAGTTCTCTGCAACGTCCAGTTAGAGAGCCAATGTTCCAGGTGGCAAAGCGGAGCTTCTTTTTGGGTACTAACTTCTTTAGCCGTGCCCGTACTTGACACGGTAGCCCTAGCCCACTTATCGCAGGTTTAAGGCGATGTGCCTACGCGTCGTTGTTCGGCGACGCCCTAGCCCAAGTACCCAGTCTATTCCTTGCCCAATCCATTTTTATCCGACTGAGGTTGGTTTTACGTGGGGCGACCAGCCGTCTGACCCCCACAACCCTACGAGAGGGAAACCAGGATCGCCAGAGCCTCGTCCGTTGAACAGCAGGGTGCACCGCTAGCAGGTGAGGTTGGCTTGGGTCCTTAGGTTGTAAACGGACCCCAATCACCCCAAGTGTTCACTATTCCACACATACATCATTTTCTCTATTTCCTTCAGTCACAATTTATGACTGAACTCAGCAGGATTTCCATATAATTCTCTAAACTTGCTTCGCTTGCAAAAAAAAACATGTATTGTAATGCTATTTTAAAAGTTGTTTACTTATAATGCTATAGCGACATCTTAAGTATTTTTGGTGCTGCAGAGCCTTCACGCAGACGACGTCGCGGGCAGCAGCTAGTAGATTATAAAGCTGAAGAGTTTTTTTGTTTGAACGCGCTAATCTCAGGAACTACTGGTCCGATTTGAAAAATTCTTTCAGTGTTAGATAGCCCATTTATCGAGGAAAGTATAAGCCGCTGGCAGAAGCTAGTTTCAAATAAATGCTTTTGACTTTGTCTATAAGTCTATGATACGGATAAAGTAGGCGTGTCTAGTAACCAGTACAAGTACAATGTACTGGTTTCGATTTTATGAATGAAGAATTTACCTAAAGCCGGACTTACATTACGAAAATAGCGGCTTGAAATTAGTTTATGACACTAATTTAACCAGTAATTTCACGTGTAAACGTTCAGTTTTACAATGCATGCACTACTTTCGTGAAACTGGAGTAGTTTCGTGCTATGAGCATATTTTTTGTGAAACTATTGTCATGCAACTAATTTCATCATTTGCGATGTAAGTATTTGCCATTATTGTCCATAAATCATATTTTATCTCTTTGACTTATTGTGTTTATAATTTGATTTTGATGATGACCTATAGTTTTGTACATCGAAGGATCCAAATTATTATGTTCGAATCGAGTTCGCGCATAAAGCTAATTTCACACAACACTATAATATATTATATAATATAGCACATATAGTTAATAGCACAACAATATAGCTCAGCATAAATTGATTTAGAACAGGTTCACATTTTGCTATACTATAATAATATAATTATTACTCAATTGCAACTGTGAGTTGACTATGACAGTTCTTCATACATTTGCGTTCGCTGTTTGAAGATTGTCTCGACGTCGAGCTCGTCGCAGCTAGTATAGCTGAGCTAAAACTGTTTCACTCGATATTCGTCGTAGGTTGGAAAAATAATAACAATTTCTGGAACAGGCCGCTTGTTTGATTTTACTTCACGCGTTGCTCCGTAGACCGACTGAGCCGCGTATCATCACCATTTGACTTGACTGTTGGTCTAGTGGTTAGTGACCCTGACTGCTATGCCGGAGGTCGTGGGTTCGATTCCCACCCAGGACAAATGTTTGTGTGATGAGCACGATCATTTGTTCTGTGTCTGGGTGTAATTTATCTATAATATGTATGTATTTAGTAGTATATAAGTATATTTATCAGTTGTCTAGTACCCATAATACAAGCTCTGCTTAGTTTGGGACTAGATGATGTTGTGTGAAAGATGTGGAATATTATTATATATTATTATTTCCCAACTATATTGGGGTCGGCTTCCAGTCAAGCTGGATTTAGCTCAATATCAGTATTTTACGAGGAGCGGCTGCCTACTAGACCTCCACAACCCATTAACTGGGGTAACACGGTATTTCATGGCAAGACTGGAGTTAGATTTACTGGATTCTGTCTATCCGTAACGACTGCCAAATATCTATAAAAGACAGGCGGGACTTTCCGAGGCACGAACCCAATTGGCTTAACCCAATTGTGGGTTAAGCTCGCCTGTGTATATCACCTGTCCTATTTTTTAGGGTTCCGTAGCCAATTGGCAAAAACGGAACCCTTATAGTTTCGCCATGTCTGTCCGTCCGTCCTCGTTAATCTCTGTGACCGTTAGCTCTAGAAAGCTGAAATTTGGTACCAATATGTATGTCAATCACGCCGCCAAAGTGCAAAAATAAAAATAGGATTTTTTTTAAATTAACCCACCCTCCTTCATGTAAAGTAAAAAGTGTTTTTTTTTTAACTTCAACCCTAACGTGTGATATATTGTTGGATAGGTATTCAAAAATGAATAGGGGTTTACTGAAATAATTTTTTGATAATATCAATAATTTCGGAAATAATCGCTCCAAAAGTAAAAAACAATGTGTCCCCCCCTCTAACTTTTGAACCATAAGTTTAGAAAATATGAAAAAAATCTGGGAAGTAGAGCTTTATAAAGACTTTCTAGGAAAATTATTTTGAACTTGATGGGACGAATAGTTTTTGAAAAGTTGGGGACACTTGTGACGGACGGGAAACTACGGAACCCTACACTGAGCGTGGCCCGACACGCTCTTGGCCGGTTTTTTATTAATGTT
This sequence comes from Mythimna separata, assembly GCA_030763345.1. Lineage (NCBI taxonomy): Eukaryota > Metazoa > Arthropoda > Insecta > Lepidoptera > Noctuidae > Mythimna > Mythimna separata. Next base: position 859,045 of record JAKKIA010000039.1, read on the forward strand.
AATGTTTGTGTACAATAAAGAATAAGGAAACTCGTTATGTTAAGATGGTCAATCATCCACAAACCAACCTTGGTAAGCGTTGCTGAACCTTGAAGATCTACCCGTGCGGCTGTTATTATCTAGCCACGAGCTCTTAAGAGACTGAGCGTATCAAGCAGTTAGATATAGTTTGTATAAAATAACAATGCCTATGGTCTATCGGTTTAGGTAGTTAACTAAAGGTAAACAATCTTGGTATGACTTTTTATATTAAAGAGGTCGTTTATAATATACACAAAGATTATTTAAATTTAGTTTATTAGCTAACATCGATTTAGGTAAATAAATTGTCGCAAAGATTTTATATACAATTTATAGACAACTTTTAGATAAAAAGAGATGCCAAGATTGTTTACATTTAGTTAACTACCTAAACCGATACCATAGAACCTTTGCGAGCATAAAATATTTATTAATAAAAATAAAAAATGAAATACATTTCTAGTACAAAAAAAGTTAAACCATAATATTTGATCGGCGTCACTCGTTGTCTGGGTACAGTCGCCGAACACATTCGTACGGCGCTTGATGCTACTTGTTACATTTAAAGTTATTCATAAATTTTATTGAGTGCCCAAAATGCAGCGCATGGGGCGTCCGCTTTAAGCGCTTCTTAAAATAGTCTCTAAAAACGATATTCAAAAATAACCTTCTGTACTTAATTTATTTTCTATTAAATCTATACCTACATATTAATAAACAGAAGAATAGTCTCACTGCCATTATGAAAGCATGCCCAAAACTACTGGGACTAGGAGCGTGAAATTTTGCACAAGGTTTTCTTTTGTGATGTAGGTGAGTACTAAGAAACAATTTTCCAAAATTCACCCCTTAAGGGGATGAAACGGGGATACAAATGTTTCTGAAGAAACCTTCTTATGCGTGGGCAAAGCGCTGGAGAAGCTAGTAGACAATCAATTTAATTTTGGTTCAGGTTATTCCAAGCAGGAATATGGTCCAATAAATTTTCTTGAACTTGATTTGGTACGTCTTCGTACTGAAGCGATGTTGGCGACTTTTCACAGACGAACATAGCTTTGAACTCAGCGTCGACGTCATCTAAAGCGCCTTCTCTCACAAAAGTTGCTCGATCCTGATTATTCCCAAGGTTGTTGGGCTGGCCATCATTCCATTTGTTGAACACATCTTCAAATCTCCCTCCTGAAAGAATTTACATTTCCTTTTAATAATATATATTAATATACACACATCAAAAGTGTCTAGGGATCAAGCATTTTTATGCGGATTTCTTAAGATTGAGATGTGGCTTTGTAATAAATTTATGATTTTATAAATTTATATGGATCCTTTTTGGTGCATTTCATAATTTGAATCAGGAACTGTGAATCAAATTCGAGTAAAAGATGAAAATCAGCTGTCAATATTTTCCCTATAAAAACATACAACGCATTGAAGACATTATTAGTGCTACTGTTTCCCTACTACTGATTAAAACCAACGTTATTATGGAGCGGCGACGTCATTTAAGCAGGGAAGAAATGCTCAGAGCCGTGGGAATGATAGAAGCTGGTTTCCGGCAACGTACTGTGGCTTTAGCTCTGAATACAAGTCAGAGTGTTATCAGTCGACTTTGGACACGTTACCGAAGCACTGGTACCGTGGCTGAGCGCCATGACCGATACATTCAAATATTAACTCGAAGAGCTCCAACAATAACCGCCATGATGTTAGCCGTGAGGCTTCATCACTCTTCAGGGAACTTAATTAGCGACCAAACAGTCAGAAACCGCTTGCATGAAGTGAACCTTCATTCCCGAAGACCGCTACGGGTACCACCTATAGCAATGCACAATCGTAGGATTCGATATCAATGGGCTCTTGAACACAGAAATTGGGCAGAAGAACAATGGCGTTTCGTGTGCTTTTCTGATGAGTCTCGTTTTGGTATGAGACCGGATACAAGACGTATACGACACTGGAGAACCCCTGGACGCCAACAGCGATGAAAATCCTGCCAGGAAGTCCATCCTTATAGTGGTGGAACCATCATGGTATGGGCGGGTATTTGGATCGGCGGAAGAACTGAGTTGATTTGGATCAGAGGCAACCTCAACGCTCAAATTTATGCTGAGACGATTGTATCAGACGTCATCGTTCCTCTACAAGTGCAAATCGGTCCCTTATTTCAGTTAATGCATGATAATGCACGACCGCACACCGCAAGAGTTGTAAGACAGACTCTCGCCGCAGCTAACATCAATGTCCTGCCCTGGCCTGCTCAGTCGCCAGACTTGAACCCGATTGAGCATGCATGGGATATGCTACAGAGAAGAGCTCTGCCGAATATGGAGGGTATCCAGTCGCAAGAAGACCTTTTTTTGTTGTTGCAACGAACATGGGCGGCCATTCCACAGCGTGATTTGGATGAACACATTTTGAGTATGCCAAACCGATGTTCTTGTGTTGTTAGTGTTCGCGGTAGAAACACGGATTAATAATTGTTTAAGTTACCCAAAAAAAAATTTAAAGAAAACTGTTATTTCAGTCTTTTTTTCGAACTTTAATGTTAGTGGTTCAAATGTCAAAAATCCCTTTATTAGGAAAATGGCAAATTTCTTTATTAATGCAAAGGTGACTTGGTTTATCGTTACTGTGACAAACGAAAACACTTTATTTGATGAATCCTTAAAGAAAATTTTAATTAATATCAATCAGGAGAAAAGTTATTGCAAAAATATATGTTGATCCCTAGACACTTTTGATGTGTGTATATGTTAATATGTTCCACAACTTTCACACAACGCCATCTAGTCCCAAGCTAAGCAGAGCTTGTGTTATGGGTACTAGACAACTGATAAACATACTTATATACCTAAATACATACATATTATAGATAAATTACACCCAGACACAGAACAAATGATGTGCTCATCACACAAACATTTGTCCTGGGTGGGAATCGAACCCACGACCTCCGGCATAGCAGTCAGGGTCACTAACCACTAGACCAACAGGTCATTCAGAGTTTTAAGTCATCATTGGTCATTTAGAGATCTTAAGTAATTCACTTCTGGGGTCAGCAGTGGCCCAGTGGTAATAGTCCTGACTTACGAGTTATAGGTTGGAGTTCAAATCTAGCCAGGTACATTACTTTGTGTGATTTATTTTATCATCACTGCTCAAAACGGTAAAGAAGAACACCGTTAGGAAACCAGCATTCCAACATATGTATGTAACATGATTTTAAAAAAGTAGCATTTTTCTACTTTTTTGGTTTGTTTGTGTAACAAACAGCAGTTTTTATCTTTATTTCAATGTCTAGTTCCCGTAGTCCATAAATATTTGTAATCAAGACATTTTCATTCATTTTATTGCCAACTTACGCCAGGTTATTGAAAACAGGCGTTATTCAAGGGCTAGTTTTTTTTATCCCGGACTGATAGAGGATAAGCATTGCCATACAGCGTGGCAATGCTGCCAGTCTTTTGGGCACATTACCGGTCGACAGCGATATGGAAGAGTTTTTTTAAGCTATTTTTAGTTTAGTTTGTTGGATTTTTTTAGTTTTTATTTTTTTATTATACTTAATCAAATTCTTCTTCTTGTCGTGTCGATTGAACTCAAATTTTGTCCGACCAATATTTAGCCACCTGGACAACTCTGTCGTTGGCCTCGCAAAGGTCGTTGAAGGTGCAGGTAGTTGGGCAAGCTGGGCAGGAAAGGAGATGACGCATATCCTGTGTGAGGGGCCTCCACACTTGCGAGGGGTCGAGGAAACCCCATTTGGCCAGATTATCTTTGCAGCGAGCAACCTGAGCCCGCAGTCGGTTCAGAGATTTCCAGGTTAGCCACTGTATTTTGTGTCCAGGTGGCAGATGTTCTGCCGGGGAGAGGAAGTTAGGAGGAGTGAAATACTAAACAATACTGGTGATGTTGCTACTGATTATTCGTACATGCTATTTTACTTGTCTATTCGTTTTAGGAGGAGCTCGTGGCTAGATAATAACAGCCGCACAGGTTGATCTTCAAGGTTAAGCAACGCTTGCCTAGGTTGGTCTGTGGATGGGTGACCATCTTAACATAACGAGTTTCCTCCGTGCCTCGGAAAGCACGCTAAGCCGTTGGTCCCGGCTGTCATTTGGAGATCTTTGGCAGTCGTTACGGATAGTCAGACCCCAGTAAATCTGACTCCAGTCTTGCCATGAAGTACCGTGTTACCCCAGTTAATGGGTTGTGGAGGTCTGGTAGGCAGCCGCTCCTCGTAAAATACTGGTATTCAGCTAAATCCGGCTTGACTGGAAGCCGACCCCAATATAGTTGGGAAAAGGCTAGGCAGATGATGATGACTGGTGATGTTGCTACAAGATAATATAAAGGTAATTAAAACAATGTAGTAGATTTTAGTACCGTTAATGGTGGTCCAAACACGGTCCTCGGTCCAGGCTATAAGACCAACGTGGAAGCGATCCCACATTTCACCCGTGGGCTGGCCTGGAAACATGTCCATGACTACGCGGGCTTCCTCTGCATCATTGAGGATGACCAGGTGGCCCCCTTCGGATGCACAGATCCCGTAGGCGCGGGTCCAAGTCTGTACCTTCTTATGGACCTTGTAACAGCTGCCTGTATAGCGCTGGTGTTGGTATTCTGCAATAAATTAATATTAATCTATCACATACTTGCGAAACGAGACACAATAGTAAAACAATAACAGCGCGGTCTCATAGGACCGGTTGGGGATTCAAACATTAATATTATTCCACAACTTTCACACAACGAAAAAACTATCTGCTTAGTTGGGGGTGTGATTACTGGACAATTGGTAAACATATCATCATCATCATCTCAGCCGAAAAACATCCACTGGACATAGGCCTCCCCCAAGCCTCGCCACAGCGACCGGTCCTGTGCGTCTCGCATCCATCGGACAAATCAGAAACAATATCCTAACTAATAATATTATAAATTAATGTGAAAGTGTGGATGTTCGTTACTTAAGCACGCAAAAACGGCTGAACGGATTTGGATGCAATTTGGCATGCATATGGCCTTTGACGTGGAAAAGAACATAGGCTACCTTTTATTCCGATTCTTGAAGTTGCGGGCGGAAGCTAAGTACTTATATATTTCTAATTTTACCCAGACACACAACAAAATAATCATGCTCATCACACAAACATTAAATGTTGTCCTAGAACAACAAGCCGGCTCAACTCGGTGTGGCTGGAATCTTCACATATTGTTGTTCATAGATTCCCAACGGGGCGGTACCGCCCCCTAGAGGGCGCTGGAGCTTTCTTGGAGGGCAGAAGTGGGTCCAAAGGCAAATAGGGGCGATAAAAATGATAATTTTTATCACGACCACTCGCAGTACTATTACAGAGATATATTTTTTAATTTGTGATTCATCATCATCTTCTGCCTAGCCCTGTTTTATACCAGTATTTGTGATTATTAATAGATAATAGACAAACATATAAAATTGGTATAATTAAATACATAATATGTACAGGGTTGCGTTGGATTTCTTTTCTCCTTTTAAAGCGGATGTTAGTTCATAACAGGTTGGGAAGCTATGAGCAAGATAGCACACTCACCATTATCGAAGGTGCCACATTCGTTCAGCGTCTGATTGTCGAGTTTCCTGTAACATACGAAGGGTAGGGGGTCCTGGCATGACGAGGTGTACATGTTGTATTTGATTCCACGGACAGCCCTAGTGAGGCAGTCCCCGTTGGGAAATCCTGGACGAATTGAACCCTCTCCTGTTTCCAAGTCTGACAGTGGGACTCCTGAAAAATAAACGCTTACTTGTATTAAAAAGTAACGAAATCATATATTTTTTTGCATGATTTGATTCTGCCATCTCCTTTCTACCATCAGACAAACCGTCGTACGGCGAGTATCCACCCTTACGTTGTTGAAACCTCTACCGTTCGGACTAAGCGCTTTGCCTCGTCGTTTATACCGTGTACATTGAAGGATTGGAACAATTTGCCTGCTGCGGTCTTCCCGTCCATTTAAAAGACTCTTAATAAACTAGTGCGCCTTACCATCAACGATTGCATCACTGCTTACCATCTGGTGGGATCGCGGTCAAGAACTAGTTCAATCCAATTTAAAAAAAAAATATCTTAGCTGAGTCAAGTAGAGGAATTTACTAAGAATGTAGATGTCAGCCTTCCAGGAGTGTAAAGGTTATATCAGGTTAGTGATTATGATACAATGTAATAATACGAGTAAACGTGTGTCCAAACATAGAGCAGCAAGAGCGCGGGAGCAACACGCGGCATTTGTACGACACATTTCTGCCGCGCTGTAGTTTGGACAAAGCCAACTAATGTTTGCGCGGCAGTACTGCGCGGCACAACCAAGACATGCCGCGCTTCAGTTGGCATCAGAACTAAAATGAAAGCGGTCGCATGTGTCGTACGTCTGCTTATTATTAAAAAAAATCGTAAAAGAGCTAAGAAGAAACATATTTTAACGAGGAAATGCTAGATGAACTGTTTACTAAGAATGTTCGCGCGCAGCAGTCGTCTAACCCCAGCTCAGCGGGCCGCGCTCGATTTCCTCCGACCAGACGGTTGTGTTTTCTGGTTTGGGCAACCGCCTGAGAGATGATTACGATCTGTAATGTATGTTTAAATCGCGCGGAGAACTCTGATTACGCAATACAGGATTTGGTAGTTTAGTTTGTACGTGGCGCCATAGACGTCAACTAACCCAAAAACTCCGAATATAATGCTTATGTTTAGACACACCTTTACACTCTGGTCCGCATAACCTTCATTATATTATTATAGAGAAATGTTGATATTTTAAAGGTTTGGCAACACACGGGGGAAGTTCCGGAGTTGATTCCATAAATACTTGACTGACCTTCCACAGAGGTGAAATGTCCCTTGGAATACAAATCATGGGTGCCCAGGAAAATGCGATCTCCCGAATCGAGAGGACTAATCAGTGTGTAAATAGCTTTCGCTAGTTCTTTGCTGATAGGGGACGCCAACACTGCACCTGTAACATTAGAGGCATAAATAAATAAAATAAAAAAACCTTGTATTTCTTGCAAGTTAAAGACACAAAGTAAAACACAAACTGAGTTAAAACCTGTTTGGTGCAAAGTAAATTAATCCTAATCTAATAATAAATTTGCTTATTCTGCAAGAACCCCTCCGCGGGTGAAGGCCTCCTCCAAAGAAATCCATCTTTCGCTATCCTGTGCTGTGTCCATCCAGTTTGAACCAGCCGTTTTCTGAATGTCGTCCGCCCATCCTGCAACTGGTCTCCCTCTATGTCGTTTTCCACTTGGGCCTCGTCGTCTGATATCCTTGCCACATGCCCCACCCATTTCCATTTCAGCATTGATCAAGGCATCGGTGGCTCTGGTAATGTTCCTTATATTTAAGTGCCTAATAAACAGTGATAGGAATAGGTAGTGCCTATTTGCCTAAACTTCGAAGAACAGAGACAAGAAACGGGGACTTCCTTAGTACCTACTACATTTTTTCCGAGACATCTGTCCCGAAATTTCGATACAACACTTAAAAACATTTAAAAAAATTGTTATTTGGAATAAGTAATACCTATTACGATCAAGTCATTTACAAAATGTTTTCCAAAAAAAAAAATCTGAATATTTTTTTTGTTACGACTTTGTATGTTATTTATTATGATAATCGCAAACTTTTGGTAAATATAGACGAATTACTTATTACTAATAAAAAAATGTTTTAAATGTATTTTTAAGTGTTGTCTCGAAATATCGGGAGTCTCGGAAAAAAATAGTTCTAAGGAAGTCCCCGTTTCTTGTCTCTGTTCTTCGAAGTTTAGGCAAATAGGCACTACCTATTCCTATCACTGCTAATAAATTATATTAGAGGCATACGTTGAGATAATGTGTCGTCTCAGTGACTATCTAAGTCAGTTTCAATGTAAACTTGAAATAGAATAGAATAGCATTTATTGGACACAAGCAACAATACATACTTATAAAAAGTGTACAGAAAAACAATATACTTTCGCCACGGGGTCTCATAGCTAAGAGAGAAAATTTGATTCAAATAAATGTCACTAGATGGCGCGACATGTATTGATCTGTGGTTGAAGTGTGTATAATTTTTATTTTTTGTCTTTATTAAGGTTTAGGGCCTGTTTCTACTTCCCGAATAAATTCAAAAATGGAAAGAATTTGTATGAAATTATCTGCCAAGTAAGATATTGGCAACTTAATCATAGGTGGTGAAATAGGCCCTTATTCTTATATAATCAACTTGCAAAGTCGCTGCTAACACCATCTATTGGGAACGAACGCGATTGATGCACTAACAAAAATAGCCAGAATAGCCAGATGAAATATGCTAGTTAAGTCGGGACAATTTCTTTGTATAGAATGAGGCATCTGTATGCCAATATTATATTATCTCTGGTTGCGCTGAGCGTGCCCGAACCGAAAGGGTCGCCAACTCAGCAATTGCTGGGCGTCGGAAACCCAGCGCGTTGTCAGCTGGTACCCGCAGTGATGCACGGATGATGATAAATAAAATATACATATACATAAACTAAATATTGATGTTTGTGTTTCTATTAGTGTATTTTTAACCCGTGTATTTTTCAGTTCCTTGCCTTCTACATATACTTTTCTTTCCGCTATAGGTAAAAACCTCGTACCTGCAATTTTACGTAATTTTATTTATCTGGAAAGAAGAGCTTGAAACGCACCATCTTGTATCACGAAAAATTTTGATTGATTATTATTTGTAAATGTGGTGATACGGCACCGCGTTGAGCGGGCTGCGTCATTTTATATTGTCTATTTGTAGGTATTTTAAAATTTATTCTTGTAAGTGTAGCATACATAAAAAAAAAAATCATTTAATATATTTATTTACGTGTTAAAATTAAAATATTTTATTTACTTTCTACATTATAACATTTATAGCATTAATTTATCTAGTTGTATGTATTTATTTCATTTACCCTCGTCCGTGTGTCACTGCAGGGTGCCAACTGAAAACCAGCGCTGGGTGTCTGACGCCCAGCATATGCTGAGATGGTAACCCTTTCGGCATGGGCACGCTCAGCACAATTTCTCTGTAACTGTTTTTTCTTTTTTTTTAATTTTTCTTTTTCTGTTTTGTGTTTTTTGTTTCTCTATTTTTATAATGTGTTTCTTTTGCTGATGTGTTGTGTCTGTGGCGAATAAATGTTTTCTATTCTATTCTATTCTATTCTATTCTATTCTATTCTATTCTATTCTATTCTATTCTATTCTATTCTATTCTATTCTATTCTATTCTATTCTATTCTATTCTATTCTATTCTATTCTATTCTATTCTATTCTATTCTATTCTATTCTATTCTATTCTATTCTATTCTATTCTATTCTATTCTATTCTATTCTATTCTATTCTATTCTATTCTATTCTATTCTATTCTATTCTATTCTATTCTATTTGTAACGCCGTCTACGATAGTAAATGCATATCCTTCTCGAGTCAGTTTGGTGTGATAATCTCGCGACGGCGCGTCAAAACTTGTCGAAAAAATTGAAAAACAAGAGAAATTAGTGTTTGTAATATCAGTATTTTTTAAATAATTGAATAAAATATAATAAACATTTAAAGTAATTGACGATAAGGGTCCAATTTGGGTTATTTCTCTCTCCTGAAAATATACGTATTTCGCAGTTACGAGGTTTTCACTCTAAGCCACCGATATACAAATACTGCCAAATGCTTGCACTGACTAAACAGGTCCACTCAAAACTGTGTGGCTTTTTCTTCAAAAGGCCATCTCACATACTAATCTGGATGATTCCTTTTTACGGGTTTCGTAGCCAAATGGCAAAAACGGAACCCTTATAGTTTCGCCATGTCTGTCCGTCCGTCCTCGCTTAATCTCTGTGACCGTTAGCTCTAGAGAGCTGAAATTTGGTACCGATATGTTACATGTCAATCACGCCGACAAAGTGCAAAAATAAAAATTGGAAAAAAATGTTTTATTAGGGTATATTGTTGGATAGGTATTCAAAAATGAATAGGGGTTTACTGAAATCATTTTTTGATAATATCAATAATTTCGGAAATAATCGCTCCAAAAGTAAAAAACAATGTGTCCCCCCCCTCTAACTTTTGAACCATAAGTTTAGAAAATATGAAAAAATTTGGAAAGTAGAACTTTATAAAGACTTTCTAGGAAAATTCTTTTGAACTTGATGGGATGAACAGTTTTTGAAAAGTTGGGGACACTTATTGTGACGGACGGGAAACTACGGATCCCTACACTGAGCGTGGCCAGACACGCTCTTGGCCGGTTTTCTTTTTTAGTTCTCATATGATTTGACCATAACATGTTTGCTGTATGGTCTTTAAAAGAGATTTGAGACCTGAGAGGGAATCAGTGAATACATGTTTTATTTCATTTGTGTATGTTGTGTTTGTAAATGTTATTGTATATTGTTTTTGTTGCTACTTTAACTGTGTGTTTCCTTGATTTTGTTTTGTATAAAAGTGGTAAGTAAAATTTGTATGGGTCTAGTTACCTCAAATACCTAAATAAAATTAATATTTTTTTCTCTTGAGTTTGCTTTGGTGTTTTTTGTCAGGGTAGTCCGCTAGGAAACAGTGGATACTGGAGTGTTTTCTACAACTTACTTGCAAAGTACATAAATATCAGTTATCATTTACTTTTGGTTACCAAACGGATGATGATAATACATGTTATTGTACAACATAATAAGTTCTTTCTATACGTTATCTCGACATAAGTATTTAGTTGAGTTTGACCTCTGATAAGCGGTGTCACGAGTTTGCGTACAGACTATCTATAAGGGGAATTACTTATAACACGGAAAGACCTACAAGTCATAAACATAATATAATAAAGGCCCATTATTTTACTAAGGATATTGACCCTATTAGCATGTATCATAGTCACTTCATCATCATCTTCCTGCCCTTGTCCTGTTCTATTTAGGGTCGGCGCAACATGTTTTTTTCTTCCATTCTGTCCTGTCACTCGTCACGCTATCACTCACTCCCTTTTCTTCCATATCACTTTTCACACAATCCATCCATCTTTTCTTTGGCCTCCCTCTCCCTCTCCATCCATCATAGTCACTTATCGCCATAGTTAACCGACTTCAAAAAGAGGAGGTTCTATATTCGTCTGTATGTTTTTTTCTTATCTATGTTCACCAGTTTCTCGGTCAATTGTGGACCGACATTGATTTTTTTTTGACGCAAAAACGTGTTATAAGTTTGATGTGTCTGTGTGTGTGTAAATGTATATGTGTCTGTCTGTGGCATCGTAGCTCCCAAACGGATGTTCCGATTTGAATAAGGTTTTTTTTGTTTGAAAGGTATATCAGTCGAGAGTATTCTTAGCTATGTTTGGTGGCAATCGGTTCAGGTTTTCAAGGTCATCAGGACCTGAGAGGTGGAGAGTAGTCCGGGGTTTAAAAAAAAATTTTAAAGGTTCTACTCCCGAATTGGTCCCATGGAAATTTTGTTATGATCTGATGATGAACTTCGAAGTTATGGAACGGAACTCTTGATAAGAACCTATAAAAATGTCGTAACAAGTGAAATTGCTTTGTTTATACGTGTAGTGTAGTGTAGTGAGCAGTGGTGGCCCAGTGGTAACTGCCTCGACTTGCAAGTTGTAGGCCGCTGGTTCAAACTCAGTCAGGCGTATTACTTTGTGTAATTTATTTCATCACCACTGCTATCAAAACGGTGAAGGGAAACATCGTGAGGAAAGCGGCATGTCGTAGAACCAATAATTCGAAGACACGTGACATCCGTCAATCCGTACTGGGCCCGCGCGGTGGATTATGGCCCATTCTCTGTCCTATAGAGGAGGCCTGAGTCACAGCAGTGGGAATGTTATAAGGCCGATAATGGTACGTGTAGTCGATGAATGACCGAAGGAAGATGGGGAGGAGGAAAAGAGGAGAAACCCACTCTCCCCCTTACAAAAAAGTGTAAAAAAAACTTTTTACAAAAAGAGTACCTACAACTGACATTATCTTTTTTCAATTTTCGTACACAGAATACATCTACTTACCAAGTTTCAATAGTATAGTTTTTATAGTTCCGGAAAAAATTGGCTCTGACATACGGACGGACAGACAAAAAGATAGACGAACATGACGAATCTATAAGGGTTTGTTCCGTTTTTTGCCATTCGGCTACGGAACCCTAAAAAACACACTAAAAAGTACAAAATAACTTCAATTTCGGAAGTCGGTGTTAAATACCAAAGACAAAAATATTATAAAAAAGCATATCAACACTTAATGCGAAACTTGTTGCAAAACACAATAATACTGCAACGTATGGGACATTTATGTAGAATACTTACATAGCTTTTTGTGTAACATGAGTAGTCGCAAGTGGAGCATTCTGCCGCGCATGATAAAATGCAATAAAACGCAAATCAAGAATATGGAAAACTTTGTCCTAAAGAGTCACGTCGTCCAAATATTAGGAAGCAAAAGACGTTGTTCGCGGCAATCTGATGGATGCGAGACGCACAGGACCGGCCGTTGTGGCAACGCTTGGGGGAGGCCTATATCCAGCAGTGGACGTTTTCGGCTGAGATGACGATGATGAAAGAACGCTCCATGAGGGCTTTACATCCACAGGCTAGTTGAATGGTGTTCTTTTAAATATTAGGGCAGGCTGTTAACTAAATTAAACAGCTTGTGGTCGGTAACTAAATTTAACAGTTTTATAGATAGGTAAAGGTAATATTTTATAAGTCGGTGGTAGCATGACAGTTGATAGGACAGCATGGTACAAAAGCCACGTTGCGTCGACGTCGCGTAACATGAGACCGCACGCCAGAGTCATGGCGGTAAGTCCCCTTTTTGAGGAGGGGCTGGAGGCGATGCGACGTCCTCACCTTTTGCGCAGGTCAATACCGAACATGGTAACTTCGGACAGTTCCAAGCACCAGATTCAGGTGGAAGAAGCGCTGTACCACTACTGTGTGACCACTGTGTGGACCGCCCGGAGGACGTGGTGAAGCATACGGGGAGGTCTTTGTGGTGCTGACTGCCTCACGTTAGACCCTGGTTCAAGTCATGGAACGAAGTGAGAAGCAATGACAGGCGGACGCCTCCTTCTGAGAAGCAGTAAAGCTAGCGAAGGAGACGCCGCATGCGTGAGGGAACCAACGTCCTCACGCTCCAGTCACTGACCACAACACCAATCCCGACTACCAGCCACAGTAGGCGCGGGATAACGGACGACGAGCTATGGTAAGCTCACCGTCCAGCCGTCCGGCTATTGTCCGGACCGAGCACAAATCGTTGACAGCGCGTAATATTTCATGCGTTCCTCAAAGAGATTTCAGCAAAATTGTAGGGGCGGAGCAGGGCTGAATCTTACTAGGGCCATGGGTCGACTTCTGAAAAAGTTACCTGTGGTCCTAGAACGCAAAGGATAACTGAAGGACTGTGGAGGTATCGAGTTGAAATTAAAACTATAGGTATATACTTAGGTCCGCGGTCCCTTGAAGCTGCAATTCATCATCAAATCATAACGAAATTTCAACAGTGCTAATTCAGGAGTTTGAGTAAAAAAATAATAATTTCAAAATCCTTTGAGACCTTTGAGTAAAAAAATAAAATTTCAAAATCGGTCCACAATTGACCGAAAATTTGGTGAACGTTAATATTAACTGAATTATTAATAATTAAATGAAAAAAAAGAGCCGAACATTGAACCTCCGCCTTTTTACAGTTAGTTAAAAATAGACTTAACATTGTAAAAAAGTTCGCCTCAAACACGTGTGTAACGTACCAGTAAATTAAAGTCTGTTTTTTAGTTTCTGAGACTAAAATGACATTTTTTTTATTTTCATTAGGTAATTGTTATAAACTAGTGCTTGACTCCCCTTCCAAACATTACGTGGTGGTCACACTTGTCAAAACACAAAAGATCTGGCATCATTATTATAGGTAAACTAGCTTTTGCCCGCGACTTCGTTCGCGTGGAATAGTGACTTCCGGCAGATTTTTACGGCTTTAACGATTAACGGCTTTAATGACATTCCGTCCTAAATAGGTTACTTGTAACCGTGTGCCGTTACATAGCCTTGGTGGATCTAGGTTTCTCATAAGCATCACAGGAACTCCAACTTTCAACCTCAACTTGTGAGAAGGCACTCCTGATAACTCTAAGGAGTTGAGACACTCTGTTGGGTAAGATGTCACTTGCTCGGCATCCACGACGTTTTCTACTGATAGATACTCGATGACATCTCCCTCTACGTCAGACATAATTTGGTCATTTATCCGGCCTACTATTTCATTTGTTGGCGCCAATATCACCCTTTCGCATAACCATTCCTGATTTTCGATATTAGCGCGTAAATCCGGATAGACATTATTTTTTAAATTGTATGTGCTATCCAAAATTTGGCATAATTCGCTGCTCAGCGTGATCATACTCTCGGAGTCGGTAGGCATACGATCCTCGCCGATCTTCAGAAGAGCAGCAGCATACTGCCCGGCTTGACAATAATTATGGAGTAATACTCGCATATTCGTCGACAGTGAAACCTTTTTCACATGTGTCCATAGCACAGATGCTTTTAAACAGGCATTGATTTCATCTGCCGGTGTGCCCCTTGCTATAACCGGCAGGGTCTGCCGGAAGTCACCGGCTTATAGAACTACCATTCTTCCCATAATACCTTGATTGTTTTTAATGTCTTTCATCGTGCGATGAAGTGCTTCGATTGTTATTTTTTTACGGGACATCGTACGTTCGCATCCCAAACTAAAAGTTGTATTATATTATATTTTCATACCTTTTTACTATTTATTTACATTTTTCCGATGAATTTTCAGTACTGAATTGATGCCGACTCTTGACCAATAGATGGCGCTGTATGTCCGGAATAAATTTTATTTTATTTTTTATCTTACTTTTTATTTTATTTTTTGTAATAAAAACTATCCTATGTCCATTCTCAAGTTCCAAACTATGTCCGTACCAAATTTCGCACAAATCGGTTCAGTAGTTTAGGCGTGAAGCAAAGACAGACAGACAGACAGACAGAGTTACTTTCGCATTTATAATATTAGTTTGGATTTGACATTTGCCTGTGTCAATTTAATCTCAGGGATCAAAAGACAGACTTGAGGGTCTTACCTTCATAGTGACATCTGAGGAAGGCTTCTTCCCAAGTGGCGGGGATGACGTGCAGCTTCAACCAGCCCCCCGCATCTTCGTTGAAGAGGTAGTCAGGCTTGCACTGCACTGCATCTGGACAGCAAACATCATGAATTACGTACAACTACATTTATTATGTGTACATTACGTACATTTATTATGCGTACAGCTAAAGAGTGGACCTAACGGGGTCTGTGTTTCCTGATAGCTATAACTTAAGGGTCCTTTAATTCATGAATCCCCGACCGGTCTCATAGGACCGCGCTGTTATTGTCTTACTATTGTGTCTCGTTTTGCGGGTATTGATAGGTTAAATCAAGAGTGAATGGATTGCTTCTAGGCAAGTGTGCTCCATCGTCGACCACATGATCGCTTACCATCAGGTGAGCTATAGTCAAGCGCGAGCCTATCAATAATAATTAAAAAAACAACTCGGTACTTAACATTAACTTGACGCTTGGCGCCGATGAAATAATGTTCAAAAACAATATAACCACAACAGAGACCTAGCCAAATTATCGACGCGCATATCGATAACAAAGATGCTGACCATACCTGACACTTGCCGGGCGAGCTAAGGGAATGCGGTGGGAAGTAGGGAGAGTCTCGTATTTCAGAGATACATCAAGTTAATGTGACCGGATTGTAAATATCGTACTGTAAAAAATCGCTGTCAGCGATAAGACCGCACATTGTAACACGCTATTCGTAAGCTCATAATTATTGAAAAATTATATTTATGGTGTACAATAAAGAATATATAAATAAACTAGCTTAAGCCCGCAGCTTCGCCCGTGTACATAAAATATAGCCTATGTAACTCAGGAATACAGCAGCATTCTATTGGTCAAAAACATTTTAGCAATCGGACCAGTACTTCCACAGATTACCTCATACAAACAAAAAAACAAACTTTACCTCTTTATTATATTAGTGTAGATAAATACCGAGAGGCCGTTTTATCACTGAACACTAGCCGTACGGCGATGCGACACCGGCACGTGGTCAACATCCCATCCATATGTACAAAACGTTTTGGAAATACATCTATACTAATATTATAAAGAGGTAAAATTTGTAAGTTTCTATGTAGGGGGTAATCTCTGGAACTACTGGTACGATTTGAAAAATTCTTTCGGTGTTAGATAGCCCATTTATCGAGGATGCTATAAGCTATATACCATCACGGGACTACAACCCACAAGAGCGGAGCAGTAACGAAAAATGCGGGTGAAACCGCAGGGGACAGCTGGTCTATTATACGTAGAGCGAAAGATGTCAAGAGGGAGCCCATTCCACAGAAGTATGAACTGTTTATGAAAAGAAGAATTAACAAAATCAGAAGTAAGATGAGATGAGAAGATGAGTCTTCTCATCCCCGCTGGTGGAGATTGGTCGGTGGGGATTTCTAGAATAAACCAGAAAGAACGCTCCATATACAAAATAGCACTAAAACGAATATCATCATCTGCCTAGCCTTTTCCCGACTTTGTTGGGGTCGGCTTCCAGTCAAGCCGGATTTAGCTGAATACCAGTATTTTACGAGGAGCGGCTGCCTACCAGACCTCCATAACCCATTAATTACTCAGATACCCGCGAAACGAGACACAATAGTAAAACAATAACAGCGCGGTCTCATAGGACCGGTTGGGGATTCAAACGTTAATTGGGGTAACACGGTAAGTACTTCATGCCAAGACTGGAGTCAGATTTACTTGGTTCTGAGTATCCGTTTCGACTGCCAAAGATCTACAAATGACAGCCGGGACTAACGGCTTAACGTGCTTTCCGAGGCACGGAGGAAACTCGGTATGTTAAGATGGTCACCCACAGACACAGACCAACCTTGGTAAGCGTTGCTTAACCTTGTAGATTGACCCGTGCGGCTGTTATTATAATCTAGCCAGTTGTTCCTCCAGCACTAAAACGAATAGACAAGTAAAATAGCATGTACGAATAATCTTCGAAACTGAAGTAGGAGCAACTGAGGCTATGCTTCGGGTATTACCCTATTTGTCTTTCGCTAAAATGCCGTTATCTGACATTTCGCAACTTTTCGTCTTTAGATGCAATAAATTCTAAATCAATCTCTCTAAGCACTATTTTTCTAATATCGATAGTTACACCAAGAACTTAATACTAATAACTTACTAAGATAAATTAATAAAATCGCCGTTAAGTTCCCCTGATTTATATAAACTTTAAGCTGTTTTTTGTGCGTAGCTCAAAAATATATTCGGCATTATAACTTAAGTACGGCAGAAAAGGAAAGTGATTTCTCCTTTACTATATTTTGTTAAAACTTTATACAATAAATTAAAAATAAGTTAAATAGACTTACCCGACGCTATCAACAAGTATGTTAAACTAACAAAGTGTATTATCTGCAACATTTTAGTGTACCTTGCAGTCTCACAGATGATGATATAATGAACGCATTCAAATGAACACATGTCCATTAAACACCAACTTGAAGTTAGCAACTAAAGTCGGTTTTTAGGGTTCCGTAGCGTAGCCAAAGGGCGAAAACGGGAACCCTTATAAATCTATAAGGGTTCCCGTTTTCGGATGAGACAGAACACACATATAAGAGCTATACTGTTGAAACTTAGTAAGTAGATGTATTCTGTAAATCGCATTAAGTTTTTTACCCAAAAATTAAAAAATAAACAATAAATATTTGGGTTCCCCATACTTAGAACAGAATTTTTATTTTTTTCATCATACCCATACGTGTGGGATATTTATGGATAGGTCTTCAAAAATGATATTGAGGTTTCTAATATAATTTTTTTCTAAACTGAATAGTTTGCGCGAGAGACACTTCCAAAGTGAAAAACTATGTGTCCGCCCCCCCTGTACCCCCCTGTACTTCTAAAATACCGGAATAAAAAATGTAAAAAAAAATATATGATGTACGTTACTATGCAAACTTCCACCGAAAATTGGTTTGAACGAGATCAAGTAAGTAGTTTTTTTTCATACGTCATAAATCGGAAACAGTAATTAAATTGGTACGGGACCCTCGGTGCGCGAGTCCGACTAGCACTTGCCCGGTTTTTATCTCTAAGACTAAAATGACACTATGTGGGTGGTCACACTTGTCACAACACACACACACAACATCATTCCTATTGTAAGTTTGACATTTTTATCTTTATTTATCTTTCTTACAAAAAGTGTTAAGTAACATATAAACTAAGCCCATTTGCATGTGTCAATTTAGTTTCAGGTATTAAAAACCGGGCAAGTGCGAGCTTATTTTAGAAGTTACAGGGGGGCGTGACATACTGACGGACAGACGGACAGACAGACAGAAACGACGAATCCATAAGGGTTCCGTTTTTTGCCATTTGGCTACGGAACCCTAAAAACAGACTTTACTAAAAGTATTATGAAAATATTATTTACTACGTTTCGCAACAATTGCAAGTAATTTGAAACTTCACTATGTTTTGAAATTATTCCATAGTCCATTTCTGCCGAGTCAAAGCTTCAAAGTCTTGAGCATCGACGCTGAATTGCTAGTCTCTGGGATTTCTGCCTATACAATATGTAACATTTAGGGCCTGTTTCACAATGTCCGAGTAGGCACTACTCACTGAATAAATAAAAAAAAGGAACAGATTTTGTATGAAATTATCTGCCAAGTAAGATACTCGAAACTTAATCATAGGTGGTGAAATCACATCCTCTTGGGAGACCAAAGTTGTTCATAATGATGAGTACAATGACGATTGTACTCATCATTATGAACAACTTTTACTATGGGTCATGGGACCCAAACTAAAATCGAGAAAAAATAATCAGCTGTTCCCTACAATTATGTTCGCTTATTTCGTCAAAATGTATGGAACAACTGATTATTTTGTCTCGATTTCATGTTTGGTCCCATACTAAAAGTTGTTCATAATGATGAGTCCAATGACCCCCCAAGAGGATGTGCGTTAATTATGTTACATGTTGTATATCAAATCGGCTCTCCTTTAAGGTGCACGTGAACACATTCGCAAGAAGTTGGTAGAATCATTACAGCGTTGATTTGTTGGATTCGTTTCTCTTATTAATTTTGGTTATATGTATGTATTTATATAAGTATAATATTTTATTTAATCATTGTTTTTTTTTTCTTTTTGTTTGTTTTACTGTTAGTTGCACCTACTACACCATGTTTCTGCACCACCCTAAGGTCGACTGGTAGAAAATGCCTATGGCATTAAGTCCACCTTTGTACAATGTTTTGTGCATAAAGCTTAATAAATAAATAAATAAATAAGTATATATAAACAAAACTTGAATTTCGCGGGCTATCGTGGCGCTTTTATCTTAAAGAAACTATTAAAGTACTAACATATCGCCAGAGATCGGAATTAGGTACAGTTATTTATGTACTTGCTTCGAAATGTTAATATTAATGGATTTTCCCGGGATTTCTAATGCACAATCCCGTGTGACCAACAATATTACAAATAAAAAATAATAAAGTTTTCTCTTGTTCACGCAAGCTATGTTGTGCGAACTACACATACGGCAACATCACGCGTGTGTGCGTTAGGATTTTGCAACTTCGGATATCGTTGATGTAAGTTTGGTAGCGTCGCGCGTGCAGTGGTTTAAATTGTGTTTTAAATTAATAAATAAAAAAGGTATTAAAAGTAAATCTCGGGATTTTCTGCTCTTTAAAATTAATCGCAAATTATTAAGACATACCCACTTTATTTTATATCGCCGTATGAAATCAGTGTAAGTACATAAATAACTCTACATAATTCCGATCTGTGCACACATAGCTGGAATTGAGACGCATTTTAAAGACGTGTGAATCATGTTAACTCCGAGAACGGAGACAAAAATATAAACAACATGTTCTTATATGAAAAGCTTAATGTAAACTAGATAAAAGTCACGATGCAACTCAGTACAGTTCGTCCACTATAAGTTGGCGAAAGTGAAGTTAGGCTCTGCGAATTTCGACGCTTGAAATATCGTACAAAAATAAAGGTTTTAAAAAAATAAATGCAATTTGCAGTTCTTATTGCTGTTAAAAACAGTTATTGTCATAAAAATTTTATAAAACCTTTATTTTTGTACGATATTTCAAGCGCCAAAATTCGCAGAGCCTAACTTCACACTCGCCAACTTATAGTGGACGAATTGTATATAATACTTGTTATCTTTGATTCAAGACATTTGGATCTCCGGCTGCGAATCGACACAGACGTGCGCTAAAATGTTGAGATTATTACTAGTTTTTGGCTTATCGTATGTGTTCAGTGTAACTGGTGAGTTTTACTTCATTATTATCATCATCATCTCAGCCGAAAGTCATCATTATTATATTGAATTTATATTTGGTGTTAAATCAAGGCCATATATTATGTGTTTTTATTTTTTCCTCATAACCAAACTGTTGTCTTAACTGTACTTATTATGTTTTTCGTTTAGTATCACAATTGTAAACTTGTGTAACCTAAGTTAACGGTAATCTGGCAACTGTGTTGTAAATGTTGTGTTTACCCGTAAGGGTGCCCGCTCACGACCGACTTTTTGTAGGTCCGATAATCGGCAGGATAAGCGGCACGTATTATGATCCTGTAGTATATTCTCACCGACTTTTTGTAGGTCGTGTGCGTTGCACTATTGCTATCAGTGTGTTCTATTTTTCACCTACAAAAAATCGTTCACCTATTGTCGGTCGTGGGCAGGCACCCTAATTGGCATATATATTAGAACAGTACCTAAGATTTTGATTATATATGTGCTGTTGATGACCCTAATAATAAATAAATAAATATAAGTATATACAAATACATTGCCTTGATTTAAGACAAAATATATACTGGTACATTATTTTTCTATGTTTGACATTCATTTTTTTTTAAACTGCTCTGGACTGGTATAGCCGTTTTTAGCCCTGACTGCTATTCCAAGCATAGATCGTGATTTCGATTCCCGCCAAAGACAATAATATTTGTGTTGTGAGTAGGTACAATCATTTAGTCTGTGTTTGAATGTAATTTATCTATAGTATGTATGTATTTAGAAATATATTAGTATGTTTATCAGTTGTCTAGTGCTCATAGCACAAGTTTTGCTTAGTTTGGCACTAGATGGCGTTGTGTAAAAGTTGTGGAGTATTATTATGATTAAAAATAAAAAAATAAACTGCTCCTGTATCGTGGTTGGTTTCAACAACATAATATCGACTCAAGTTCCACAGTTCGCGTACACAAAACTCCCCGACAAGAAAAAAATATTTGTAGTTCGTTCGGAGAGTATCCATCCTTACGTTGTTCAAACCCCTGCGGTCCGGACTAAGCGTTTCGCCTCGTCGTTTATACCGTGTACATCGAAGGACTGGAATAATTTGCCTGCTGCAAATCTTCCTATCTGATTATAATTTGAGTGTTTTCAAGGTTAGAGTGAATAGACTCTTAACCTATCACATACCCGCAAAACGAGACACAATAGCAAAACAATAACAGCGCGGTCTCAATGGACCGGTCGGGGATTCATAAATTAACTAACTAGTGCGCCTCACCATCAACGATTGCATCACTGCTTACCATCAGGTGGGATCGCAGTCAAGCATTCGTTTATGTTAGTTATAAAAAATACACAAATATTAGTTCTATATAACTTGTAACGTTAAATGCGCAAAACCTCAGATACCCCAAATGATTTTTAATTCAATTGACCGAATTCTGAGAAAAAATCATAAAAAAAAAGGTTTAATTACTCAGATACCCGCGAAACGAGACACAATAGTTAAACAATAACAGCGCGGTCTCATAGGACCGGTTGGGGATTCAAACGTTAATGTGCTGTTTTACTATGTTTAAGATTCGTATCTGCATCGAAATAAGTATGATTTTTATCCTGTTTATGGGAAAATCCAAACTGACCGACAACCATTTGTTTTTGTTTACCTATTTATTTGCGCAAGTTTATGCACGTGATGACTTGATTTGTTAATAAATAGACAAGGAAATATGTTATAAAGATTTTTTTTTTAAATATGTGACTTAAATTAAAAAAGTGGTATTATTGATTCTGCTCGTTATTCTGATAATTACACGTTGGATAAAGGGTGTACAAAGATCCTTAACGAAAACGAAAACCCCATATTCAATTCATCACTGGGATAGTTTTTTTCTTCTAAACCATACCTGGGAATTCACTGGTTCTGGAGATATTGAAGGTCAAAGTGAAAAGAAAAATCGACCGAACGCGCAGCTGATCGGATTTATTATTAATAAATTATTTAAAAAAAAAGTTTTTTCCCAGCAATATTTTTTGGTCTAAGTTACATAATTACATGTACAGAACGTGTAGCTATCGGCTTTGTGATCGGTCTTTTTACACCCTGTATTATTATTTTTTATTTATAAATATCTCCTTTCTCCAGATGTGTGCGGCACGCCTGATTACTTGTTCAGCTTCGAGGCTGGTGGCTGGCTCAAACTGCACAAGAAACCCCAGCCGTGGGAAGAAGCCTTTGTGCAATGCCACGATGAAGGTAAGCCACTGTTGTCAGGGTTCCGTACCTTAAAAGGAAAATTCGGAACCCGAATCGCAAAACGAGACACAATAGTAAAACAATAACAGCGCGGTCTCATAGGACCGGTCGGGGATTCATGAACTAACGAGTTTACCTTCGATTCGAAAAGAAGATGTACCTATATTTCTGTGTGACTATTGTGTACCAGGGAGTGGGACATAGCTGGTCAATTTAATTATTAAAGACCTGTTTTATATGTATACTAGCCGCTGCCCGCAACGTCCTCTGCGTGAAGGCACCAAACATACCTAAGATGCCAGTATCGTTATAGCATTATAAGTAAACAAATTTTAAAATAATATTAACGTTTGAATCCCCAACCGGTCCTATGAGACCGCGCTGTTATTGTTTTACTATTGTGTCTCGTTTCGCGGGTATCTGAGTAATTAAACAGTAAGTTTGTTTTGCAAGCGAAGTTTAAATTTTAAAACGAAGGAAAAGGTTAGCTCGATCTCTTGAGACTGTCGTTGAGCGTGAGGCAATAAAGATTCACAGTTCCTCCCGCGTACGTGATAGCGTGATAATATAATAATTATAGCCTACTAGCTTCCGTCCGCGGCTTCGCCCGAAAGAACTAAAAATAAAAACTAAGTAGCATATATGTTAATCCAAGGTATAACCTATCTACATACTGAATTTCAACCAAATCGGTCCAGCCGTTTTTGCGTGAAAGAGTAACAAACATACATCCATCCTCACAAACTTTCGCTAATATTATTATAGCCTATATGTTGACCCGACCTCTTAGTAATATTCATGCAAAATTTGAAGTAAATCCATGCAGTACTTTTTGAGATTAGCCCGGACATACATATATAGACAAACAGCCAAAATTCTAAAAAGTGTAATATTTTTGGCTTCGTTATCGATTGTAGATCACGCCCCATGTAACTGTTCTTTTTTTTAAATGGTCGATGTACAGCTTTGGCTTTCCTACGATTTTATCTATACTAATATTATAAAGAGGAAAGATTTGTACCTATTTTTGTATGTTTGTAATGAATAGGCTCAAAAAGTAGTGGGCCGATTTAAAAAATTCTTTCACCAATAGAATGCTACGTTCTTCCAATTTGACATAGGCTAGATTTCATTTTGAAAAAATTAGGGATCCTTGGTAAAATTAGAACAATGTAACCGAAGGTGTAGAAAACTAACACTAAAAAAAGTGTTTTATATCCAAATTTCTAAAAATAAATAATTGTCTACCCCGTGCGAAGCCGGGACCGGCTGCTAGTTAAGTATATCTAAATAGATGTAGATAATGATACACAATAAAGATATTCAATTGAAGTGTCGGAGTCGGTTTCGTCCAGCTTATTTAGCTCACACCACTATTTGTCAAAACCAACTAACTTGTCCCAAAAGTGTTTTTTTTAGTGGGGAATCATCAGCATGACTTCTCCCGCTTTTGGACGGAGCGGGAGGACGTTTCAGACTTATACTGCCTAAACCTTACCCCGTTCCTTCGTTGCCTTCGATCTGGGGACACCAAGCTAACCTTTCGGAAATCCGAAAAGTGTAACATAATTAACGCACATCCTCTTGGGTCATTGTACTCATCATAATGAACAACTTTTACTATGGGACCAAACCTGAAATCGAGAAAAAGTAATCAGCTATTCCATACATTTATGTTAGCTTTTTTCGTCAAAATGGATGGAACGGCTGATTATTATTTCTCCTTTCTTCTTTCTTTCTTTTCTTTCAGGTGCGCTGTTGGCGTCTCCACTGAACAAAGGACTGGCTAATGCAATACACTCGCAGCTGGCACAGTCGTCTGTGAACGGGCAGGTTTTCTTGGGAATCCATGATTATTACTCGAAAGGCGACTACGTTTCTGTAGAAGGTCAGTCAGTATTGAGTCGAATAATTTAAAATTATATGAATCATCGCTGCGAATAGCTTTTTTTTGAAGTAGCGACCCGCCCCGGCTTCGCACGGGTGCAAATTTATTAGTGTTACTCTACTATATGATGCATGTATTATACATATAGTCCGTCTAATGAAAGCGCGACCTGAGAAAAAGAGGTTAAATCCAAAAAAAATGGTATGTGGTATTACTAACTAGTAGGAGAATCATATCTTGACACTTCGCAATTTTTTTTATAACCTACAATTGCGGCTGAATAATGTTGCAAATTAAATTAAAAAAAAACTTCAGGTCGCACTTTCATTAGACGCACTCTATAAACCTTTCTCTTGAATCACTCTTTCTATTAAAAAAAAAAACCGCAGCAAAATCCGTTGCGTAGTTTTAAAGATTTAAGCATCCATAGGGATATAGGGACAGTGAAATCTATTTTGTATTATAGAGTGCGTCTAATGAAAGCGCGACCTGGAAATTTAATTGGCAACATTATTCAGCCGCAATTGTAAGAAATAAAAAAAATTGTGAAGCGTCAAGACACGATTCTCCTACTAGTTAGTAAAACCACATACAATTTTTTTGGGTTTAAGGCGCGGTGAATAGACGACGCAGTTTTTAGTTTTTGTCACTGTTGCTCCGCGTAGAAATGAAAGAGATGGCGCAACGTTTCGTTCAACTTGTTCGTGTTATTTATCATTAAATACATTAATCCTTGCAAACATCTTATTCCAATCGATAAATAAAAGCAACAGTTCCCTTTATTATTATATATTACATCACTGTTATTAATATTATCAAGATTTGTTTATAAATAATTCAGTTACAATTGCTACAATTTCAATTTAAATGGTTATTTTATGATTTTTTTTTATCGAGAAAATTTACCGAAAACGTGTTTTGAACACAATGGTCCCCCCATAAATATGATCAAGATTAACATATATTTTTTTAGCTGCTCTAAAATGTAAACATTTGGCTAAAAAACTTTTTTGTGAAGCCTATTTTGACTATGCACAGCGTCTTAACCTCTTTTTCTCAGGTCGCGGTTTCATTAGACGGACTATACCATGTACTGATGTTTGTTGTTTGTGTACCAGGAGTGCCCCTGACTGATATGGACATAAAATGGGCTGCACCGGGCAATGGGCCGGACGCCGGAGACTGCCTCACCATGACCGTTGATGGAAGTGCGCGTTACGCGTCCTGCAAGGATCCACTACCCTACGTATGTTACAGGAAGCTGGACAATCAGACGTTGAACGAGTGTGGCACATTTGATAATGGTAGGTTTGATATAATCTTTCAGCAACTTGCTTTTCGCACATGGGTCGTAGGCGTAGTTGTCTCGTGCGCGTATCGTATTTACGCTATGCGCACGAGACGCGGAGTGTTCTACAAACGAATCGTCGCGTAGACGTATAGTTTTATAAAATATCAGTTGAAATCATGGCGCTGTACGTACCAGATGTGTTTGGGGAATTTATTGATGACCTTACCTTCTCTTCAGACGAAGAGGATTTCTTGTTATTTGATTTCGTTAGAACTAGAAAATACAAATAGAAAGCGACGTGCTTATTGGATCCATCCATACAGTCAGAAATGATAATAAATTCCGCATTTTTAACGATATTTTGTGCCCAAGCTTTCTCCATTACATTTTTCCTAATCACTTAATGAATAATTATTAAGGCAAGGAAATATTTCGATTAGGCTCACACATTCTATACTTTTGCATTACTTATTCATTATAATGTTTTTTTACGCCAGTACGCTTTCTTTTTTACGCCAGTACGCTACGACTATCGTAATGACAATGAACACCTCATACGATACGCTGCAACACCGCCTCGTGTGCGGACTTGTTTGAACATGTTCCTGCTCGTATTGCTCTCGTACTACGCGCGTTTTACGATACGCTTACGATACGACGCCGTGTGCGAAAAGCCTAAGGGTCAACTCACACCGAGACGCGACGCGACGCTGCATGCACATTTTAATAGAGTGACTCAAAATAGAACATTATTTACTACACGAAAAGATACACATTTTATTGTGAGAATTTAGAATACGTTGCTTCATGCAGCGCTGCGCCTTGTCTCGCTGCGCAGCGGACCGTTTTTACATTCACGACATCCAGTTGCCAACGATTTACTATGCGCCTCGCTACGTTGCGATGCGTCTCGCGGTGGCGCGCGGCGCAGCGCGAAATCACTGGTCTCTTCCTGCATCGTCGCGTCGCGTCTCGTCTCGGTGTGAACTGACCCTTACACTGAAAATTTAAAAATCGAACTGTATTTTTGGAGTACCTACGTTTAAACATTTGCACTAAAACTACTGTACATGTCACCAAACTAGCAGTTATTGAGTTTAATCATAATAAATATTTTTTTTATTTCATTTTATAATTTTAGTATAGATAAATGACGGTAATTATAAGCTTTTCACGATTTGAGATTAGTTCTCAGTCTATACAAAGATTTTATGTTTGAAATATTTGACAGCCCTGTTGGTCTGACCTTCGATTCCCAGTTAGGACAAATTTTTGTGCGATGAGCACGATCATGTCATTGTGTCTGTGTCTCAGTGTAATTAATTTATAATATGTATGTATTTAGAAATATTTAAGTATGTTTATTAGATCTAATTAGTATTCGTATCACAAGCTCTGCTTAGTTTGCTTCGTTTTATAAGTGTCCATGTATCTGAAATAAAAAGGTTTTGACTTTGACTCTGTTTTTAGGGTTCCGTACCTCAAAAGGAAAAAACGGAACCCTTATAGGATCACTTTGTTGTCCGTCTGTCCGTCCGTCTGTCAAGACCCTTTTTCTCAGGAACGCGTGGAGGTATGAAGCTGAAAATTATATCAATTACTCAGGTCTACTGTCCCTTGAAGCTGTGAAAAAATCAAACTTCTAAGCCAACGCAATCAAAAGATACAGCCGTTTATGCCGCAAATTTTCGACACTTGCAAGGGAATCAAAACCTACAGGGTACTTCCCGTGAACTCAGAATCTTGAAATTTGGTACGAAGCAACGTCTTATAGCATAGATAAAGGAAAAATTACGAAAACCATAAATTTTTAGTTACATCACATAATATATATTTTTTTAATAATTTTAAACTTACTACCCATTTCCTCATAAACGCGTAGAGGTATTAAATTGAAATTCATACCAAATACTCGGGTCTATAATACCTTTAAGCTGTAACAAAATCAAACTTCTATGTCAACGCAATCAAAAGAAACAGCAATTTAAGCTGCATATTTTGAAACTCGCAAGTACTCGCAAGGGAATCAAAACCTAAAGGGTACTTCCAGTCGACCTAGAATCTTGAAATTTGGCATGAAGCAACGTTTTATAGCACTCATATAGGGAAAAGTCTGAAAACTGAAAATTTGTTGTTACGTCACAAGAATTATTTTTTTGAAAAATCTTCAACGCTCGATTCGAGAATAGAACTTTATTCATAGGTAAGTTAGAGGTATTGAGTTGAAATTAACACCATATAATTGGATCCGTGGTCCCTTGAAGCTGTGCAAAAATCAATTTTCAATTCAATTGGTAAAGTGACGGGAAAAAAAGATTAATCCGTTTATACTGCAAAAAACGTACATTTCGAGACTGTCGAATTGTTCGATTGAACTGTTTTTATAGGTAAGTTACTACGGAACCCTCAGTGCGCGAGTCCGACTCGCACTTGCCCGGTTTTTTTCAAACTATCGTCTGTTTTTTATGCCCTGAGACTAAAATGATATTACAACACAAAAGAACTGGCATCATTCCTATAGTAAGTTTGACATTACCTGTGTCAATTTAGTCTCAGGATATAAAAAACAGACGATAGATAGCTTTAGCCGACATAGCCCGAAGAATCGCCAAACTTAAGTGGCAGTGGGCAGGGCACATTGCTCGTAGAACAGATGGTCGATGGGGACGAAAGGTTCTAGAGTGGCGACCACGTACCGGAAGACGCAGCGTCGGAAGGCCTCCCACAAGGTGGACCGACGACCTGGCGAGGGTCGCGGGAATCTGATGGATGCGAGACGCGCAGGACCGGTCGCTGTGGCGACGCTTGGGGGAGGCCTATGTCCAGCAGTGGACGTCTTTCGGCTGAGATGATGATGATGATGATGAGATAGCTTTTTGTAAAAGTTGTTAAATAATAATTATATTTCAGAATACCGCCTTAATCAGAAAACAGGCAGCTGTTACAAGGTCCATCGCGAAAAAGTGTCTTGGACCCGCGCATACAAGTCATGCTCGTCTGAGGGGGGGCACCTGGTGATCCTGAATGATGCAGAAGAAGCTCGCATCATCACAGCCATGTTCCCCCCTCGTACGGATAAGTCCAACCCGTGGGAAAGGTTCTACATAGGACTGGTAACCTGGGGAAAGGATCGCGTTTGGACGACCATTCACGGTATGAGACCAGTTTTTTTTGTTCTATTCATTAACATCGACGGGCTCAGCAACACCATATCATCTACATTATTACTCATAATCATCTACCTAGCCTTGTCCCAACTATATTGGGGTCGGCTTCCAGTCAAGCCGGATTTAGCTGAATACCAGTAACAGTATTTTAAGAGGAGCGAATGCCTACCAGACCTCCACAACCCGTTAACTGGGGTAACCCAGTGCTTCATGGCAAAACTGGAGTCAGATTTACTGGCTCCTGACTATCCGTAACGACTGCCAAAGATCTACAGATGTCAACCGGGACCTACGGCTTAAAGTGCTTTCGGAGGCACGAAGGGAACTAGTTATGTTAAGATGGTCACCCATCTACAGACCAAACTTGGCAAGCGTTGTTTAACCTTGAAGATCGACCCGTGCAGCTGTTATTATCTAGCCACGAGCTCCTCATCATTCGCATTATTACTAGAGAATATTTTGTTTACTAGTAAAATGTTCGCTTTTTCAGGTGAGAAAATAGAAAATGTGTTCAATAAATGGAGTTCCGGACAGCCGGACAACTATGAGGGTATCCAAAATCGAGGAGCTTTGATCTGGAACGGCGAATTGGATGACGTCAGTGCAGCGGGAGTGAAACTTACGTTCGTGTGTGAAAAGTCCCCCAAATCGAAGCGATTTGCTGACTTGCCGCCGTGCTCGGAAAAAGTAATACGTTTGTGTAGTCTTTGCGATGAATCACAGTTTTAATTATAGTATATCCTTTATGGTTATTTGTTAAAGCAATAAAAAAGAAAAATACAATTTTAAATTCAAGAAGATTCAAAATTGTATTTTTCCATATAAGATCACTTTGTTGTTTGTCTATCTTTCTATCTGTCCTGTCTGTCAAAAACCTATACCTCGTGACCGCGAGGTGACATCGAGTTGAAATTGAACTGTATTCTATAGTCTGCAGTCTCTTGAAGCTGTGAAAAAATTGAACTTTCTAAGTTAACCCTTGGATTACCCGATGACGTAATATGTAAGCAATTTACCCGGTGGAGCCCCCACCAGGAACTTTTTTTAATCGAAACACTAGCTCTATTTATCTATTATTTATTTGGTTTTACAATAGCATAGATTTTTAATAAAAAATATTAAGTAAATAGTCTTTTATTAAGGAACTTCTAGATTATGGTATTTTTTTAAGCCAAATTACGAAACTTATCTTCGAGTCCCAACATTTCAAAAACAAAACATTGTTTAAAGTATTTTTTGGATTAACATGACAAATATACTCAATACTTTATTTGCATTCCATAGTACATACAGGTGGTATAAATAATATTGTCAAGATCAATTATGGACCTTTTCGGGCACAGCAAAAGTTAGGAGAGAGGACGAAGACTCAGCTACAATTCATGGTATTAATTAATTATTATATATTTAATTATAGTATATCCTTTATGGTTATTTGTTATAGCAATAAAAAAGAAAAATACAATTTTAAATTCAAGTAGATTCAAAATTGTATTTTTCCATATAAGATCACTTTGTTGTTTGTCTATCTTTCTATCTGTCCTGTCTGTCAAAAACCTATACCTCGTGACCGCGAGGTGACATCGAGTTCGAAGCAATTAGACGTTTATGTAGGTATATATAATTATGTTGTAAATTATGTTAGATATTTTGGTTTATCTTTTATCATTATTCAATTATGTTAACATTGAAATTTATTTATTTTTGTATATTATTAATTAAATTTTCGTAAGTAAATTATGTATTTATTTAAATTAATTATGTATAGATATTATAGTAATGTCTGTGTATAAATTATGTCAAATATTTTCATTTGTTTTTTGTCGTTATTATTATGAAGTTATGTTATTATTTAAATTAATTTATGTATGTAATGTCTTTGTATGGCTAATTAAATGTCAGGTTGTGTTATCGTCATAATATTGATATTAAGTATGTTTTTATTATTTAAAGTAAGTTAATGTCAAAAAAAAAATATATATAATTATGTTAGATTAATAGTAATGTAAATATAACCAAATCTTATATAAAAAAGACATGATTTTTGGGAGGTATTTGAACAGATAGTAAAGTTCCACATACCTTCGTTGAAAAGGGAGGATCCTCCGACCGGACGGGTGCTCTTACTCGTATGTCATTTGTTTAAAAACCGGCCAAGAGCGTGTCAGGCCATGCTCAGTGTAGGGTTCCGTAGTTTTCTGTCTGTCATAAGTGTCCCCAATTTTTCAAAAAATGTTCGTCCCATCAAGTTCAAAATAATTTTCCTAGAGAGTCTTTATAAAGCTCTACTTTCCAGATTTTTTTCATATTTTCTAAACTTATGGTCAAAAGTTAGGGGGGTCCCCCCCTCTATTAATAATACACATTGTTTTTTACTTTTAGAGCGATTATTTCCGAAATTATTGATATTATCAAAAAATGATTTAAGTAAACCCCTATTTATTTTTAATTACCTGTCCAACAATATATCACACGTTAGGGTTAAAATAAAAAAAAAACACATTCCACTTTACATGTAGGGGGGCTACCCTAATAAAACATTTTATTCCAATTTTTATCTTTCTACTTTGTCGACGTGATTGATATACCTACATATTGGTACCAAATTTCAGCTTTCTAGTGCTAACGGTCACAGAAATTAAGCGAGGACGGACGGACAGACATGGCGAAACTATAAGGGTTCCGTTTTTGCCATTTGGCTACGAAACCCTATAAACGGATACTACATACCTAATAAGAAATAAATAGTTTATTAAAATAATACACGTCTTACTGACTTGACACCTGTACCCTTTGTTCCTGTTAGAATGTAGCTGGAGTCGACGATGCACTGGTTTCAATGAAGGCCAAAAAGTGAATTAAAGATTTAAAGCATTTACTTCAAATAGGTAGGTACTCTTAAAGTCGATCTTCAAGGTTAAGCAATGCTTGCCTAGGTTGGTCTGTGGATGGGTGACCATCTTAACATAACGAGTTTCCTCCGTGTCTCGGAAAGCACGTTAAGCCGTTGGTCCCAGCTGTCATTTGGAGATCTTTGGCAGTCGTTACGGATAGTCAGAAGCCAGTAAATCTGACTCCAGTCTTGCCATGAAGTACCGTGTTATCCCAGTTAATGGGTTGTGGAGGTCTGGTAGGCAGCCGCTCCTCGTAAAATACTGGTATTCAGCTAAATCCGACTTGACTGGAAGCCGACCCCAATATAGTTGGGAAAAGGCTAGGCAGATGATGATGAGGTAGGTACTCTTAAATTGTCAAAATTGAGATTTTTGTCGCTACTATTGTGTGAAAACCATATGAAGTTTAAAAAATTAAAAATTATCGAATTCTATATATAGTATAGCATAGCATCAGCCTTATAATGGTCCCACTGCTGGAACTCAGGCCTCCTCTCTAGGAGAGGGAGTGCGGGGTAGTTACTCAGATACCCGCGAAACGAGACACAATAGTAAAACAATAACAGCGCGGTCTCATAGGACCGGTTGGGGATTCAAACGTTAATGGATGTTTCATGTCTTCGAATTTTTGGTTAGGTAGGACACGCCGGTTTCCTCACGATATTTTCCTTCACCATTTTGAGAGCAGTGGTGATGAAATAAATTACACAAAGCACGTAACTGGGCTTGAACCTGCAACCTACAGCTTGTAAGTCCACTGGGCCACCACTGCATTCAAAAGAAGAATTCTAAATATTGAAATTAAAATAAGCCAGTAGAAGAGGCCAGTGAGATTCCTGCCAGGGTTGCAGGTGCCTTAACAGACTTACCGTGGCCTTTACAAAGGACACCTGATGGAACACTATGGGTTGAGTCACTTGTCCTTTAGATAAACGAGACAGAAATCAAAACCTTTATTTCAAATATTGCCTGGACCTTTTAAATTGCCAAAATGTCGGTCAGTTTGAATGAAGCTAAATTGCACGTTCCTTAGCGTATATTATCTCTAAGGAGAAGAACGTGAAAGAAACTCCATGGACACTCTTTTATATCATAATTATGGGAAAAGGAATCAAGTACCCAGTTCTACTTTAGTTTCTAGAATTTAAAAAATCAATAAGTAAAACTTATAACGCATAATGTTAAAAGATTTCTGAATGGGTAGTAATAAACGCTCCGACAAAAAAAGAAGAATTACCCTTACTCGAAATATTAAATCTACTGTCTAAAATACTAACTTTCCGACTACTCTTGTCCGAATAAAAATGACGAAAGGACCGAATGAGATACTGAAATCTTCGAAAAATAAACTTGACTGTTTATTGCTATAATACTTTTCTACTAGCATAAATTACGTTCTACCGAAAACTATGCTTTGTAATTTTTATCTATATTTGCCAACTATTAATTCATAAATTACATAGACTGTGGTGCTATTTTAACTGTAACACTATACTAAAAATATTATTCTGAGTGGTTATATAGAAACTTATAAAAAATATAAAAATGTACTTGAACAATAACTTTTCCTTGCATCGTATTATATCATGAATTTTACTTACTACGGGTATGCTTGGGTATCGGTAAGTAGTACCTATTTTAGGCGTTAAAAAGTTAGAACAGTCGTATTTATGCTTTAATGTAAAACCACGTAGACTTTGGTGTCCTAGAATATTTACGATTCGAAAACTTGATTAAAAGGTGTAGTCGACGGAGCCCCGCTGTGCGGGGCTCCGTCGACGCCTACTATTTCTGGGTGGTTAAAAAAAAATAACCTCGAAGGAGGTGGCGGGGTCTGTGTTCGCTCGCTTCGCTCGCTCTCTACAACCCCACCACCTCCTTCTAACCTAACCTGTCCGAGTCGGGTTACCCCCAAGTCGTGAGGTAATGCGTGGTTGACGGAGCCCCGCTGCGCGGGGCTCCTACTTCTGGGTGGTTTTAAAAAAAATAACCTCGAAGGAGGTGGCGGGGCCTGTGTTCACTCGCTTCGCTCGCTCACTACGACCCCGCCACCTCCTTCTAACCTAACCTGTCCGAGTCGGGTTGCCCCCAAGTCTTGAGCTCGCTTCTATCGTATGCATGTGTGGTGTAGTTTTTATAATGTCAGCGAAAACAAAGACAAAAATAAAACAAAATTCAGTTTATTATGAAAATGTAGTTTTAATAGTAAAAAATGTCTAAACCTGATCTCGCGGGCCGAACAGTTAAGGTATTTTCATTATTATTGAGAGTTAAAAAAATTAATAACCAATTCGATAACCAACAATAGAAATAAAACAGTTCATGCAAGTTGTAAAAATATGATTATTTAGACAAAACCTCTGTTGTCGGTAACTTAGTAATTTTGTCGGAGGTTCAGTATTCCATTCGGAAGTTTAGTTTTGTTATTCGACGACTCATTTTTTTAGGAGGAGAAAAAGTAATTTGAACATGCTCTAATTTGTTGTTAAATTAGGTATTTTTTTTTGTTAATGTTTTGGGTTTTTTGTCGGAAATTAATTATAACGCTGGTTAATTAGAATAATAGTCGGCCAAAGATCGCTGGAGATTAATTTGTTTTTCGGAACCATTATTATTTCCCGTTCTGAATTTACATGTATGAAGTGGGAGAGGGAGGCCAAAGAAAAGATGGATGGACTGTGTGTGCAGTGATATGAACGAAAAGGTACTTATAGTCCGTCTAATGAAAGCGCGACCTGAGAAAAAGAGTTAAATCCAAAAATTTTGTATGTGGTATTACTAACTAGTAGGAACATCATGTTTTGACAATTCAATTTTTTTTTATTTCCTACGATTGCGACTGAATAATGTTGCCAATTAAATTAAAAAAAAAAACTCCAGGACGCACTTTTATTAGACGCACTCTAGTGATAGTGAGACGGGTGACAGGACCGAATGGAAGAGAAAGACTTGTTGCACCGACCCTAAGTAATATGGGATAAGGGCAGGAAGAAGAAGAATAAGTCATCATCTGCCTAGCCTTTTCCCAACTATATTGGGGTCGGCTTCCAGTCAAGCCGGATTTAGCTGAATACCAGTATTTTACGAGGAGCGGCTGCCTACCAGACCTCCAGAACCCATTACCTAGGGTAACACGGTACTTCATGGCAAGACTGGAGTCAGATTTACTGACGTCTGACTATCCGTAACGAATGCCAAAGATCTACAGATGACAACCGAGACCTACGGCTTAACGTGCTTTCCGAGGCACGGAGGAAACTCGTTATGTTAAGATGGTCACCCATCCACAGACCAACCTTGGCAAGCGTTGCTTCACCTTGAAGATCGACCCGTGTGGCTGTTATTATCTAGACACGAGCTCCTCGAAGAAGAAGAATAAGTAAAATTTAATATAAACCTCTGGAAAAAAGTTTTTTACTGGTTGAGTTTAGGTATTTGCGACTTTAGCCCCTTTGCAGGTGTCGACCCTACACAAACTAAGACATACAGTGATAAAAACCGACTTTCTTAACACACTATGGTCTATCGGTTTAGGTGGTTAACTAAAGGTAAACAATCTTGGTATGTCTTTTTATATTTAAAGAGGTCGTAAATAATATACACAAAGATTATTTAAATTTAGTTTATTAGCTAACATCGATTTAGGTAAATACTTAGGGCCTATTTCACCACCTATGATTAAGTTTCGAGTATCTTACTTGGCAGATAATTTCATACAAATTCTGTCACATTTTTGAATTTATTCAGTGAGTAGTGCCTACTCGGACATTGTGAAACAGGCCTTTAGTCACAAAGATTTTTACCTACATAAAATTTATAGACAACTAGTCCAGTCATTATAGTACTTTCACCTCGGAATTCGAGATACCCAGCTGTAAGTCTGTAAATACTTGTATATTGACACCCTAAAAGTTGTCTCAAAACCTACATATAGTAGGGTGTACGCAACTATGAAATTTCAAGGTTAAAGGGCCCAAAAATCATTTTTTGCGCTTTTTTGGTAAATATCTCATTTCCTAAAGGTTTTTTGCTATTTGTATATTTAACAATATTGTAGAATACAAAATTCTCTCCAAATTTTGTATGAAAAACTTTTTCCTACGGTGAACCGTTTTCGGGATAGAGAGCGGAGAGCGCACGGTCACAGCATCACTTCAGGTCAACTGGTTCCTCCGGTCGAAAACGCGCCATATAAGTTGATACTATCGATAAATCAATGATTATAAATATTTGACAATTTTTATTAACTATTATATTATATTTCATGATTTTTTTTTCTAACCTATCCACTTTTTATTCAGTTTTCATTTATTTAACAACGCTTACCTGGCGTGTCAGACGTTTACTGACTAAAGCCCACTCCTGTTCCTTCTTTGCCTTTGTTATAGGGCCCCAGTCAGTGTACCCTTTCACATACCCCATGGCCCCAGTGGATTTCGACCCTGCTGGGCCCCTACGATTTTCTGAAATGTTCTTGAAGTACGCATAGATCATTACGCGTCGTCGACGACTTGAGCGCAATCCGGATGGTAATTGGACGACAGGACGGCGATCTACGCATTGCTCGTCGTCCGCCGTCGCCAGCATGGGCTTGTGAACGGATGTACGATGGAAAGGAGCAGTGCGTACTGAACTGAACTCACTTACTGAGAATAATAAGTTTCTCTTACTATGCTATGCTTTTTTTAACTTAAATATCTCTATCTTACTTTAATTTTCAAAGTAAATAACTAGGGTATGTCATTCATTAATATAAATTGTAGCAAGAACCAATTTTGGGCACGTAGGAAAAGTGATTACTGTTAACAATAATTTAAGAAATTAGTTTCTTGTTTTGAACTTGTATGGATATTATTTTTTTGTGGCTGGTTTTAATAAAGTAGTATACCATTTTGGAATCTTGATTAGTTGCACCAATTTTTAAAAAAACTTGCCATAGTAGTGTTCATACTTTTTTTTACACCAGGACCAGCTAAAGTTGGCTAAAAGTAAAAATCTTCAATAAATTTGGGTAATCACATAAGTTTCATTCATTTTTGTGAAAAATCTAGAGGAATCCTGGATTTTTTAAGAATAGCAGTAGATAGCAGTTTTATTCAGGTTGTCGCTACAAAAAAAAGAATAGCAATATTTAAACAACTGTGGTAATGGTAGAGGAAAATATCACAACAGATCTAAATTTTAAAAGAATTTATTTGTGTTATTTCACTTATTACTTAAAAAATATTTGCGTGATATTTTTTTTTGTATTTTTGTCCGAATAGTCACGACTATTCAGACAAATATTTATAATCATTGATTTATCGATAGTTCATTAACTATCATATGGCGCGTTTTCGACCGGAGGCACCAGTTGACCTAAAGTGATGCTGTGACCGCGCGGTCTCCGCCCTATATCTCGAAAACGGTTCACCGTAGGAAAAAGTTTTCCGTACAAAAATTGTAGAGAATTTTATATTCTACAATATTGTTAAATATACAAATAACAAAAAACCTATAGGAAATGAGATATTTACAAAAAAAGCGCAAAAACCCGATTTTTGTGACCCCCGACCATGAAATTTAATAGTTGCGTACACCCTACCATATGTAGGTTTTGAGACAACTTTTAGGGTGTCAATATACAACTATTTACAAACTTACAGCTGGGTATCTCGAATTCCGAGATTCTTACCTTAATTGAGCTAATTTGACTGGACTAAACTTTTAGATAAAAAGACATGCCAAGATTGTTTACATTCAGTTACTACCTAAACCGACGGAGTTTGTGGTCCAAATCACGTGTGCAAGTCTTAAAAATAAGAGATTGAAGGCACAATGATGTATGATGCAATATTCGTTAGGTATAACTATGTGATAAGGATGATTTAAAATAGTTTTATTTATATATTTTTATGCGATATCGATGTCAAATGTTATATGTATAACCGATTTGTGTTTTAATCTTCTTATTTTTGGAAGAGTGTTTTCCTCAAAGTGCTCATTATATGAAGAACTATGGCGATAGATCATGGAACTCTTAGAATCAATGATATCAAATTTTCCGGGATTGCTGCAATTGATTGTCTCTTTATTGTTAAAACAAATCATAACAATTGATGTCAACATTTCATTTCATCATCATCTCAGCCGAAAGACGTCCACAGCTGGACATAGTCCTCCCCCTAGCGTTGCCACACCAACCGGTCCCGTGCGTCTAGCATCCATCGGATTCCCGCGACTCTCACCTAATCCTCATCGGTCCACCTTGCGGAAGGCTTTCCAACGCTGCGTTTACGAGCAAAGTGCCCATTGCCACTTCAGTTTGGCGATCATTTGTGCAATATCGGTGAGCTTGGTTCTCCTACGAATATCTTTATTCTTGATGTAATCACGCAAGGATATAGCCCTTTCTATTGCCCTTTGGGCTGTTTGAAATTTAATATAAATCACACTTATGAAACATCAGAATAACTCAATGTGTGGAATTATTCTTTATCTACGGGACCTGGCAAAAAAAACAATGGTTTATATTTTACTCGACTGCAGGCAAGCTATTTTGTTTATAATTTTTCAACTCATAATCATATTATTTTTGAAAAGGTTATCTCAAAAACATTTGAACTTGATTAGTTCGGATCACGGGTGACGGTAGCTACCTAACGTAAGAAATGAGAGACACTTCAACTGCAGCAGTGAACCAACAAACACACAAACATGTTGAAGGCATGTTATATTTATTGTGTACCACTCTTATTAATTTTAACTGGTGAGTGTTTTTCAATTATCAGATGTTATGTTTCGTTTGACGCACGAATTCCATTACGGTTGAGTGCAATCGTCTTTTTAACAGATTCACCGGGTTCACACATAGCCTAGTTTTATGTATTTTACTGTGCGTCCATTTAGGTAAAATAAACACATTTTCTTTCTTTCTTTCTAGATTTCTAAAATAGGCGAAGATTGTCAATTCTATATTTAGAGTTGTCTTTGCCAAATGTGAACCGATTTTGTAATTTTTTTGTTTTGAACCACTACCTCAGTACTTTCAATAAAATTTCAGAACTTGCTTTTTTGTTAACTGTTGAGTGGTGTGCACCAAAGACAGGAACGTCAGTACACATTCTCAAGAAATTCTGCGTGTGCTGAGCGAGTGAGCGCACCAAGGCGAGCGTGTAGCGTGACTTGCAGCCACGCTCGCTCATCCAGGATCACATTCAAGATTAAAG
Organism: Mythimna separata; assembly: GCA_030763345.1. Lineage (NCBI taxonomy): Eukaryota > Metazoa > Arthropoda > Insecta > Lepidoptera > Noctuidae > Mythimna > Mythimna separata. The sequence goes on from JAKKIA010000039.1 coordinate 898,204, forward strand.
TGTGCTTTCATCAATTTTGTCCAAGAGATTTAGTTGTTTCTATGAAGGAGAAGAATCGAAAAAGTCATTAAAATCTGGAGCAAAGCGGCAATATCTCATAAAATATGATAGTTGTGGAACTTCATAATTTATTAGAATATGTTAAAAGAAAATTGTACATTTTCGAAATTAACTATTTATTTTTATCCAGAGCATGCGCGATGCGAGTCTGACTATGTGTACAGCTCTGAAGCGGGAGGCTGGCTCAAACTATACACGACGCATGAAGGTTGGGAGGAAGCCCTTGTAAAATGTCACCATGACGGTAAGTTTCACTCCTCTTATTATGATCTGTTGAACCAGCGACAAGCTGCCTGCCCGTGTCTATTTTTTTATATTTTTTTTTTACAATTTATCTACACACAAATATACACAGAAGGAAAAATTATTATAAAAAATTGTACAAAGATACTGTTTATTTCAAAAAGAAATTTCTCCCAGCAGACCTGCGTAAAGAGAAATTATGTGAGACTAGCAGCCCGTCCCGGCTTCGCACGGGGTAGACAATTATTTATTTTTGGAAATTTGGATATAAAACACTTTTTTTCACAAATATTTTTATTTATTAAAAAAATATTATTTATTAATTATATATTTAAAAAAATCCCACAGTTATATTTGTATGTAAGTCTATTTATGTTCAATTTCTTTGATGGTTTAAGTGGCGGGCACTTAAATAAGTAATACAGGGTGGGCCATAAGGGTGTTGGCGGTTTCAAAATTCAATTTAAAAAAAACTACGAAACATAACAAAAATATATTTGTATTTTTAAAAACTAGAAACATAGGAATTTTTAAGACCTAAAAATAATGGTGTCCAAATGGCTTCCCTTGGCTGCTTGGCCCTCTTGGAACCGAAGTCGCATATTTTGGAAAACTCGTTGAAAAGTTGTTCTCGGTATTTTGTTACTTTCCTGAATAATATTCCGCTTCAGCTGCTGTAAATTGGGCGGATTATTCTCGTAGACTACCGATTTGAGATAGCCCCATAGAAAATCATCGCATGGAGAGAGATCGGGGCTACGTGGTGGCCATTCAATATCCCCCCTTTTCGAAATGAGTTTTCCGACAAAACATTTTTCAGCAGCTCTATGGATACCCTAGCCGTATGACATGTGGCCCCAACCTGTTGAAACCACATCTTCGAGGTATTGCCTTGAAGTTCTTGCAAAGCTGGCACCAAAAAGTCGTTCTTTTGACATCCAAAGACTGACTTGTCTTGTGTTGACTGTTGCGGATTTCGCTGAACTGGAACATGAACACGCTCCACAATGTCGGCTGATCTTGCAGAAACTGGGCGACCACGAGCCGTAATTGGTACTGTTGAGCCGGTTGTTTCGAACATTCTGTTCCATTTTCATATCACATTGGCGCTTGGAACATCACTTAAATCGCGTAAACCGTGCTCATGTCGATAAAAAGTCTCTGATTTATTGTTTTCATCATACGCTCGGACACAAAATGCACGCTGCACTTCCGTAAGCGGGTCCATGGTGACAAAATTTCCAGAAAGCGGCGCAGCTAACAACATATCCCACCGCCAAACTGCGCCCCGCGTTACCGAGAAATTGAAGAATTAAATCGCCAACACTCTTATGACCCACCCTGTATTTACATAGGAAACAACGGCCACGGCGCTATGGCGGTTTTGTTTACTGTTTGAATTTTAAAATTCGTAATATCTTTTAATCTTAATCTTTTTTATTTATTTTGAAATAGAAAAAACCATTAAAAATAAAAACACTTAACTAATTAAAACTACATAATACACTAACTCTTACTCTAAACTAAAATATGGCGTCAAAAAATTCCTCCGCATCGCTGTCGACCGGAAGTGTGCCCAAAAGACTGGCAGCATTGCCACGTTGTATGGGAATGCTTAATCTCTGACCGAGGTAAAAGCCAGCCCTTGGGTCACGCGAAGTGTCAACATGACGTTTCGAAAGATCTTTAAAAAGCGATCAATGACCACTCAGGCCCCACGGTCCAAGAGTTTCAACCCCAAACGGCTCAAAAATATAACTGCCGACGAGGTTGTTATATTTTCGCCGCTTGGGGTTCTCCGCAGCCGCAGCGGCAGCATCAGCAGAGCACGCGGAAAGTGGTATCGTCGAACAAGGTGCCTATATTCGACGACGGTAGTGCGTGAAGCCAAAGACCTGACTCCCACTTTCCCACAGCCAGTAGGCGGGCACGCTCTGCAGCAGTAGCAGAAGTTAAGAGTAGATTTTCCTGTACTACTTTGCAGAGCGGCTCACCCCACTGTCTCTGGGAAGAGGGGTTGTCGGGCGGATTTGTATTCGGGCAAGCGAGTCTCTAGGCATCCATAGCCTCGGAGAAGCACGGCACATCAAAAGGTAATATCTTTTGAATGGACAGTCCAATTTAAATAATTTAAAAACTGTATTATAGGTAGTTAAATGGTTTTGACCATAAAATAATTTATTTGGATAAGGATTAATATAAACACATAAACAGCATGGTTTGAATTTGGTTAGCATTTTTATTAATGTTTAAAATGAAAAAAGTTGTTGTAGTGACATAACTACAATAGTTGGACATATGCTACCGCGAAGTTTTTTGTAGACATTATGATGTTCTTCAATATTGTTGTACATTATTTTGTTCTATCGCTAATAGATTCGGCAGCGCATTCGACGAAAGACATTTTAAGACTCATTTTTCTACACCTTCGGTTACATTGTTCATATTTTACCAAGGACCCCTAATTTTTTTCAAAATGAAATGTAGCCTATGTCAAATTGGAAGAATGTAGCATTCTATTGGTGAAAGAATTTTTTAAATCGGCCCAGTACTTTTTGAGCCTATTCATTACAAAAAAATAGGTACAAATCTTTCCTCTTTATAATATTAGTGTAGATTGTATAGAGATACTGTTTATTTCAAAAAGAAATTTCTCCAAGCAGACCTGCGAAAAGAGAGATTATGAATGTAGACGATAGCGTGTAAGAAAAAGAAAAGTTTATGGAAACTTAAATTAATATAATAAATACATATCTATACCGTAAGATTATATATTCCTTATGCTAAAAATAAATGTATACGTAAATCACACTACACAGGAGAGATAGTGCTCTTTTATTTCGGTTTTAAACAGTGAGATAGTTTTCAAGTCTCCAATGCTATGTTGAAGACAGTTCCACAGCCTTACTGCATGGACGGGAAAGGAGTAGGAGTAGAAGCTGGATTTATGAGGAGGAGATTTAAGAAGTGATCTGCACGGTGTGTCTCTATGGCGAGCGTAAGAAAAACGGTCACGCAGGTAGGAAAAATAAGATATGTAGGATGTTGAAGAGGGAGACATAAAATCCGAGTGTTCCTGCGAAGGCGGATAGGGAGCCACTTGAGTTCCTTGCGAAGACGAGAGATGTGATCATACTTACGTAGACCAAAAACAAACCGAATGCATAAGTTTCGCAATCGCTCAAGCTCGTTTAATAGTTCCTCAGTAGCATCCAGATAGCAGGCGTCGTCGGCATAATCTACATAATTATAATCGGCTGAATAAGAGTTTGGGCCAAAGAGATTTTAATTTTTTTTTTTTTTTACCCTGGGGGCACTTGAGCGAATGGAAGGAAAAGCTTACTTTCCGACTGACGAAAGTGACGAAAGATTAGAGTCAAGATTAATACCCAAATCTTTAGCAGTTCCTGTGTAGTCAATACTGACACCATCAAGAACGGAGAAGAACAGGCTGCAGAGAAGAAACTACAGCCGCATTGCGAACGAATCTACTGCCCATGATCATGGCCTGTGATTTGTCATGTACAGAACTCGTTGCCTCATGTTACAGGTGCGGTGTTGGCGTCGCCACTCAACAAAGGACTAGCTAACGCACTCCGGCTGGAGATGGCACAGTCTGGTATAACCAATTCCATTTTCCTCGGAACCCACGATTTGCACTCTAAAGGACGTTACGTCTCTGTAGAAGGTCTGTCAAATTGTTAACATTTTAAAATTGATAAAACCAATGCAAGGCCCAGCTATTAATGTTTATTGTGTGCATGTTCCAGGAGTTCCACTGACTGATATGGAGATAAAATGGGACTCATTCCCTCTACCAGGAACAGGATTGAACTGCCTCAAGATGTCTGTCGATGGAATTGGTCGTTTCGAATCCTGCACGAAGGCACTACCCTTCATATGTTACAGAAAACCCGAAAACCTAATTATGAACGAATGTAATACCTATGATAACGGTGAGCAAATAACTTAACACACATCAATATTCTTCTTCTTTTTGTGTCAATGTACTTTCACATTTTTTTCTGCCCAGTATTTGGCAACCTATATGGCTCTGGTATTAACTTCGTAAAGATCCTGTAAAATGCAGATGGTTGTGCAGGATGAGCAACATAGCAAATGCCACATGTCCTGTACAGCTCCACCCTGACACTATGTTAAGGATGGGTCGAGGAAGCCCCATTTGACCAGATAAAAAAGAAACGTTACTATCTCCATGACGTCGTTCTCGTCGTTCTGCGGAGCTAAAATCCTTGATTTAATGTATTCTATAAATGTTTCAGGATATCACCTCAATGAGCAAACAGGCAGCTGTTACAAAATCCACCTCAACAAGCAGACTTGGACCCGCGCGTACAGTATATGTGCAACTGAGGGGGGTCACCTGGTCATCCTGAATGACGAAGCAGAGATGCGCATCGTTAAGGACTTGTTCCCTCCTCCTCCAAGTTCGATCCCGCCGTGGGAAGGATTTTACATAGGTCTTGCAGCATGGGGCAGGGAGCGCATGTGGACTACCATTCTCGGTATGAGACCAATTTGTTAAGGGTGGGCTTCAAGCTCAACATTGCTTCATGGTAGTACTCGTTGTATCCACCATACAGGTTTTTCGCCTTGACTACTATTCCGCGTAAGATACATTTATTATTATGTATAGTTGATGCCTATGGCCACGTACCGGAAGACGCAGCGTTGGAAGGCCTTCCACAAGGTGGACCGACGACCTGACGAGGGTCGTGGGAATTCGATGGATGCGAGACGCACAGGACCGGTCGTTGTGGACACGCTTGGAGGGGTCCTCAGCATTCAGTCTCCAGCAGTGGCATGTCCACTGATGATGATGGCGCCCATGGCAGGACATAAACGGATCTTCCTTTCGGCGCCCGCTGTCACTTCTAATAAAGAAGAAAATTTCGTACTAAATCTTACAGCCCTACTAAAAAAGACAAGCATAACTATGTTCCTAACCTAACCTAATTTTGGTCATTACAGGAGACAAACTAGAAGACGTGTACAACAAATGGAATAGTGGTGAGCCTAACAATTACGAAGGGTATCAGGATCGAGCTCAATGTCTCTGGAACGGCAATTTAGACGACACCACTAGAGACACGCGTGCTCCGCTCAACACGCGTGTATTTGCTTGTGAAAAGTCTGTCCAATATTTAACTAACTAAAAACCGGATGTGATAAACGCACGTGAACAAAATTTAGGTAATAGTTTTGCTGGCCAGTTAGACGCTTATTTGGAAAAGTTATGCAATTTAATAATCAACCATCCTGCTGACAAATTTATTATTCTCGGTGATTTCAATATGAGCTCCATAATATGGTCGTCCTCTCATGGAATTAGGCCCATTGCACCTCAAACTAGCTTATTTACTAATTTTTTAGACACTTTAGATTTTTGTGGTTTGCAACAATATAATCTTATCAATAACAGACACGATAAAATTCTGGACCTCGTTCTCGCAAACATTAGCGTCACCGTCGCGGCGTGTCTTGAACCCTTAACTGTCGAGGACTCCTACCACCCAGCGTTGTTGGTACAACTAACCACCGCACAGCCTTATCCTCTCAAAGCCAATGCACGAATAACTTATATGTACAATAAATCCAATTATGAGTGTGTTCGCTCTGCACTACGTGATGTTGACTGGGAAGACGTTATAATGAAGGGCACTGTTGACGAGGCTGTCGGTAAATTTTATTCCACTTTATTCGAAATTAGGGATCAACACATTCCGCAGCGCCTCTGTAAACAATTTAAATATCCACCTTGGTATAATTCTGCTATCACTAAGATTCTTAAAGAAAAATTCAAGTACTACACGAGATTTAAAGTTTATGGCAATATCTCTGATCGGATAACTTACCAATTACTTCGCGACAGAGCCAATGACGTTGAGCAGGTTTGCTATTCAGCCTACATGACAAAAATTAAGTCCTCAGTAGGTTCAAACCCAAAGTTGTTTTGGTCATTTATAAAAAGTAAACGCATGAATAGTAATTTCCCTTCCATGCAGGAAGGGAAATTACTATTCATGCGTTTACTTTTACGCGTTTACGCTTACTGTGAAAGCAAGAGTGACACAGGCGAGGTAATATGTGAACTTTTTGCTGATTATTTTCGATCAACATTCAACGCCCCTTCCAGTGTGAACACGCTCGCGACTGATTCCGACACCACCCCTGGCTATGGTGCAACCGAGTGTGTCTCCAACTGTGACATAAGTACGATTGAAATTGATGTGCCAACCGTTCTTAAACATTTAAAATCACTCGACCTAACTAAATCTGCAGGGCCAGACACTCTACCTGCTGTGTTCATTGTTAATTGTGCCGAGGAACTAGCTCTGCCTGTATCGCTGCTGTTTAAACGATCAATTTCTGAAGGGTCTGTTCCCTCTTTATGGAAGTCTACCTTTATATCTCCTATCCACAAAAAAGGTTCTAAAGAAAAGGTTGAAAATTATAGGCCCATGACCAATCTCTGTCTTCTAGCCAAGGTGCTGGAACGTATAGTTTATGACCAGTTGTACAGCAGTCTGGCCTCTAGTTTGAGTTCTCAACAACACGGATTCTTGAAGGGGAGATCGACAGTCTCTAACCTAATCCTGTTTACGGACTTCATTACCGAGCATATGGATGAGGGATCCCAGGTCGATGCAGTCTATACAGACTATAGCAAGGCATTTGATAGGATCGACCATGACATTCTGCTGAGAAAGCTTTTTGCTTTGGGTATCCGTGGAGATCTGTATAGATGGTTTTCGTCTTACGTGCAAAATAGGACCCAAGCTGTGGTGCTCAGTGGATTTGTATCCTCCTGGGTAACCATTCCCTCTGGTGTGCCCCAGGGCTCCCTGCTTGGACCATTATTGTTTGTGGCATTCGTTAATGACATTGGTGAATGTTTTAAGCACTCTGAATACCTTATGTTTGCAGATGACATGAAAATATTCAAGTCAGTTACGTGTGCAACCGAAACAAGACTTTTGCAGGACGATTTGTTTAGGTTAGAGAACTATTGCAAAGTTAACAAGCTAGATCTTAACATATCGAAATGTGTCGTTATCACTTTTACCCGTAAGAATCTACCAGTCATCTTTAGCTACTCGATTGCAAACCAGCCGTTGTCACGAACCAATGTTACCAGAGATCTGGGTATTCTCATTGACAGTAGGCTCTCCTATGAGTGTCATGTCGACCATATCGCTAAAAAAGCTGCTAAATCCCTAGGATTGATCATCCGTAATGCCAGTTCCTTTAACAAAATAAAGACCCTCAAAATTTTGTATTGTACTTACGTCCGTAGTCACCTTGAATATGGTAGTCAAATCTGGAACCCCAATTTTGCAGTTCACTCCGACAGATTGGAACGAATACAGCGAAGGTTCACGAGGTACTTGGGGTACAAGTTCAAAATCCCTTATATGAGTTACAAGGACCGATGCATTCAATTCCACTTGCTACCACTTGTAACACGTAGGAATATAACCGATATTCGCTTTTTGGTCAAAATGGCACGATCTAAGATAGGTTGCTCTGAATTGTTGTCTAGGTTACATCTCAACGTTCCCCCCCGACACTGCCGTTTGAGAGATCTCCTTCGTGCTCCTCACTCACGCACAGTCTACCGAAGCCACTCTTACCTAATTCGTGCAGCAAGATTATTTAACAAATTGATCAAAGAGCATACTTCAATCGACCTATATACAAACAGCTTGGCATCCATAAACAGCGCTTTGTCCAAAAGCACTGTTTTGTAATGTTGTAGTTCTGTTTTTATAATTTTTATGTTAATCAATTTATTACTTCTGTAACTGTTTCAACGATGTTTTAATGTTACATGTGGAGGCTTGTAAATGGCTCGTTCTGGTTTAATATGCTGTTATTTCTAATAATGTAAGCTGTAAGCCACCCAAAAAACAATAAAATAAAATAAAATAAATTATTGCCTTACAAAATACACTGAAGATACGAGGAGCATGTGTAGCGACCGTTCCTTCCTTGTTTCACTGAAATGTGATTTTTGCATATTCTTTTTGATTATTAAAATTAAATAGTACAAAATGGAAACTTGTTTCTTTCTGCATCGTATCGCATCTGTGAACCAGTGGTTAAGTCAGGAGGGTGACAGAAAAAAGATACCTCGTTTAACAAATAATCTATATACATATAATAAAATCGTAGGAAAGTCAAAACTGTACATTGAATATTTTTTTAAAAGAATACTTGGGGCGTGATCTACAATCGATACCGAAGCCAAAAATATAGTTTGTAGAATTCATGTCTGCTTGTCTGTTTGTCTGTTTATCTGTATGTCCGGGCTAAACTCAAAAAGTACTGCATGGATTTACTTCAAATTTTGCATGAATATTACTGAGAGGTCGGGAAAACAAATAGGCTACATATTATCACGCTATCACCTACGGGGGAGGAGCTGTAAATCTTTATTTTTCTTACGCATTATGTGGCAGCGTGTAATCTAACGACGCATATATAAATGTTGTTTTTGAGTAAGCCATGCTATTATTTAGCTTTACAATATAAAAACTACGCCATTTAAGTAACTTGGGTAGAAAAACATAAGTTTATTGAATGTTAGTAGTATAAAGGAAATTTTAAAGCAGCGCTATCTATGACATTTCATAAAAATCAAATCAAGTTACATATTAACACTTTTTAGAAATTTATAATTAAAATTTTATCATGTTGGCGAGGTTAGAAGTTAGTTATTCTTAAAATTCATAGATGGCATTTTGCATTTTCTTCATAACAGTTGTATCGTATAGTTCGTTTGACAAATACAAGTTCCAACAAAACCCTCAAAATCTTGAGCAGAGTTGAGGAAGACAATTTAAAAAAAATGCGGTGTTAAGTATTACAAAAAAGTGATGTTCATTGATGATGAAGTGACATTGAAGCTCATTTATCGCAAGAACGTGACAGAATCCAAGAGAACAGCGTGCGGCACAAATAGAATAAGATCGCCTGTGTCGTGACATAAATCAACTTTCGACATCTGATGATGAATCCACGGTTTACGATATCGAAGAGCAAACAGCTAAATAAAGAAGGAAGTGGATTTATCTACAATATCGTTATTAACTACGCCGCCCATGGAGATATGGTTGCCTTAAAAGAAGTTTGTACCCACTGCCAAGTCCGCAAATGGAAAAGGGGACTAAATGGCGAGCATTCGAAGTCCAGCCATTTTTTGAAATACATTCGAGCTTATAACAGCGCCTTCCAGATGACTTCGTTTGGTGAACAACAAGCATGTGTTGAAGTAGACACATCCTCAATTTGGTCTGATCTTTTCAAAGGATTGCAAAGTATGTTGCATAACGTTAATCCGCAAATTAGCAACTACAAAGCAGCCCTCGCGTCGGTGCCTGAGAACGAGCGCAACCACTTTTAGTTCGTCATCAGAGCAGATAGAAGGCCGATCACAGCCCATCCAGGGTGGTATAATGCTCCAAAGACGAATGAGGTAGCTGTTGTGTTAGTCGATCAGGAGTGTGATAAAAGAGACATCGTTTTACGCACGCATGATGACCGGCTTCGAAGGATCAGCGAGACTCACCGTGCGTACGATTCTCTTCAATATCCTCTCATTTCAGTTCTGTCGCGGAGAGGTTGGCTACCATTTTGCCCACTATAATGTAGACCCCCAGACAGGCACCCCAAATCATAAAAAAAACCATCCACCATGCATTTCTACAGCTTCTTGATCCAGCTGAGGGTAAACAATGGTTCTTATCTCCGCCATTATCGTACGCTCTTTACTCAGTTTCTTAGGACATGTACGCCAAAATTTAAAAAAAAAATTATAAAGAGCGTTTGGTATTTATAAGGTCCAACCAAAGAAAGCTCAAAGCTGAGAACTACGTCTATCTCTATGCAGAATAATACAAATGCTCATTCATGGTCATTCTCCCCTCCACCTTCACAAAAGGTCCGTGGTACATGCACGAGAGGACCCAAGATGCATTTTGTTACGTGCGAAAGTTTGGTCGCCCGGACCTCTTCACTATCATCACCAATCATCACTACCAACCCAAAGTAGCCTGAAATAACAGCTCCACTCCTTGCAGGATAGGCTTCGTACGACAGGCACGACTTAATCTCTCGCGTATTTCACCTGAAGTTAAATTCAATTAGAAATGCTAATTTTTAATGCTCAGCTTGGAGACAATGCGCGTGTTCAGGAATTTTACGATGGCCTTATAAGTCATGGCAAACGCACACAAGAAGAGAGAGGTGGACAGGTGGTGCTGCTAGAGTCTCTCGGTAGAGTGGTACACTCTCTTGGTAGAAGTACAGAAGCGGACTTAATGCCTTAGGCATTTTCTACCAGTCAACCTTTGGGTGATACAAAAAAATAGTATCCAGCTTAGAAGAACTCATTCGCTGTGTGTACGGGGATGTCAGTCGTATATTGCACCAGTAGAATTCTTGGGTATGTGAGTAGGCCATTTAGATGCCCATAAATGATCAGGCTGCAGCAATTAACGAATGTATTCTCTGGGAAATTGAGGGGAATGATGTGGTCTACACCTCGATAAACACTGTTGTCGAGCAAGATAACGCTACACATTATCCCGTGGAATTTCTGAACACCCTGTCAGCAAGTGGACTTTCAATGCATATTCAGCTGAAGGTCAGTGTCCCAATTGTGCTTCTTCGGAACCTATCTCCTCCAGAGCTGTGTAACGAGACTCGCCTTAAAGTCGTCTCACTCCACAGACACACCATTGGAGCAGAAATTCTTATGGTTGTGGCATCGGCGAGGCAGCATTTATACCACGCAATTTCCCCCTACCTTACAACTTCCCGTTCCAGTTCAAACGCGTACAGTTCTCAGGACGAGTTGCTTCTCACAGAGGCAACTGTACGGTGCTTGCTCCCGCGTCACCAGTCCTGATTCTCTTTACATTTTGGCACCTGGCAACGTAATTTATAGGGAAGTGTTGTAAAGTATGATATCTTTGTACGTATTTTTGCACTTTTGTGTCCTGGAATGGAATACATTCCACACATACATCACCATCATCATCTGCCTAGCCTTTTCTCAACTATATTGGGGTCGACTTCCAGTCAAGCCGGATTTAGCTGAATACCAGTATTTTACGAGGAGCGGCTGCCTACCAGACCTCCACTACCCATTAACTGGAATAACACGGTACTTCATGGCAAGACTGATATTCCACACATACATCATATTCTCTATTTCCTTCAGTCAGTTCAGTTATGACTGAACTCAGCAGGATTCCCATATAATTCTCTAAACTTGCTGCGCTTGCAAAAAAAACATGTATTTTAATGCTATTTTAAAAGTTGTTTACTTATAATGCTATAGCGACATCTTAAGTATTTTTGGTGCTGTAGAGCCTTCACGCAGACGACGTCGCGGGCAGCAGCTAGTAGTTTATAATTATTGTCCAAATATTTAAGCAGCGTTATAGGTATATTCTTACAATGTTATTTCTTTAGCGGTAACTAAGGAAATAACATTGTAAGATATATATAACTGCATATTCTAATTAAATAGCTCATTGGATATTAATTATTAACATTACTTTTTATCAAAGAGTAATGCACAATCAATATTATTATTATTATTTGAAGATAAGGGGCTATGCATCACCCGTAGTGTAGGGGATGTAGTCACTGCGGCCAAAATGATCTATTGTGACTCGCCACCTTGCTAACTCTAGCAAGGTGGCGAGTCACGGTGGGTGTCCCAGTCGGTAATGTGCACCACTTGAAAACCAAGACACGTATTTTAGACACAATCCAAACTACCATCGGTGGCCATACTGGCCGTATTATTAGGGACAGTACGTAGATTTCTTATATTATTATCAACTTTAATTGATGAATGCATTTTGCAGGTAAATGGTTTGTTGTAGGTTCAGCAAATAAAGACTTATTGATTGAGATAATAAAACATCAAATTTCAAGTCAAAATTATTTAAACATTTTTGAAAAAAAAAAGATACGTAATACGATGATTTCGAAAAAAGTCAACAAAGTTAGAATTAGTTAGTGTAGGGTAGTGTAGGGTAGTGTAGGGTAGTGTAAGGTAGTGTAGGGTAGTGTAAAGTAGTGTAGTGTAGGGGAGTGTAAGGTAGTGTAGGATAGTGTAAGGTAGTGTAGGGTAGGTAGGGTAGTGTAGTAGGGTACTGTAAGGTAGGTAGGGTAGTGTAGGGCAGGTAGGGTAGTGTAGGGTAGGTAGTGTAGGGTAGTTAGGGAAGGAAGGGTAGGGTAGGGTAGTCATTTGACGGGAGCGAAGCCGCGGGCAAAGTCTGACTCGCACTTGCTCGATTTTTTTATCTGTTTTAGATATTCATTGATATCTGAAAGTTATTTATAACGGTAAGTCCCTCTTTGAAGAGTGGTTAAGAGTGGTTAACTGCCTCGCTGGCCTAGTGTTCGCAAGAGCGACTGCTGAGCGTCGGGCAAAAGTGCTATTGGGTTTTTCCATTAGGAATTACTCTGTAGCTGCCCGGAGTTTGAAAGTTGGTGGTGTGATACCCCAGTGCCTCGGAAAGCACGTAAAGCCGTTGATCCTGCGCCTGATCTCTCTCCGGTCGTGTCGGATTGCCGTCTCATCGCACTATGAGAATAAAGGAGCAGAGAGTGCGCCTGTGTTAGCGCACACACTTGTGCACTGTAATATCTCCTGCGTACTTGGCTGATCTCTGTTGAGATTGTCCACCGTGATCGAAATTAGGTCAGGTGAGTATTATTATTATTAGGAGTGATCACGTGGCGTTCTTAACTTCCGTATGACGCAGGTCCTCACTGGACATGGTAAGTTCGGGGTTTCTGCATTGGATTCAGGAGGAAGAAACGCCCTGGCGCCACCACTGTATGGATCGTCCGGAGGACACGGTGGAGCTTACGGGACAGGTGTGTTCCGCTTGGGCGGAGCGAGGAAGAATGGCAGCGCCTTCTTCTGCGAAGCAGTAGCGCTAGCCAACCAGGCGGAATAAATCCTCATAAAACATACAATTTATAAATTCTCATAAAACATAAAATTAACTTTTGTGTGGTTTACTAATCATTAAATAATATAATATTCTAATTGAAACAAACTCGCGCGCGCGTAATCTATATATATGTTACTGTAAAAGCCAGAACTACGGTAAATCCTAAGATTTTCCAGTAAATCCTAAGATTTACCAACTCTTAATGGTAAAAGTCCGAACTGTTCTATAATCATCGTATATTTCGGACTTTTACTACCATTCACTTGATAAATCTTAGGATTTACCTCAAAGACACGGTAAATGTTAAGATAAACATTACCAAAAGATAGGTAACGATTTGACTCATTAGTAGTACAATTAGTGTTTAATAATTTTGCATTGTTCTGTAAGACTATGGACCGTGTACTCAACACTAAGCTCCTGGCATACCTACCTAGAAACTTATGACATCCTAAGTGACCGTCAATACGGCTTTCGCCGAAATTGGTTAATTAGTGATCTTCTAGCGTATGCCATCCGTATCTGAAATGAGGCCATCGAGAAGCATGGGGAAACGCTTGGCGTCTCTCTCGACATCTCGAAGGCTTTCGATAGGGTCTGGCACGAAATCCTTGTTAGTAAGCTTCCTTCTTTTGGTTTACCTGCTGGATTGAGTGCTTGGATCGCAGACTTCCTGAGTGACCGATCCATTCGAGTGGTCATCGATGGCAGCTCGTGGCTGCTAAAAAGTTAGGAATCCTTGCAAAGGTGAGACAGTACCTACTTCACACCGGAACATCTGCTCACACTTTATCAAGCGCAAGTTCGATCATGTATGGAGTACTCCTCTCATCTTTGGGATGGATCTGCCCGATATCAGCTTGAAGCGCTTGAAGCTATTGAAACGAGAGCCAAGAAGATCATATATAGTCGAGGCTTCAAAATCTTGGGCATCAACACCGAGTCGCTAGCCTGTCAGGTTTCTACCGGTTGCATTTTGAGGAGTGTGCGTCGGAATTGCATAACTAAATAATTCCTCCTAGCCCGTTCCATCATCGGACCATCAGGCGTACGGCGATGCGCCATCGGTATATGGTAGATATCCCTCTTATACGCGCAAAACGTTTTGGGAACACATTTATTGTACGTACAGCCAACGAGTAGAAATCCCTGCCGGAGTCTATGTTTCCTGATAGCTACAACCCAGGAATCTTTAAGTCAAGAGTGAATAGGTTACTTCTTGGTAAACGCGCTCCATCGTCGAAAATACAAAACCAACATTTACCAACCCTCACTGGTAAAACCTAGCATGTACCAAATCGATACCTTTGGGTAGAAAGGTCGTATAAACCAAAACCCGACTTTTCAGTAGAGCAGAAAAACAATTTTTTTTTTACATAAAAATTCATAACTTTTTTCCTTTTGAAGTTATAAAAAAGTGATCTATGAGAAAGGTTCTTACATTTTGCAGATGAAAAAGGTTAAATCATCAAAACCCAGCTATCTTCTTTAGTTTTAAAGTTAGCTTGCATTTACGTCTAAGAAAAAATCAATGTTTGGTTTATACACCCCATGAAAATGTACTTAAAAAAAACTGTGGGGGTCGTATATCCATTTTTGGTAACTATAAAGGTCATATTTAGTGTCGTGAAAACCCATATAAGGTAAGGTGGGGTAAGACTATCAGCGGGGCAAGACTATCACTTTCAAATATCTCGAAAACTACAGTCTTCTTTTTGAATTTACCATGTCGATAAAACAGTTTGCATGAATAAGTTCTCGACTTAAAACACAGATGGCACTTCTGATCGTTAATGTCGATAACATAACAAAACGAAAATGTCAGTTGTGAAATAAATTTTTGCACGTGACAGAACAGTAAGAATTTCTTTGAATTTTGGTGAAAAAAAGCGTTAAATGGAGGAGTCATGAACATAAATAGCATCATATTAATATTGTCTTTTAAGTTATCGTACCATTTTAACATTATACATACGATTTCTTCTAATATTTTACAAAACCAAAACGTAACCTACAAATATCAAAGTGGGGGAAGACTATCAGTTCGCCCGGGGTAAGACAAACATTATGTTAGTCTTTCCCCTGGTCAGTTGTAATCAACATTTTCGTTTAGGACATTTTTCTTTAGTTAGGTACATGGTCGATTAACTGAAAACCAAATCGAAAAAACAGTTCATCCATTATTAAATATTCGGTGAATCGTCCAGTCGAAGTAGTGTTGGGCCATAAAAAGTTGTTACGCCATAAATTCTATATCTATGGGTGAATATAATTCAAATTCAATATATCAAATCAATATATTTCAAATTTATAATTCAATTTTTTTTCAATTTTGGTAGCGAAACCGTTACTGCAACTTTCGTGGAAATTAGAGACCTGGGTCTTTAATTTTCACGTTTTTGTCTTTTTAATTTATATATGTACCTAACGCTTTATTCATATCATGCTATGGATATCACTTAAAAGGTTCTGCTCCTCTGATTTTGATTGTATGTTTGTCTTGCCCCAAATCATGAAATATACGAATTACCGCTAAAATGAACGTTGTTCCGTCATTATACAATTCAAATTAAATACGAATACTTTTATCATTTGCGTTTTTTCTTTACAAACCTCAATAAGTATTCGTTTTCAGTTAAAATACATCACTGTTATTCTTACCCCATGTGGTGGGGCAAGACTAGCAGTTTTAACGGCCTTACAATTTATTTAAAATTTACGTTCTAGATGCATTAACGGAAATATATCCATTATTTTATTAAAGCGTATAGTATTAGGTATCAGTGATTTTTTTATCTCAGAGGTAAGTCAAATAACTTAGCCGTGAAAAGATCATTACTGTCTGGTAGAAAAGTATGTTAGTCTTACCCCACCTCACCTTATGTATTTTTTTTTGTATTATAAACCATTTATAATCATAGATCAATTGAATTCTGACTAATAAATAATCCTGTTACACATAGAATTAGTAGGAACTCAATTATTATTATTCTAATACCCAATAATGGTCGATTCAAATAAAATAAAACTACCTGAAATATGAAATCAACATTTATTAAGTATTATTATACATTCTAGTTAATGGTATCTGTCCGGTACCTATCATTTATCGCGCTCGTTCTTCTGCTTGTCGCTGCGCGCAAATGCGAGCCTTGTATGTTTATCGTAAAGTGCTTCTTCCAATCTTCTTCTATATTACGTGGCCCTTATCCCATATTACTTGGAGTCGGCGCAACACGTTTTCTTCTTCCATTCTGTCCTGTCGTCCGTAACACTATCACTAACTTCCTTTTCTCTCTTATCGGTCTTTACGCAATCTATCCATCTTTTCTTTGGCCTCCCTATCCCTCTCCATCCATCCACATGTAAATTCAGAACTCTTTTAGTAACATGCGTTTCATCCCTTCTCTTCACATGACCATACCAAGATAAACGATTTCCTTCCAACTTTTCAGTCACTGGCGCCACTTTCAAACTTTCCGTAATGCATTCATTTCTCAGTTTGTTCATTCTTGTCACACCACACCTCTCAATATTCTCATCTCTACTACATGCAATCTTTTTTCATCCATCTTTTTCACAACCCAACATTCTGATCCATACAGTATGACAGGTCTTATCACGGACTTCTAGATTTCACCCTTCAACTTGAGGGGCATCCGTGGATCACAAGTTGTTCCCGTGACCTGTCGCTATTTCATCCATCCTTCGTTGCTCGGATGTGTTATGTCCCGGTCTACCTCACCATCTCCTTGGACAAGCAAACCGAGGTACTGAAAGTCGGAACAAATCGGTATGGGCGTCCTAGCGAGAACTGAAGGCGAAAGATTGGAGGGACCGCCGAAATCGCAGAACAAGTACTCTGTTTTGGTTCTACTCAATTTCAGGCCAACACTCTCCAATCTTTACCAGAACACTTCCAATCTGCTCTGAACCTCAAGGCCACTCTCGGCAACCAGCACTATGCCATCGGCAAACAGCATACACTAGGGGGCCTCTTTCTGAATGCCTAACGTCAAAGCGTCCATTATCAGCAGGAAGAGTTAAGGGCTGAGAGCCGACCCCTGATGTGGGCCGACCGCCACATTCAGACTACCACTGGTGCCTACTGTAGACCGGACTTGGATACTACACCGACTGTACATCGATCGGATCAACTGCACATACTTCACAGGCACACCTTTCTCCTTAAGGGCCCACCACAGAACCTCAAGTGGTACCCGGTCGTATGCCTTTTTGAGGTCAATTAATACCATGTGCAAGTTTTTATGTGCACCTCTGTATTTCTCGCACAGCTGGCGTATAGCGAAAATGTACCCCGACCAGGCATAAAACCGAATTAGTTCCGTGAAATTTCAGTCTCTTCTCTCAACCGCCTTTCAATACTTTTTCCTCCCTTACTTTCATAGTATGTGCGTGTGTGTGTGTGTGTGTGTGTGGTGTTTGTGTGTGTGTGTGTGTGTAGCTTTATTGCTCTATAATTGTTGCACTCAAGAACATCACCTTTGTTTTTAAAGACGGGCACCAAAAAACTTTTGTACCAATCATCAGGTATGAATTCTTCTTTCAACAACTTATTGATGAACAAAGCTAACCACATCCATCCATCCACTCGCAGTAACTTCCACACTTCAACTGGTATTCCAAACTGGGCCAATGGCCTTACCATTCTCCATTCCATTTACTGCTATTCTGACTTCATCCATACTAACCATTCTCACTAACCCCACATTTTCTGGTTAGTTTCTAAAATCCCACTCCAATCATTTTCCTCATTCATTAGTCTTTCAAAATATTCCTTCAACCTCTCTTTGATATTTTCATCATCTGATAGAACCATTCCAGGTTCATTTCTTACACATTTTACTTGACAAACATCCTAAAGTAAGGTGCGACTTGTAAAGTTGTAATGAACATGGTTTATACACCAACGTTGCGAACTGTGTTTGGATTTACGACGTCAAATTTAACCTGTGTTTAGGTAATGCCATTTAACACTTTGAGGAGTATAAACCATTTACAATTAATGTATTTAACACTTTAGGGCGTATAAACCATTTACAAATAATGCATTTAACACTTTAGGGCGTATAAACCATTTTCAATTAACGACTATTTTTACACCCTGAGTTAATATAAATTATGGTCATTACGTCTTAACAAAATTACAAAAAAAAAATATTTGGCTTTTACATTGAAAATTTACCTTTTTTAAGAGGCTATGACCGAAAATTTCTGGGTCGTATTAACCACTTTTGAGCGAATTTCTACATTTCGTATATACAGATCGATAGAGAAAAAAATTCTGAGAAAAATGGTATATATAACTCAATTTGGCCAAAATGGTTTATACGACCTTTCTACCCAAAGGTAGCGAAATTCTAATGGTAAAAGCCCGATTAAATCGTTTCTTTTTCACATATTCTTACATTTACCAATTCGTGTTGGTAAAACCTAAGATTTACTGGTAAAACCTGAGATATACCGTGGTTCGGGCTTTTACAGTAACATATATACATATAATAAAACAGTAAAATTGTACATCGTTAGCCACAGTTGGCGCAAAAACTACTGAACCGATCCTGTTCAAATTTTGCATACATAATCCTTATAGGACCCTTCTTGCGATAGGCTATATTTTATCACGCTATTTGCTATGGGGAGTGAGCAATATTGCATTTTGTCGGTTTTGAACGAGTTGCCCCGAGTTCGAATCCCACCTACAATTTATATATTTTCTGTCAATGTTTTATCTTATTCTTTTTGGAAAAAAAATACTTTTACCATTTTTGTAGGGGCACAATATTTAAGCAGAGTGTAAGCAGGGAAACCAGGATAACGTATACAATGAATTTTATTGTGTTATTCTGAGAACTGTTTATGATCAACTGACAACTATAAATATAAACAAACAATCCGTGGAACGGTTACTAGGTTTATATGAAATTGACATAGTTCTATCGATAGCCAGATAGGTACCACCTATTAAAATAGGTCCGTATATAATATCACATTAATTAACTATTTCAATACGCCCCCTTAATGCGCATATTAAATACAAACAGCAATACAAGAAAAAACACATACAAAAGAAAGTAATATCAAAGAACAATCATAACAAAATAAACAATTAACAAGCAATGCCTAAACCACGCATGCACGAATAGTGCTTTACTCTGGGCAAAGCTTTCGTTAATATGTCCGCGAGCATTGAGTCTGTCGATAAATACTTTAGCTCAATACTCGTATTGTTCTTCAATACACTTCTAATAAAGTGGTACCTGATGTGAATGTGCTTACTCCGAGAATGAAACATTGGATCACCGGCAAGGCAAATCGCCCCCTGATTATCTACATGTAAAGATAATGGTGCAAACTTACATAGCCCAATCTCAGTAAGCAAGCTGTTCAGGTAAATTGCCTCCTTCATAGATGACGCCAAACTTATATACTCGGCTTCGCAGCTCGAAGTCGATACACATTTCTGCTTTTGTGACTTCCAAGACACGCATCCACCTCCTAACATAAAAACATAACCGGAATAAGAACGTCTATCTATCAAACATCCACCCCAGTCGGCATCTGAATAACCATGCAATGTTTTACCTGTTTTCGTAAACATAAGTCCGTGATTTCTCGTATGTTTTAGGTAGCGCAGTACACGTTTTGCTGCATTCCAGCACTGTTGATTAGGACAATCCAAGAATTGGCTCAATACTGCCACAGTATTCGTAATATCCAATCTTGTGCCCGTAGATAAATACATTAAACAACCGACTAACTCTCGATACGGATACTGCCCCGTATCACATTGTTCCGTAGGTTTCGTAATCTTAGTTTTCGGATCCATGGGTGTAGAAATCGGATTACATCCACTTAATTCAAATTTATTTAACAAATCGTCAATATATTTTCGTTGTGACAATTTAATGCTCTTGTCACATCTGTCAAACTCTATGCCTAACATATACTTCGCAATGCCATAATCTTTCAATTCAAACTTCATGGCCAGTTCCCTTTTGAAAGTTTGTATACACTCACCTCTTTGCGATGCGACTAAAATGTCATCTACGTAAACTAGTACAAAGAGTTTCGTTTCTGAATCTACGGCCTTAAAATAAAGGCATGGCTCGTTTAAAGAGACTTGTAGCCCCATGGACTTCAGCTCCTCGTCCAGCCTGATGTTCCATTGACGACCTGACTGGCGTAAACCGTACAAAGATCTTTTCAGCAGGCACACCTCGCCCCCAGACTTCAGGTTGCATAACAACTTGCTGGCACGTTCATGTATAACTGAACCTGGCTGTTCTATCCGCATGAGGTCTTGCAGGCATTCTTCTAGGAGGTCTGGCACCTTCATATATATTTCCTCATCCAACAAACCGTTTAGGTAGGCCGTGTTTATGTCCAATTGATGAATCTCAAGGTCAAGTTCAACTGCAAGTGCAACTAGCAATCTTACTGTGTCAAGTCTAGCTACAGGCGCAAAGGTATCCTTATAGTCTATTCCATAAAGTTGACTAAAACCTCTTGCCACCAGCCTGGCCTTCTTCTTCTCAGTTTTATCCACATTTAACTTTGTCGTTAAAATATAACGGCAACCTACGACGTTCCGTCCCATAGGTTTGTTGACTATATCGAAGGTGTCATTCTTGATTAAACTCTTCACTTCTGAAAGTATTGCATCTTTCCATCCTTTTCTTTCATTACTGGATAAAGCTTCCTTTAAAGTAATTTCAACGACTCCGGCAAAATCCTGACAATCAACAAACTCTTCCGTTGATTCGACGCGTTCCTCCACGGGAATATCTGGCTCTACGTTAACCATATTGTATATTTTCCGTGGACGTCCGACGTGACCTCGTTCCAGTCGTGGTCGCCCTGGACCTCTCTTCATTGCCCTCCCCCCATCAGTATGAACATCATCCCGATGATGATCGTGCTGAAATGGTCCTACAGCAATATCTGGAACGTCCGTCAGTTGTGGTGCATCAAAGGATGTTTCTTGACCTTCATATCCTTCCACAGGTACAGAAATGCCTTCACCTTCCACCTCTGGAATTTTGTTATCTTGGATTCTGCTGGATTGGTTAGGATTGAATTCTATTTCCACCGTTGCTGGTTGGTCCGAAATATTTGCAGGCCCTTCTTGGTCAATCTTGAAGGGATCAAATCGTAAATTTAAATTTTCTTTTTCTTCACTCTTCAATTCTTGAAACTTCACATCTCTTGACATGATAACTTGTCGTTGCGCTGGTATCCATACTCTATAACCCTTTCGATCTCTAGGATAACCTACGAAGATTCCTTCGAAACTTCGTGGAGCAAACTTATCTTTAACGGGTGTCTTGTCCAACACGTGTACCTTAGACCCAAACTTTTGTAAGTAGTCTAATCTGACAGGTCGTTCAAACCATTTCTCAAACGGTATTTCACCTTCAAGACTTCTTGTTGGACAACGATTTCTTACGTGACATGCTGTCGCTACAGCATCAGCCCAGAAACCCGGAGATAATCCTGACGAGATGAGCATACACCTCGCCATTTCCACCAACGTCCTGTTCTTCCTCTCAGCAACAGCATTCTGTTGCGGGACGCCAGGAACTGTCAACATTCTTGCTATTCCTTCTTTCTTCAAAAAATCGTCGAAATCTCGATTACAGAATTCACCGCCGTTATCTGTATGAAGATATTTTATTTTATGTCCTAACAAATTCTCGACATGACTTTTGTATACTTTGAATGTCGTGAACACTTCACTTTTCTTGCTGAGAAAGTATACTTCACACCACCTAGTATGATCGTCAATAAAAGTGACGAAATATTTCGCGCCATTTATTGACGTATGTTGCATGGGTCCACAAACGTCAGAATGTATAATTCTTAACTTTTCATCGCATGGCCCATTTGAACTAGTAAACGGTAACATACACATTTTACCTTTCGCACAAATATCACAATTGTACAAGTCACTCACATCTGTCATCTTAACATTCATGCCAGATTTATTTAAAATTCGGACGAGATCCTTTGCATTTAAGTGTCCTAAACGTTCATGCCACATCCATACGTCAACCTTTTGCTCAGAAATGGCTGACACACTATCTAAATGTTCCTCAACGTAATATAAATTACCTCTACGATTCGCAACAAGTTTAGTGTTACCATAACTATCTTGAACACTAGCTATGTTATCCTTAAACGTAACGCTAAACCCCTGATCAGTAATTTTGCTTACTGAAATTAGGCTACATCGTAAATCCGGAACAAATAGAGTATTGGGCAATTGAACAATTGTTTTAGAACCATTATCACATGTAAGTAATCTGACTGTCCCCTTACCTTGTACGTTTGTGCTTGAATTCGTTGCTAAGTTTAGCTTACCGAACAAAGGCACAAGTGTTTTGTCGAATTTACTTGTATCATTGCACAAATGTGATGTACAGCCACTATCGATGATCCAATTTCCACTCCCGTTGCAAACAGCATTAACATCTGAAACACAATTAAATGTTACAAAATTGGAATCGATATCAGGTACTTCATAATCATTCGACACATACTTTACGGTATCACTACACTGTTCTTTGTTCTTCTTCGTACAATCAGAGGCTTTATGACCATACAGATGACATTTAAAACATTTGTATCTGAATTTCGAACTTGTCAGCTCAGTACCACTCTTTGGTTTAGAAGACTTCTTTCCCTTTACAAGAAATGCTCTATCTACACTTTCTTTTCGATTTCTGGAATGATCTTCTTCTAAAATCTTAATCTTGAGCGTATCTGGATCCGGCAATGAATCTCGAGATTCTATGGCACATCTAAAGTTGTCAAAGCTGGACGGCAGACTGTACAGGAGCATTATCGAGGTCAGATCATTATGCATTTCGATATCCATGTCAGCTAACTGGCTTTTCACATCGAAAAATCTCATAACATGTTCTCTTACATCACCACCTTCTTCCAATTTATGGAGCAACAGCTGTTTTAGTAATGTCGCCTTTTTTGCAGGTCCCTTCGACGCATGAATGTTCTGTAACTTTAACCATACGTCTCGCGAAGTCTTACATCCTCGTAGATGTCGTAATTCGCTCGGACTTATCGATAAAATGAGATCAGACTTAGCTTTCGAGTCTCCAATGTCCCACTTTACTGCTTCGGCTGGTTCTGCTGGGCGTGCGATACTTCCGTTCACGTATCCCCAGGCATCGTTCTTAACTAAAACGGCTTCCACTTGGATTTTCCAGGTCTCGTAGTTGCTCTGATGGAGTTGATCAATTTTGACAGAACTCATTTTCACTCCAATTTCTTCCTTTATCACGTTTAAATCTCTCCTGATTTATGCGTTCTGGGCCCATAACCACTGTAGGGGCACAATATTTAAGCAGAGTGTAAGCAGGGAAACCAGGATAACGTATACAATGAATTTTATTGTGTTATTCTGAGAACTGTTTATGATCAACTGACAACTATAAATATAAACATACAATCCGTGGAACGGTTACTAGGTTTATATGAAATTGACATAGTTCTATCGATAGCCAGATAGGTACCACCTATTAAAATAGGTCCGTATATAATATCACATTAATTAACTATTTCAATAATTTTTTCAAAAGAAAATCAACATTCCTATTTGATTTTTCCCAAATATTTTGTAAAAACTAGTCAAAACACGTTATAAAATCCAAGCGTCCCCGAAATTCACATACTACAATGTTCCATTATTCCATTTAGCTGCAAATTTATCTACTGAAATGAAAATCATCACGCTACCATCGGCAAAGAGCCGGGCAGTCAATTATGACATTTATATGAGAACGTCTATTTTATTAGGTTTCTCAGCGAACACCGCAGTCCAATGGATTCTGTTCAGACTGGAACGTGGTAGGGTGGTGGTTCGAATCTCGGGAGGTATTTTAGAGAAAGCTTTTTTTTATTTCTGTAACATTATTATTTCACATATTTTTGCATTCTCATAATTTTTTTTACATAGTAATATTACCAAAAAATATGATTACTATTGTTTAACAAAAAAAGCCATGGAGACAAATTTTACAACTGCGGAGTTGCACCCCGTTTTCAAAATACAAACATCCTTCTTCTTCTTCCTGCCCTTATCCCATATTACTTGGGGTCGGCGCAACACGTTTTCCTCTTCCATTCTGTTCTGTCGTCCATCACACTATCATCACACTATCATCTGCCCTTTTCTTTCATATCAGTCCTTACACAATCCATCCATCTTTTCTTTGGCCTTCTTCTCCCTCTCCATCCATCCACATGTAAATTCAGAACTCTTTTAGTAACGTGCTTTTCATCCCTCCTCTTCACATGACCATACTAATACAAATGATTTCCTTTCAAAATACAAACATCCATTTAAATTCATTTTAACTAAAGGCGATTTATATTTTAGGTGATTTCTTCCACTCTAGGAAGGAGCACGAGGCGATGTCAGACTTTCACTTACCAAAACCCACACCTTTGTATGTTCCTTCTTCGTCTTGCGTTCCAGGAGTTAGCATAAGAGATCGGCCCTAACGGGCTTCGATGGCTGGATACAAAATTGTTCGTATAGGGCATCTAAAGGAACAAAGTGGGTATTTTTACAGCTCTGCATGCTCTACCCGTAAAAATCGAGAGTTTACAGACTGCGTTTGATCATCAACATGTGAAGTCGGCTAGGTGAAAATACTCGCTCACAAGAATTCGTTTATTATTCTCACTAACGAAAAACATTCATTTGGTGTATTAGGTTGTCAGTCAAATACCGCACCAGAAAAGTAGGAAGTAGGGCAGGAGGATTCTGATTTTGACCCACAAACAGTACGGCGGTAATCCGCCCTAGCGGGGTAACTTCAATCGTAAGGTCCACCGTGTCTTCCCGCCGAATCCAAAACATCTACCTCTCGAAACACTCATGTTCGGTTAGGACCTGCGTAAAGCGCAAGGTGAGGACATCATGACTCTGTAGTCACTCTTTAGAGTGAATTTATAATAGTAATAATTGTGGTGTGCCAAAATTAGTCGCCCTAGAATGTAAATTGCAACTAAAAGAATACTATGGAATTTAGTTGGTAAAAGTCTTTTAAGGTTACCCTACAAAAAAAGAGGCAAATACTACAGGTGGTTATCGACCCTAAATTGTTTTTTTTGAAGAACAAATCATTTTAATTTTGGTTTTATCGTAATATGAACTAAACTAATGACTTTACCCATGGAGTAGGCAAATATTTAGAACGCGAACTCTACGGCTCTGTGTTTCGTTGATGTTTTTAAGGCAATTGACGTGGTGTGGAAGAAACACCCGGGTGTTACTATTGGGTGGATCGTCCGGAGGACACGTTGGAGCATAAAGTATTGGTGGGCCACGCTTAGGCGGAGCACCACCGTGTCCTTGTGGGGACGATCGGTGATAGCACCTCTCGCGCTGGGCACTGGTACAGGCCATGGTCCAGAGCGAGGAGTAGTGGCAAGTATAGTCCCCTTACGCCCCAGTCGCTGGGATTCCGAATGGGTAGTTTACCATCTGGCTGTCCGGTAATAATCCAGACAGTCAACCGTGGGTATTGTTCCACGCGTGCTTCAAAGAGATGTCAGCAAACTGTAGGGGCCCAGCAGGTTCGAAGCCTCTGGGGCCATGGGTGAGCTTCCGAAAGGAAAACCCGGGACCCTGGAACGAAGGCAAAGAAGGAACGGGGTGAGGTTTAGTCAGTAAAAGTCTGACTCACCCTCTGAGAAGTCATTCTGATGATTTTCCACCTAAACAAGAAACCTGGGCACGCCGTCATTGCGGCGGTAAGTTCCCTCTTTGAGGAGTGGTTGGAAAGAGGTCACGGCGTCCTCACGTTCCGTATGCCGCATGTCCTCACCAGATACGGTAAGTTCGGGGGGCTTCTGCATCGGATTCAAGCGAAAAGGGCGCCCCAGCCAGACTCGGGCGCACTGTCTGGACCGCACGGAGGTCACGGTGGAGCACACGGTAGAGGTATGGCGATCGCCTACTTCTGCAAAGCAGTAATGCTAGCCAAGGAGGCGGCCGACCGCGAGCGCGAAAGGGAACGACCCTCACGTCCCCGCTGCCGTTAGGTTCACGACTCCGATTTCCGACCACCGTAGGCGCAAGCTTGCGGACGGTGAACACTGGGTAGCTTGCCGTCCAGCATTCCGGTAATAACCCGGACCGAGTCAAGTCGTCAACTGTTCCACGCGCGCCTCAAGCAGATGTCAGCAAACTGTAGGGGCCCGCGGCAGGGCCGAAGCCTCTGGGGACGTGGATCGGTATTCCGAAAGATAAGCTCGGTGTCCCAAAATTGAAGGCAACAGAGGAACGGGGGTGGCGTTTAGTCAGTAAAAGTCTGACATGCCTTCCCGTTCCATTCAAGAGCAGGAGAAGTCATTCTGATGATAACCCATCTGAATAAAAAAACCTAAACAAGAAACCTACTGGGGCCATGGTTTCGCTTCTGAAAGGGAGACCCTGGAAGGTAAGGCAAGGAAGGAATATAGAAGTGAGTCTTAGCCAGTAATAATCTGACACGCACTTCCGCTCCACACAAGAGCGAAAGTCATTAGATGATTTCCCAACTAAAAAAAGTACCAATTGGAGTTTTAACTTAAACAGTTTTATTAAAATTAATGAATCAAATGTTTTCGGAAGTATAGGATTAGATATAAGTTACTTTTGTGCAGTTTTATGAACTTAATTCATGAATCCCCGACCGGTCCAATGAGACCGCGCTGTTATTGTTTTACTATTGTGTCTCGTTTTGCGGGTATGTGATAGGTTAATGCAGATGAAGTCGCGGGCAACAGCTAGTATGAATTTAATGACGTGTAACTTTTTATTTGTATTTGTTTTTTATTTATTTTACTAAAACCGAAAATACCGAATATCCCGGTTTTTGTGATAAAAATACTGGTATTAATTAGATCTAAATTGGCCCGGTATTCCGGTACTTTCGAAATTTGGTATCTCGGTTTGCGACCCCTAATTAGCGCGTTCAAACAAACAAACTCTTCAGCTTTATAATATTACTATAGATAATAATATTCTAAGTACCTATAAGATTACTCATCGCAATCGGGTCTTTCCACAGTTCCCACAAAAAAACCCACGATAGCCTAGGGGTCAAATTTACAGGTCAATCATTATTTTGTTTATAATGATTAAAAGTAGAAATATTTGCGAAAGAAATTAGTCATTACATTTGACATTAATTTAATAGTAGGTATTATGAAATAAAAAATACCGGCCAAGAGCGTATCGGGCCACGCTCAGTGTAGGGTTCCGTAGTTTCCCGTCCGTCACAATAAGTGTCCCCAAGTTCAAAAACTGTTTGTCTCATCAAGTTCAAAATAAGTTTCTTAGAAAGTTTTTATAAAACTCTACTTTCCAGATTTTTTTCATATTTTCTAAACTTATGGTACAAGAGTTAGAGGGGGGGGGGGGCACATTGTTTTTTACTTTTGGAGCGATTATTTCCGAAACTATTGATATTATGAAAAAATGGTTTTATTATTTTTTCCCCTATTCATTTTTAGTACCTATCCAACAACATATCACACGTCAGGGTTGAAAGTCTTATTCAATTATAAATTATATACAAATACTAAACAATTTAAATAAAAAACTTAAGTTAAACCTAGCTATGTACATATAATACAAATGAAAAAAAAAAACCATTTCTACTTTACATGTGCTACCCTAATAAAACACTATTTTCCAATTTTTATTTTACTACTTTGTCGGCGTGATTGATATACATATTGATACCAAATTTCAGTTTTCTGGTGCTAACGGTCACAGAGTTTAAGCGAGGACGGACGGACGGACGGACAGTAGCCTTACCATGAGTTTGTAAAAACGTTCTCGCTATCGAAAACTATCGCTTTGTCCCTGTCATTGTGGTGCACGTGAAAGAGACAAAGCTATAGTTTTCGATAGCGAGAACGTTTTTTCAAACTCATGGTAAGGCCACTGACATGGCGAAACTATAAGGGTTCCGTTTTTGCCATTTGGCTACGGAACCCTAAAAAACAGTCAAGTCCGAGGCGGATTCGTGCTCGAAGTACCGATCGTAGCATAAAACGTCGTTTGGGGTTTGTCGTTTTCCCTCTTAAATATTTATTTTATTCTGTTTTTAGTATTTGTTGTTATAACAAATAATATAAAGATATTATGAAAGATATATCATTTAAAAATATAATTAAATGAAATAGGCATCTAGGAATAATGTGATAGTTTTTACCCGGGCGCGACTGTTTGTGTTCATATTTGCCGGGCCACGAACCCAGGATAATTCCATTAAACCCTATAGGTTAATTCAGGAGAATCAAATCTGATAACGAAGTTTTTAACCCCCGACGCAAAAACGACGGGGTGTTATAAGTTTGACGTGTCGTGTGTGTGAATAAATACATATGTGTCTGTCTATAGCATCGTAGCTCCCAAACGGATGATCCGATTTTAATTAGGATTTTTTTTGTTTGAAAGGTATATCAGTCGAGAGTGTTCTTAGCTATGTTTGGTGGAAATCGATTGAGGTCTTCAACGTCATCAGGACCTGAGAGGTGGAGAGTAGGCGGGGGTTTTTTTAATTTTAAATTTAATTTTTTTAAGTGAGAAATCATCGGAAGGACTTCTCCCGTGTGTCAGACTTTTACTGACTACAATGCCCTTCGTTGTTCAGCAGGGTCGAAATCTACTGGAGCCATAGTTTGTGCAAGAGTACTCCGGGACCCTGGAACGAAGGCGAATGATGGAACAGGAGTGAATTTAAGTCAGTAAAAGTCTATCACGCTCTCCCGCTTCATCCCAGAGTTGGAGAGGTCATTCTGATGATTTTCCACCTAAAAAAGTGTTGAAATTTTTAAACACTAATTTCACAAAGCATCTGTGAAATATGTGTTTAAAACATGACCTCATATGAAATATCTAACAGGAAAGTATACTCAAGATATCAAACGAATTAAGTAAAGATAAAGAATAAAGTTTCTAACGTTGATAAGTATAGGTTATTCCCAAAAAAATGTCGCGAGAAGATACATGACGATAATGATGACGGTGACTTTGACTTAAAGACCCCTAAGACCGTTTTCACATCTTCCGATCCGATATCGGTATCGGACGCCGATACGATATCGGGGTAAGGTAAATGTACGAGATATGTACCTGTCTTTCATATTGTCCGACCCGATATCGGATATCGGAGCACAGCTTTTCATACATTTTACTTACCCCGATATCGTATCGGAGTCCGATACCGATATCGGATCGGAAGATGTGAAAACGGTCTAAGTTGTAGCCACGTTGTAGCTATCAGGAAACAGACTCTGACAGGGAATTATTTGAGTTTGAATAAAGGTTTGAAAGGCTATTAAAAAGATTTTATATGTATTTCTCATTAAACTTCGGAGTACCGCTTGTAATCTCATAAAACTCGGGTTGTGGCAATATTTAAAAAGTTATAGCGGTTCTGGAACAAAAAGGCAACTGCAGGAGCACGGACGGGTTTTAGTCAGTAAAATCTGGCACTCACCCTGTCTACCCATGGCAGGAGAAGAACTTCTTCTTCCTTCTTCTTTGGATATTTTGCTTCTTAAGAGGTGCACTCATAACATAGCGGAATTGAAGTACAGCATTTATCTTTTTCTATACAGATATGGAAATGAAGTCTTCTGAAAATTGTCAAATGACATGTCCCGCCTTCGTTGGAGCGGGAGGGCGTTTTAGTCTTTTACTTACTAAAATCACAGAGTAAATCTGACTCCAGTCTTGCCATGAAGTACCGTATTACCCCAATTAATGGGTTGTGGAGGTCTGGTAGGCAGCCGCTCTTCGTAAAATACTGGTATTCAGCTTAATCTAGCTTGACTAGAAGCCGACCCCAATATAGTTGGGAAAAGGCTAGGTAGGTGATTATGACGACTTACTAAAATCACACCTATGTCGATCAGTTGCACGGCACTAATATTATAAACTTTAGTATATATATACAAATATTAGTTCCGTGCATGGATCGAACACGCAATCCGCAGTGCAACTTACAGTCTCTCAACCACTGCGCCAACCGTGCCGTTAAATCAATCCGTCGATTTTTAATTGGCGGGACTGTACGCTTAACGCTGCCCGCTCATGACTGATAATCGGCGAACGATTTTTTGAAGGTGAAAAATAGGACACACTGATAGTAATAGTGCAACGCACACGGCCTACAAAAAGTCGGTCAGAATATACTATAGGATTATAATATAGTACCTATAATAATAATATGTTCCACAACTTTCACGCAATGCCATCTAGTCCCAAGCTAAGCAGAGCTTGTGTTATGGGTACTAGACAACTGATAAACATACTTATATATTTCTAAATACATACATATTATAGATAAATAACACCCAGACACAAAATAAATGATCGTGCTTATCACACAAACATTTGTCCAGGATGGGAATCGAACCCACGACCTCCGGCATAGCAGTCAGGGCCACTAACCACTAGACCAACAGGCCAGTCAGTAGTATAATATGTGACGATTATCGGACCTACAAAAAGTTTGTCGTGGGCAGCGTTAATGTATTGTTTTCCAAAGGTTATCTCTAAAAGTAATGAACTTGAGTTGGTACCTAAAGTTAGGAGTATTTAAACGCTGTGTTTTCTAAACTTCAAGATAGTATATCTACTGTGGAGGAACGATTGGTACAGACGCAAAATGTTGAAGACATTTTATTATTTTTGTTTACCGGTCCTGTTAATATTAATTGGTGAGTACAATTTAAATTCTTCTTCTTCTTCCTGCCCTTATCCAATATAATTTGGGGTCGGCACAACACGTTTTCTTCCATTCTGCCCTGTCACCCGCTTTAAATTATTATGATTAATGACATTTTTTGAGGCATATTATTTTTGTAGATTACTAAACTCTATATACGGAGGAGCTCGTGACTAAATAATAACAGCCGCACAGGTCGATCTTCAAGGTTAAGCAACGCTTGCCAAGGTTGGCCTGTGGATGGGTGACCATCTTAACATAACGAGTTTCCTCCGTGCCTCGGAAAGCACGTTAAGCCGCCGTTCCCGGCTGTCATTTACAGTCGTTACGGATAGTCAGAAGCCAGTAAATCTGACTCCAGTCTTGCCATAAAGTACCCTGTTACCCCAGTTATTGGATTGTGGAGGTCTGGTAAGCAGCCTATGCTTTACGAGGCACGGAGGAAACTCGTTATGTTAAGATGGTCATCCATCCACAGACCAACCTTGGCAAGCGTTGCTTAACTTTGAAGATCGATCTGTGTTCTATTACTTACACTGAGCCACCAAAAAAAATTTACGCAGTGGTTAAAAACTTTTCCTGTATACTATAAGATAAGAAAGAAACTTGTTTCACTGTCTGTTTAGCCGAATTTGACTGATACGGCTGTAATTATCCAGCCACGAGCTCCTCCGGTAAGAATAGAATAGAATAGAATTTTATTTGATGTCTTATAAGATGTTTATAATATCAGTTAAAAAATAAAGCCTAACATAATCACTGCTGGGGACATTATTAAAGTTTTATCTGCACTCTACCTGATAAACTCCCTCCTAATAATTGATTTAGATTTTGTATAGCCACGCCCACATAACCTCACACTGTAAGATTTAAATAAGTACATAGAATCTTCTTCTTCATGCCGCCCATAATATTACTTAGGGTCGGCGCAACACGTTTTATTCGTCCATTCTGTCCTGTCGTCCGTCACACTATCACTAACTCCCTTTTCTTTTATATCGTTCTTCACACAATCCATCCACCTTTTCTTTGGCCTCCCTCTCCCTATCCATCTATCTATGTACATGTAAATTCAAATCTGTTTTAGTAACATGCATTTTATCCCTCCTCTTCACATGACCATACCAAGAGAAACGATTTCCTTTCAACTTTTCATACACTACACCGGTGCCACTTTCGAACTTCCTCTAATATACTCATTTTTCACTTTATCCTTTCTCGTCACACCACACATCCATCTCAACATTCTCATCTCCGCTACATGCAATCTTTTCTCGTCCATCTTTAATTTCATAGAATAATAGAAGCCGACCCCAATATCGTTGGGAAAAGGCTGGGAAGATGATGATGAATAAAAAATATAATATGACTCCTCCAGACTGTGCACAATGCGACCCTGACTTCGTATTCAGCGAGGAAGCAGGAGGCTGGCTGAAGCTGTACACCGCGCCTGAGACCTGGGAGGAAGCCTTCATGACGTGTCACCAGAACGGTAAGCATCACTCCTCCTATGTTCAGTTCACCAGTAGAACCTGCTTCTTCTTCTTTTCGTATCGCTGCCCTTATCAAACTTTTTCTGCCCAGTATTTGGCAACCTGTATGGCTTTGGCATTGGCCTCGTTTAGATCCTGCAAAGTACAGGTGGTTGTGCAGGATGGACAGCATAGCAAGTGCCGCATGTCCTGGGTAGCTGCTCCACACTGTAGAACCTGCTAAGCTTCAACAAGCGGCAATCTGACTGCTGCGTCTTGTGATACCAGAACGAAGGCAACGAAGGAATTGGGTGGGGTTTAGTCAGTAAAAGTCTGACACGCTCCTCCTGCTCCGCTTAAGAGCGAGAGTAGTCATTCTGATGATTCCCCACTTGAAAAAAAATAATTGCCTGCTGGTTATGTCCCGCGTCATTTTTTCAGAACGAAACCTTCCGGAGTAAAATTGCAACATTATTATCGTTTATAGTTTTTTACACAATTTTTACATTATTATAAGTGGGCTAAATACACCAGAACCAGAGATTGGTGACATAGTATTAGTTAACCTCAAGGCCCAACAATATTTTGCAAGATGATCTAAAACGCCCAGTGTATAAGTAAAGAAATATGCATTTAAACTAAATGTACATTGTAATGTACATTAGGCGTTTAGGAGAACATTTTGTTATTAGATCTGGGCCGGAATGTTGCATGTTACTTTGTGCAATATGTTGTACATTGGACCATACGTTAAGGAGTATAGTCTACCTCCAACTAAATGACTGGTAAAATCTCTGCGAAACAGCCGGGTTCAGACATCATTACGAGAGAAGTGACTCTAAAATGTGGTGTGATGTTGCAGGTGCGGTGTTGGCGTCTCCGCTGACAAGAGGACTAGCTCATGCCATCCAGCTGCAGATGGAGAAGTTATGTGTGAATGACAAAATTTTTCTCGGAACCCATGATATGTACTCTGATGGATATTACGTCTCTTTGGAAGGTCAGTCAAAGTTTGTACATTTTGAAAACGATTATGAAATGGATAAAACGACAATTTTTATTATTAACAAGTTTCTGCTAGCGGCTGCGTTCGCGTTTAAGCTGCTTTTTTCATAAAAACTTTGAACCTCCGTTTTCTCCCCTTTAATTTTTCCTTTCGTTGTCCAAACCTCTACGGTCCGGACTAAGCGTTTCGCTTCGTCCTTCATACCGCGTACATCGAGGGACTGGAACAATCTGTCTGCTGCGGTTTTTCCGTCCGATTATGATTTGGGTGTCTTCAAGGCTAGAGTGAATAGGCTTTTAATAAACTAGTGCGCCTCACCATCGACGATTGCATCACTGTTTACCATCAGGTGGGATCGCAGTCAAGCACTAGTTTATAAAAATTAAAAAAAAAAAAAAAATTCGTTCTTAGTGCTCACCTACGTCATGAAAGGAAACCTTGTGTAACATTTCACGCTAGTTCCAGTGTCCCGATTCATCATCTGCCTAGCCTTTTCCCAACTATATTGGGGTCGGCTTCCAGTCAAGCCGGATTTAGCTGCATACCAGTATTTTACGCGGAGCGGCTGCCTACCAGACCTCCACAACCCATTAACTGGGGTAACACGGTACTTCATGGCAAGACTGGAGTCAGATTTACTGGCTTCTGACTATCCCTAACGACTGCCCAACATCTACAAATGACAGCCGGGACCTACGGCTTAACGTGCTTTCCGAGGCACGGAGGAAACTCGTTATGTTAAGATGGTCACGCTCACGCATTCACAGACCAACCTTGGCAAGCGTTGCTTAACCTTGAAGATCGACCCGTGCAGTTGTTATTATCTAGCCACGAACTCCTACCAGTGTCTCGATTGTGCGTTGATATGTCAGTCAGTATCTCCTTTTATATATAGGTTGCGTTGTGTGTGTGTTCCAGGTGTGCCAATATCTGATATGGCTATAAAATGGGGGTCACATGGCTACACAGCGGGCACCGGAGACTGCCTTACTATGTCTGCCGACGGAATCGCGTATTACTCGACCTGCTGGGCACAACTACCCTTCATATGTTACAGGAAATTCGACACTCAGACTATGAATGAATGTGGTACCTTGGATAACAGTGAGTAA
This sequence comes from Mythimna separata, assembly GCA_030763345.1. NCBI lineage: Eukaryota > Metazoa > Arthropoda > Insecta > Lepidoptera > Noctuidae > Mythimna > Mythimna separata. Next base: position 932,881 of record JAKKIA010000039.1, read on the forward strand.
TAATAATAGTAATAATATTCCACAACTTTCACACAACGCCATCTAGTCCCAAGCTAAGCAGAGCTTGTGTTATGGGTACTAGATAACTGATAAACATAGTTATATATTTCTAAATACATAAATATTATAGCTAAATAATACCGAGATACAGAAACAAATGATCACGCTCATCACACAAATATATTATCAATTTGCCATTTGTTCTGAAAAATAGTGATTATAAAATCATATTTTGTACCGTAAACGTGAGCAATGGTGGCCCAGTGGTAACTGTAGGTCGCGAGTTCCAACCCACCTAGGACCTAGGTGCATTACTTTGTGTCATTAATTTAATCACCGCTGCTCTCAAAAAAAGGAAGACATCGTGAGGAAACCGGCGTGTCCTAGTACCAAAAATTTGAACAAATATTATCTATCATATCCACTAATCCGCACTAGGTGGATTAACGGGTCATTCCCTCTTATAAAGACGAGGCCTAAGTCTTAACAGTGGGAACATTAAAAGGCCAAATAAATAATGCTATTTTTTAATTTGTTATCTAGTGCTTGACTGCGATCCCACCTGATGGTAAGCAGTGATGCAATCAATGCGAATGCTAAAAGAATAGTAAACGTAATTTAATGCAGAGTTACTGCAAACTTTAAATCACAACAGCTACGGGGCCCTAGGTTGAACGAAAGAGAACCGCAGGACCTTGGAAAGACGGTAAAGAAGGAACCGGGCACGGTTTTAGTCAGTAAAAGTATGACACACTCTCTGGCACCGCACAGAACGGGACAGTTGATGATTTCTCATCTAAAAAAAAAAACAGTTTTTGGACTACAGAACAAAATTTATTACAATGTTTCAGATCTTCTTCTTCTTTTCGAATCGAAGGTAAACTCTTTAGATTGTTTGGGCCCAGTAGGTAGCTACGTTAATTAAAATCCTCCATAGTGCAGGTGTTTGGGCACTTGGGTCACTCCATCGTGTGGCTCATGTTTTGTACAGAAGCACCGCACTCACATTGGGTATCCGACGGGTCTTCGAAACCCCATTTGGTCAAATTGTGTTTGCATGTTTCAGATTATCACCTTGATCACCGAACTGGTAGCTGTTACAAGGTCCATCGCGAGAGTGTCAGTTGGGCCCGTGCTTATAGGAAGTGTGAGTCTGAGGGGCCCATCTGGTGATCCTAAATGACGCAACAGAGGTCAGCGTTATCAAAGAAATGTTCCCTGAAGATGTTGATCAGTTTGCCAGATTTCACGCTGGATTTGGAGCCTGGGGAAGAGAACGCGTTTGGACTACTATTGATGGTATGAATAAACTCAGTGTTTAAATAAACTCCGACAATCCTTAAGTTCTCAGTATTCGAAAACTCGCTAGCCAAGGGCGAATTGGCCTTTCGTCAAAATCAAAATGGATTTTCATCAAAACTAACACTAGGTTAGGTGGTGGAGGCGTATGTAAGGTGTTCTGAAAAATTACCATTCATGGCCCGGAATCAAAGGATTTGAAATAAAAAACAACTTTTTTTTACCTATGACTGCGTAGAGAATAAATTAAATTAGAACACAATATCATGAACTTGACTCTGTAATTTGCTCAAAAGTTTTTTGAAACAAGTAAATAGTTTCAGAGCAATTGAGCTGCATTTTCTTCTCAGACACACACAGGCAGACAGGCTGCACGGCAAAAGAAGTTCATCCATCTACCTAGCCTTTTCCCAACTATATTGGGGTCGGCTTCCAGTCAAGCCGGATTTAGCTGAATACCATTATTTTATGAGGAGTGGCTGCCTACCAGACTTCCACAATCCATTGGCTCAAAAGAAGTACAAAACCCTAAAAATATTATTCAGCTGGTTGTAACCGAAAGCTATATGCTTAAAGAGTTGTCTTGGAATGGTCATGTGAAGAGAAGGGGTGAAACGCATGTTACTAAAGTTTTGAGTTTACATGCAGATAGAGGGATGAAGAGAGAGAGAGGCAAAAGTTAAGATGAATGGATTGTGCGAAGAAAAGGAAGTTAGTGATAGCGTGATGGGTACAAGGATAGAATAGAAGAAGAAAAACGTCTTGCGTCGACTCCACATTCACGGCAAAAACTACGACGATAACAAGATTAAATGTTTGTGTGTTTCAGGTCAGAGATTAGAGAATGTGTACAACAACTGGGATCCCACACAGCCTGACAACTTGAACGGCAACCAAAATAGAGGTGCTGTTCTTAAAAACGGCTACATAGATGACATCGGTCCTGAGCAACTGCCGTACGTTTGTGAGAAATCTCCTCAATCGAAACGGTTCGAACCGTTGCCTCCCTGCATGCAAGTCTTAAAGAATTTGTGCCAGGTTTCCATCGCAAGCTAAAGATATAGTGTGTCTCTAAAATATTTTGCCTTTTGCTTTTATTAAAATTAATACAGCATCAAGAAAACTGGTTTTCTTTCTTTCTAACCTTACTGTCATAAATGTATTCCTAAAAAGTCCACCATTCCACATGGGGCCCGCGTGGGGCTAAAGAGCAGGTTTGAGTCCCAGCAGAGAGAATATTATAGGTAAGCCTGGTTAATAGTTATGCTATGTTTCATCCTACTTCCTACTAATATAATAAACGCGAAAGTTTGTACGAATATATGTAACCATGTTTGTTACTCTTTTAAGCAAAAACTGCTGAATGGATTTTGATGAAACTTCACAATAATATAGCTACAATTCATAAAGATATATTGTAGAGGGGCGCGGATAGTATTTCACATTTCACTGTTGCTTTGTGAAGGCCAACCTCCTCTTAAATCCAAGAGACTTTACGATTTACGATAATGACTAGAACTGAGGTGCTTTCCTCCATACTTCCAACTATTAAGACAATCCAAATAGGTGTTGAGGTTAGTGAAATCGTTTTTAGCTACACAACGTAGATAGAAATCGCGAATTATGCGCTGTGTACTCGCCTCGCGAGTTTTACAGTTGCAATTGAAGAAGAACTCGTTTTTCCTTAGCTTTTGTTTTCCTCTTTCTTGCGTCGTACTCCTCCCTGCTTCGCCACTTTCTTTCGTACGATATTCCTCCATCTGTTTCTGTCTCTGGCGGTGAGAAGCGCATTGTATACCGTAGAGTCAAGGGCGGTGCGGGTCTGCTCTTGGATGAGCTGTTGTATAGCAGTTGTAAAATATTGTTTGTTAATTTAAATTACCAAATAATCTTCTTCTTCTTCCTGCCGTTATCCCATATTATTTGGGGTCGGCGCAACATGTTTTTCTCTTCCATTCTGTCCTGTCACCCGTCATACTACCATCAACTCGCTTTTCTTTCATACCAGTCCTCACACAATCCATCCATCTTTTTTTTGCTCTCCCTCCTCCTTCCTCTTCATCCATCTAGATGTATATTCATAACTGCTTTAGTAACATGCGTTTCATCCCTCCTCTTTACATGACCATACCAAGATTTTCTTTCACTGGTGCCACTTTCAAACTTCCTCTAATATACTCATTTCTCACTTTATCTATTCTCGTCACACCACACATCCATCTCAACATTCTCATCTCCGCTACATGCAATCTTTTTTCATCTGTCTTTTTCGCAGCCCAACATTCTGATCCATACAGTTTTACAAATTACCAAACAATATTTTTTATTAATATTCACTAATATATAATACCAGAATTCGATTTAAATTGGGTTATTACAGTAGTACGTCAGTTTTATTATCATGTTCAATTTAATGTTTGATACGAAGTGACCTCAACAATGTAGCTACGTTGAAGTATTGTATATAAATGCCTACCCGTGAGTTCAATAATACGAAAATACTTTATCTGATTGGCAATGATGTTGTTATTGTATAGAGTAATGTACGTACAACTTGGTCACATTAACTTGACGTTTGGCGTCGATGAAATAATGTCCAAAAACAATATAACAACAATAGAGAACTAGCCAAAGTATCGACGCGCGTATCGGTAACAAAGTTGCTGACCATACCTGACACTTGCCGGGCGAGCTAAAGAAATGCGGGGGGAAGTAGGGGGATGCTCGCATTGCAGAGATGCGTCAAGTTAATGTGACTGGATTGTACTTGTATCGTCGGCTTGAGTCACAGAGCAAGTAACTGGCAACGATCGGAGATTCGCATTGCCATGTGCTACCGGCCTGGGGTCCTACATACACCAGCTCGACTTGAAACCTCTATACCTAACTAAATTATAACTAATAGTTACTTATCGGTCTGTTAAAATAACCCAAACAATTCAAAATAAACTTACGAATAAATTTTAATTGAGGAATAAAAATAACGATTTGACAGTTTTTTGCAATAAATTTGCCAAACAGCCATATTTATTCTTCAGATAAAAGTTAACTCACTATTGTAAAATCGGCTCTAAGGCACCTTCCACTTGTCAGCTTCCGGAGCATTAATTTTAATTAGTAAAAGTTACTGATTGTGCATTACTCTTTGATAAAAAATAATGTTTATAATTAATTTCCAATGAGCTATTTTCTTAGAATATGTAGTTATACATTAATCGTAATTAATTTGTGTAAGTTATAAAAGCCGATGTGTTTACAGTTTCTGTAAGTAAGACTCCTGAGTTAACGTTGCTAAGGAAATAACATTGTAAGAATATACCTACTTATAACGCTGCTTGAATATTTGGACATTAATTATAAACTTGGATGTTAAACGAGGTATCTTTTTTTGTAACCATCCTGACTTAACCGCTGGTTCACAGATGCGATACGATGCAGAAAGAAACAAGTTTCCATTTTGTACTATTTAATTCTAATCATTAAAAAGAACATCATCATAATCTGCCTAGCCTTTTCCCAACTATATTGGGGTTAGCTTCCAGTCAAGCAGGATTTAGCTGAATACCAGTATTTAACAAAGAGATTTAAATATTTAGTGTCTTTGAAAAAGAATATGCAAAAATCACATTTAAGTGAAACAACATCAAAAAAAACATCATCATAATCTGCCTAGCCTTTTCCCAACTATATTGGGGTCGGCTTCCAGTCAAGCAGGATTTAGTTGAATACCAGTATTTAACAAAGAGATTTAAATATTTAGTGTCATTGAAAAAGAATATGTAAATATCACATTTCAGTGAAACAAGGAAGGAACAGTCGTTACACATGCTCCTCGTATCTTCAGTGCAATGTGTAAGTCATTAATATGGGACAGGGTAGGGATTATGTGTGGGGAGATAAAGAAAACTACTATACATATAAAAATACTATACATATAAAACTGAAACCCGTTTTCCGTTGTCACGACATAACATGAAAACGGCTTGACCGATTTGGCTGTTTTTTTTTTAAATGTTCCTTGAAGTTCAATGATGGTTTTTACGGAAAGAAAATTAAAAAAAAAGAGTTAGGTAAAGTAGGGTAGTGTAGGGTAGTGTAGGGTAGTGTAGGGAGGTGTAGGGTAGTGTAGGGTAATGTAGGGTAGAGTAGGGTAGTGTAGGGTAGTGTAGGGTAGTGTGGGGTAGTGTAGGGTAGTGTAGGGTAGTGTAGGGTAGTGTAGGGTAGTGTAGGGTAGTGTAGGGTAGTGTAGGGTAGTGTAGGGTAGTGTAGGGTAGTGTAGGGTAGTGTAGGGTAGTGTAGGGCAGTGTAGGGCAGTGTAGGGTAGTGTAGGGTAGTGTAGGGTTGTGTAGGGTAGTGTAGGGTAGTGTAGGGTAGTGTAGGGTAGTGTAGGGTAGTGTAGGGTAGTGTAGGGTAGTGTAGGGTAGTGTAGGGTAGTGTAGGGTAGTGTAGGGTAGTGTAGGGTAGTGTAGGGTAGTGTAGGGTAGTGTAGGGTAGTGTAGGGTAGTGTAGGGTAGGGTAGGGTAGGTAAGGAAGGTAGGGTAGGGTAGCGTAGGATATATAGGGTAGTTATTTGACGGGAGCGAAGACGCGGGTAAAAGCTAGTTACTTTATAAAAAGGCAAAACAAAATGATACTTAACAAATTACTTCAAACGTTAACAAATAAAAGGTTTCATGAGTACGAACTATCAGCCTAAACTCTAACTAACCTAGACCATCGAGAGGGTCGCTAACGAAAGCCAACGTGATTATCAAACAGTACACGACGGGGCGCCAGCCTATGTCCGACAAGTAGCGGGGCAGAGGAGACCGACCTAAGTCGATACAGCTGTTGCACCCGTTTCCGTGCCGGACGCAGACTGCCTATGCTCGGACGGAGCGCGGCCTTTTAAAGGCGGGCCGGGTCCTTGCGTGGTCGCTCGGTGGGCGTTGGAACTGGCGCGTCTCGATGACGTTGTTGCATTACAACAGACTTTTCACAAGCAAATACACGCGTGTTGAGCGGAGCACGCGTGTCTTTAGTGGTGTCGTCTAAATTGCCGTTCCAGAGACATTGAGCTCGATCCTGATTCCCTTCGTAATTGTTAGGCTCACCACTATCCCATTTGTTGTACACGTCTTCTAGTTTGTCTCCTGTAATGACCAAAATTAGGTTAGGTTATGAACATAGTTATGCTTGTCTTTTTTAGTAGGGCTGTAAGATTTAGTATGAAATTTTCTTCTTTATTAGAAGTGACAGCAAGCGGCGTAAGGAAGATCAGTTTATGTCCTGCCATGGGCATCATCATCATCAACATGTCCACTGCTGGAGATAGGACTCCTCCAAGCGTCTCCACAACGACCGGTCCTGTGCGTCTCGCATCCATCGGATTCCCACGACCCTCGCCAGGTCGTCGGTTCACCTTGTGGAAGGCCTTCCGACGCTGCGTCTTCCGGTACGTGGCCATAGGCATCAACTATACATAATAATAAATGTATCTTACGCGGAAAAGTAGTCAAGGCGAAAAACCTGTATGGTGGATACAACGAGTACTACCATGAAGCAATGTTGAGCTTGAAGCCCACCCTTAACAAATTGGTCTCATACCGTGAATGGTAGTCCAGATGCGCTCCCTGCCCCATGCTGCCAGACCTATGTAAAATCCTTCCCACGGCGGGTTCGAACTTGGAGGAGGAGGGAACAAGTCCTTAACGATGCGCATCTCTGCTGCGTCATTCAGGATGACCAGGTAACCCCCCTCCGATGCACATATACTGTACGCGCGGCTCCAAGTCTGCTTGTTGAGATGGATTTTGTAACAGCTACCTGTTTGCTCATTGAGGTGATATCCTGAAACATTTATAGAATACATTAAATCAAGTATTTTTGCTCCGCAGAACGACGAGAACGACGTCATGGAATTGGTAACATTTCTTTTTTATCTGGCCAAATGGGGCTTCCTCGACCCATCCTTAACATAGTGTCAGGGTGGAGCCGCTGTACAGGACATGTGGCATTTGCTATGCTGCTCTTCCTGCGCAACCACCTGCATTTTACAGGATCTTTACGAGGTCACTACCAGAGCTATACAGGTTGCCAAATACCGAGCAGAAAAAAATGTGAGAATAAATTGACACGAAAAGAAGAAGAATATTGATGTGTGATAAGTTATTTGCTCACCGTTATCATAGGTATTACATTCGTTCATAGTTAGATTGTCGGGTTTTCTGTAACATATGAAGGGTAGTGAGTTCGTGCAGGATGTGAAACGACCAATTCCATCGACAGACATCATGAGGCAGTCCAATCCTGTTCCTGGTATATGAGGGAAAGAGTCCAATTTTATCTCCATATCAGTCAGTGGAACTCCTGGAACATGAACACAATAAACATTAACACCTGGTCGTTGCATTGATATTATCAATTTTAAAATGTTAATAATTCGACTGACCTTCTACAGAGACGTAACGTCCTTTAGAGTACAAATCGTGGGTTCCGAGGAAAATGGAACTGTTTACACCAAAGTGTGCCATCTCCAGCTGGAGTGCGTTAGCTAGTCCTTTGTTGAGTGGCGACGCCAACACCGCGCCTGTAACATGAGGCAACGAGTTCTGTACATGACAAATCATAAGCAATGATCATAGGCAGTAGATTCGTTCGCAATGCGGCTGTAGTTTCTTCTCTACAGCCTTTAGTTCTTGATGGTGTCAGTATTGACTACACAGGAACTGCAAAAGACTTGGGTCTTATTCTTGACTCTAATCTTTTGTGGCGTGCGCAGGTCAATGAAGTCAGTCGGAAAGTAAACTTCCCTTCCATTCGCTCAAATGCCTCTAGTGTATCTTGATTTTAAAAATGAAAATCTCTTTCCCAAACTCTTATTCAGCCGATTATAGATTATGCCGACGACGCCTGCTACCTGGATGCTACTGAGGAGCTATTAAACGAGCTTGAGCGATTGCGAAACTTATGCATTTGGTTTGTTTTTGTTCTACGAAAGCATGATCACGTTTCTCGTCTTCGCAAGGAACTCAAGTGGCTCCCTATCTGCCTTCGCAGGAACGCTCGGATTTTATGTCTCCTCTTCAACATCCTACATAACCTAACCCATCCTACATAAAAAATTAAAAAAAAACCTATCTTATCTTTCCTACCTGCGTGACCGTTTTTCTTACGCTCGCCATAGTGACACACCGTGCAGATCACTTCTTAAATCTCCTCCTCATAAATCAAGCTTCTACTCCTACTCCTTTCCCGTCCATGCAGTAAGGCTGTGGAACTGTCTTCAGTCTCCAATACTATGTATTACTATGTATTGGAGACTTGAAAATTATCTCACTGTTTAAAACCGAAATAAAAGAGCACTATCTCTCCTGTGTAGTGTGATAATTGTATACGTAGATAAATTGTAAAAAAAATAGACACGGACAGGCAGCTTGTCGCTGGTTCAACAGATCATAATAAGAGGAGTGAAACTTACCGTCATGGTGACATTTTACAAGGGCATCCTCCCAACCTTCATGCGTCGTGTATAGTTTGAGCCACCCTCCCGCTTCAGAGCTGTACACATAGTCTGACTCGCATCGCGCATGCTCTGGATAAAAATAAATAGTTAATTTCGAAAATGTACAATTTTCTTTTAACACATTCTAATAAATTATGAAGTTCCACAACTATCATATTTTATGAGATATTGCCGCTTTGCTCCAGATTTTAATGATTTTTTCTGTTCTTCTCCTTTATAGAAACAACCAAATCTCTTGGACAAAATTGATGAAAGCACACTTTAACGTTAATCTTGAATGTGGTCCTGGATGAGCGAGCGTGGCTGCAAGTCACGCTACACACTCGCCTTGGTGCGCTCACTCGCTCAGCATACGCAGAATTTCTTGAGAATGTGTACTGACGTTCCTGTCTTTGGTGCATAGCACTCAACAGTTAACTTGAAGAATTTTAACTACATTACTAGTATACGCTTGGAAAGTGGCTTGCCTTGATTCATATATCATAAAAATCATAATGGCGGACCCACTCCTGTATTTATATGACCAAGTGTATTTAGTACGATATAGTACTATTTTGTACCATTTCTTAAATATTTTGCTCCGCCATTATAACGCGTTATGATGGCGGGACCACACCTGTACTCCGAAACCTTAACGTATTTCATCATTCTGATTAAACTAGGATTTAGTACGGATTTAGTTCCTAAAGAAACCGACACTACGTGACGGAAATATGTATAGATTATTTTAATAAAATATATTTTAATGTTTTGGTATTTATGCCGCCTGAATATTTATATGAGCGAGAATGCTTCAAGTTAAAAAATGCAGTCTGTTATATTTCGTACAGGCGCTTTATTATTAACTAGCTGTCCCCTGCGGTTTCACCCGCATTTTTCGTTAGTGCTCCGCTCCCGTGGGTCGTAGCGTGATAGTATATAGCCTATATATAGCCTAGTGTTAGATTCCTCGATAAATAAGCTATCTAACACTGAAATAATTTTTCAAATCGGACCAGTAGTTTCAGAGATTACCCTCTACATACAAACTTACAAATTTTACCTCTTTATAATATTAGTATAGATTATGTTTTATTTGTTTTATTATAAAACACTATGTTAATAAATAATCTTGTTAAGGTTACACATTATGATTATTATAATTATATTAGTTGGAAATATGTGATAGTGCCTGTGCTTAATACTTTAAATGGCAATTCATTCTCGGCTGAACAGCTTTACCAATAAAAAAAACTCAATTTTAAACACTTTTTTTTTAATTTTAATAATATATTAATTCAATCTCGCCTGATTAGGTTTCAATGTTAATCTTTACATTATTGTTTATACAACATTATTTATATAACTGAAATTATCACACCTTTATATTCCCTAGTCAGAAAATTAAGTAAAAGTATTGAAGGTTTTTAAAAAGTAATATATAACAACCTGTATAACTAAATATATTAGTCCGGTGCTTGGGGCGTTAAATCATAAAAACCTAGAACTTTTTAATAGTGGATGGAGTTAAAAAAAAAAATGTCATGTGTAGCAAATAACAAGCGTAAAAACATTTACCTACCTATTAAAAAATTGTGTTCTTAATTTTTATTGTGATATTTTTTTACTATCCAAAAAATTATCTTAAGTCGAAGAAAATATTTGACGCGGATAAAAATATAAAAGTTTAACCCTTAACTTGGCAAAGAAAAAAAAATTGAATAACTGTTTTTTTTTTCAAATAATCTTTTTTTATATGAACATAAAACGTAGAGAAAAATAATAAAAAAAATCAAAGCCTTTTGTTTCCTGAAATACCTTCCGTATCCTGTGAGATACATTGCCATGTTTGTAAGGAATGACTATCTCAGGTGAATGTATCCCACAAGACACACTGCCAAAAAAAGGTAGTAGTACAAATGGTATATGAAATAATGATTTTTAATTGGTTAGATCATATATTCTTGCTTAACAAGAAATGACTGGTTGTGAAAAGTATAAAAACTATTTCTGCCAAGTATTTAGCATAATCTGACTACTTAGTAGATAGTACATGACACAGTAGTTTGATTTTTGGTACATAGTTTGCACCTTCCTTCTGTTCCAAAAGTTGCGAAGTGGCTAAGCTGGTCACTGCAAATTATTTAATTATTATAATTAGCAACAGGTGCTTTTATTGGTTTTAATGAGGACCCTCTACATTATTATCCGTATGTTTCGTGGTGGTTCTGAGGAGTAATAATAAGTTTTTGGCAATATTGTATCTGAATTTGAACCATTACCGATGTTTCTCCGGTATAAAATCCAACTATTTGTATTAGATAATATGTTTAACAACTGTGATATCAACAATGGTAGGTACCAGCGTTGTCCCCTCAGTTCAGTTCTATAGAGAGCAATTAGAACATCAGCTCTATCAACACCGCCTATATGGGCGTTGTAATGTTTTATAATTTCAGGATAAGGCATCGTTAACCTCATCTTTTTCTCCTTGTTTTTCTTTGGATCGTTGATTTGCGATGCGGCACTGACATATTTATTGTCGTACCGATACCAATTGTGTCAAATTTTGCGCGACTGGTAGAGTGAGTGGAGACGCTAGCAATGGTGATGCAGTGACCACTTTTTGGACGTCTATTACTTCATCGTTGGATAGCAGGTTGAGATTTTTCATCGAAGATGGTAATGGAGGCCATCAAGGTGATGATTTGTTGTCTACCCTATGTCGAATTGAAAATTGCCGGGTTTCATTTTCAGACTCCGTCGATGAATCGTTTTCTTTACGCTCAATTTTGGCACAAAGCTTTCTGCCCCTTATAATGGAAGGCTGTACTTCGCCCTAAGATAAACAAGCTTAATAAACTACCATGCGAAACGAAAATCAAAACAAGCAAACGTTCCATAAAAAGACCAGAAACCAAAAACCAGATATCAAACACTAGACAATAAAAATATGCACAGACTTTTGCCATGTCATTTTAAAAATCTATTTTGTCTCGACCGGGAATCGAATCCTGAACCTTTTGTTTTATTTTAACACCATCGCCACTACGCCACCATAAAAGTAATCAATACAAAATAATAACAATCAGAACACTATAAACGTGGCAGTGTGCACTACACGATACATTACACCAAACCATAAAAAAACCAGTAAACATGGCAGTGTATCCTGTGAGATACATAACAGTTTGGCTCTAATTTACTAAACCAAATATACAATTTCGCATCAAAATTCATTCATTTGACACGTATATACTAATGTACATTACCGTGACATGCACAGTTATTAGATTATAATGTAAAAACAATATAAAATATTAATTATTTTAACTTTGTCGGGGGGTCCACTTTGAGTGGGTTCAGCATTTGGATTATAATTGAAAAACGGTTGCCTCAAATTGACATGATATGACGTAAATGGGTTCAGAAACAGTTCCTTTCTTAAACAGTAGGAACATTTCGTTTAAAGTAAAAATATTTTTCTTAGTATGATTTTTCAAAGTTGACTGTATCCTACAGTGCACATCGTCAAGAAAAGGGTTAAATAACCAAAAATGTTGCTCATGAATAAGTACGTACGTTAAGTTAGTTTGTATACGCAAAAACATTTTACAACTTATAGTACATTACTAGTAATCCCCGCAGTTTCACCTACGTCCTTGGTTACTATTCCACTCCTTTAAGTCGTAGCGTAATGTTAACTTAAAGCCTTTTTCGATAAATAGGATCCAACATTAAAATATTTTTTCAATGCGTACTATTTTAATCGTAATTTTTTTTTTTTCAAAATCTAGAACACTATTTTTTAATAGATAAACTATTGTATGCTTATTATTAGCTACACAAACCATTTTTACTTTTTTGAATCCATCCACAGTAAAAAAAAGTTCTAGGTAAAAATTCCCAGACTCCGGACTATTAGGAAAAATATAAAATCCTTGTAGAAGAACAGATGGGGATGCAGTAAAAATAAATCTATTAACAACGCGCTATACATTTTCCTTGAAACGATACTAAAAGGTGACAAAGGCTTTTGACTGCGTCAATCATGAAATGCTATTAAATAAATTGGAGGCACATGGAATTCGAGGCACTGCTAGAGATCTTATAAAATCATATTATTTTAAGTAATAGAGAACAAGAAACTTTAATATCTAGCATTTGCCAATCACTAACATTAAAAAAAAAAAACATATCCACACCAATAAAAGGTACCCAAGGTGTAGTCCAAGGGAGTATCTTGGGTCACCTGCTATTTATAATATATATCAATGTCCTTCCAAAGTCCATCAATGTCCTTCCAAAGTCCATCATCGGCTTCAGTGATGTAGGAGTATATACGTGGTATACTTATACATATTATGACGATTACAACTCTTTCGTCGAATCGAATCGTTATATCTCAAAAACGGTGGCTCTTAGGAAAAAAAGTATTTAGACATTTTTATAGATAGTTGTCTGATCTACAATTTTTGTCTGAGCTAATTTTATGATAAAACTTATCATTTTGCTGAAAATCGCGAAAAACCCATTTTTGTGACCTTTGACCGCGTTTATTTTTTTTTGCACGTGCCGGATCGATGAGGACTTTTTACATTTCCTTTATAATAGTGTATTGAATAATCCTACCAATTTTCAGCTAAGTGCGAATTATTGTAACCTTGGATGTCTAAATTGACCGGACTATATGTATACACTATGCGTTATCGTCTACTATTAATTGGCTAAATTTAAATGAACTTAAAATAAACTTACTCAAAATAACTATATATTGAACTTCAAAATTAAAAAATCTATTTCAAAATATTGCAGATGGTGAGAATTTATTAAAGAAAGAATAAACGCTACAAAGTTTTTAGGATTACACATAGGCTCTGACATGACATGGAAGACACATATGGAAACAAGTGTGTACAAAATTAAACAAACCACAATTCATCATTATGCTTTGTGTATGCTTTGAAAAATTGACAATCAGAATGCACTCCTATCCGCCAACCATGCCTATGTTGGTTCATATTAAGATAGGTATAGGTATTATGTTTTGAGGTAAAGGGACTGAGAGAGAATCAGTTTTTAAAGCCCAAAAGAAATGCATCCAGGCGATCTGTGGACTGAAACCCACTGACACCTGTAAACCTCATTTCATAAATCTAAAAATTTTGACATTCCCCCTTATTGTATATATTTGAATTAGCTTTATACGTAAAATTCTTTTTTTCGTGTAAATTTTTTCTCTCTCTTTTATTGCACCTACCACTAATATTTTCTGCATTACCCAAAGGTTGACTGGTAGAAAATGCCTAAGGCATTAAGTCCGCTTTTGTACCTTTATGTGCAAAAAGTACTAAAAAAAAATACATAAATATAGAACACTGTAAAGTGCTCGACATACCAGTATACTTTGTGCAACAAGTCATAAAACACTTATGTTCGACAAGAGTGCATTTTCTATGGGCCCTAGAATGTATAATAATAAGATACCCAAATAATCAAATAATTCAATCACCTTCAAAAATAAATTAAGAATAATCTCATTTATATAAAGCCTATGATTCAATTAAAGATTATCTAAATGAAAAATGTAATTAATATAATGCAATATAATTAATTAAGGTATAATAAAATTAGTGTGCTTGTGTTTAATCTATTCTAAATATTAATTGTAATGACGAAATGCATGCATAATTATTTATTCGTAAAATATTAGATTTTTGGGGCTGTATTATTTGCACACCGCTAATGGTTGGGTATTGTCAAAAGAACGATTATTTTATTTCACCATCTAACGTTTTAACCGTACTCCAGGAAAAAAAAACACTCACCAGTTAAAATTAATAAGAGTGGTACACAATAAAAATAATATGCCTTCAACATGTTTGTGTGTTTGTTGGTTCACTGCTGAAGTTGAAGTGTCTCTCATTTCTAACGTTAGGTAGCTATCGTCGCCCATGATCCGAACTAATCAAGTTCAAATGTTTTTGAGATAACCTTTTCAAAAATAATATGATTATGACTTGAAAAATTATAAAAAAAAATACCTTATTTTTATTATGGTAGGTGAATGATCAGAATGACTTCTCCCACTTTTGGGCGGAGCGAGAGGTTGTGTCAGACTACTGACTAAACTTCTACCCCGTTCCTTCGTTGCCTTTGATCTGGGGGACACGGTGACAACCTTTCGGACTTTCCATGTTCCCCAGAGGCTTCGGCCCTGCCGGGTACCTTCAGTTTGCTGACATCAAAATCATCAAAACAACGGATCATCCGTTGTTTTTTTTTTGCCAGGTCCCATAGATAAAGAAGAATTCCACGCATTGAGTGATTCAGATGCTTTATAAGTTTACTTTATATTAAATTTCAAACAACCCAAAGGGCAATGGAAAGGGTATATTCTTGATGTAATCACGCAAGAATAAAGATATCCGTAGGAGAACCAAGCTCACCGATATTGCACAAATGATTGCCAAACTGAAGTGGCAATGGGCAGGGCACTTTGCTCACAGAACAAATAGTTGATAGGACCGAAAGGTTCTGGTGGCAACCGCGCACCGGAAGACGTAGCGTTGGAAGGCCTCCATATAGTGGACCTTTTTTACTATTTAGAGTTAAAAAATAAATTTGATAACCAACAATAGAAATTAAAACAACTCATGCATCTTGTAAAAATATGATTATTTTGACAAAACCTCTGTTGTCGGTAACTTAGTAATTTTGTCGGAGGTTCAGTATCCTATTCGGAAGTTTAGTTTTATTATTCGGAGACTCATTTTTTAGGGTTCCGTAGCCAATTGGCAAAAACCCTTATAGTTTCGCCATGTCTGTCCGTCCGTCCTCGCTTAATCTCTGTGACCGTTAGCTCTAGAAAGCTGAAATTTGGTACTAATAATTTGGTTTTATTAGAAACGTGCAATCCTCGGTGATCTCAGTAGCGCTTCCGAAAGAGTGAGACGTAAAATGTGCATGGACAAAACCAAAGTCATGGTGAAAATCCATGTAGCACCTACTCCTATCAAGATCGGAGACTCTATACTCGAAGTTGTGGATGATTACGTTTACCCGAGACAGCTGAAGGTCCAGTAGGGTAGGTCTAACTTAGAAAAAGAGGTCAATCGTCAAATCCGATTCGGCTGGGCAGCGTTCGGAAAGCTGCACGGTATCTTTTCATCCAACATACCATAGTGTCTCAAGACAAAAAGCCTATGACCAGTGTGAGTAGCCAGTGATGACATATGGATCCGCAACGTGGTCGCTCACAATGGGCATCATCAGAAAGCTAAAAGTCACCCAATGTAAAGGGCTATGCTCGAAGTTTCCTTGTGTGATCACGTCAGAGATGAATATATCCGCAAGAGAACCAAGGTTACCGATCTAGCCCGAAGAATTGCCAAACTTAAGTGGGGATGGGCTGGATACATTGCTCGTCAACGCAGCGCTGGAAAGCCTCCCGCAAGGTGGACCAATGAGGACCAGGTGAGAGTCGCGGGAATCCAGTGGATGCGAGACGCACGGGACCGGTCGTTGTGGCGACGCTAGGGGGAGGACTATGTCCAGCTGTGGACGTCTTTCGGCTGAGATGATGATGATCAAATGTTGACATCAATTGTTTTGAATTGTATTAAAAATAAAGAGACATGCAATTGCAGCAATCCCGGAAAATTAGGTATCATTGATTCTAAGAATTCCATGACCTACCTCCATAGTTCTTCATATCTTATCTATATGATTATATAAAAATGAAACCCGTTTTTCGTTGTCACGACATCACATGAAAACGGCTTGACCGATTTGGCTGATTTTTTTTTAAAATGTTCCTTGAAGTTCAGTGATGGTTCTTACGGAGAGAAAAATTTAAAAAGAAAGAAAGTTATGTAAAATAGGGTAGTGTAGGGTAGTGTAGGGTAGTGTAGGGTAGTGTAGGGTAGTGTAGGGTAGTGTAGGGTAGTGTAGGGTAGTGTAGGGTAGTGTAGGGTAGTGTAGGGTAGTGTAGGGTAGTGTAGGGTAGTGTAGGGTAGTGTAGGGTAGTGTAGGGTAGTGTAGGGTAGTGTAGGGTAGTGTAGGGTAGTGTAGGGTAGTGTAGGGTAGTGTAGTGTAGGGTAGTGTAGTGTTGTGTAGGGTAGTGTAGGGTAGTGTAGGGTAGTGTAGGGTAGTGTAGGGTCGTGTAAGGTAGTGTAGTGTAGGGTAGGTAGGGAAGGTCGGGTAGGGTAGCGTAGGATATGTAGGGTAGTCATTTGACGGGAGCAAAGCCGCGGGCAAAAGCTAGTACACTATATATCACTTCATATAGCACTTTGAGGAAAACACTCTTCCAAAAATAAGAAGATTAATATAGATAATAATCGGGTCGTATTGTCGGTTATTCATATAACATTTGACATCGATATCTATTTTAAAACAAACAAAAAAAAACTTATTCATCCTTATCACTTAGGTATATGTAACGAACATTACATTATACATTAGCTGTTGCCCGCGACTTCGTCCGCGTTAAGTTCGTAAAACTGCACAAAAGTAACTTATATCAATCCTATACTTCGATTAATTCCGAAAACATCTGATTCGTTTTACATAAAACTGTTCAAGTTAAAACGACAATTAGTACTTTTTTAGTAGGGAAATCATCTAATGACTTCCCGCCAACTTGTGTGGAGCGGAAGGGCGTGTCAAGACTACCTAAGACTCACTCCTATATTCCTTTCTTGCCTTACCTACGTTTCAGGGTCTCCATTTCAGAAGCGAAACCATAGCCCCAGTGTTTCATATTTAGGTTTTTTTTTAAGATGAGGAATCATCAGAATGACTTCTCCCGCTCTTGGGTGGAGCGAGAGGGTATGCCAGATTTTTACTGACTAAACCCCACCCCCGTTCCTTTGTTTGTTCAATCTTGGGACACCGAGCTTACCTTTCGGAATACCGATCCACGTTCCCAGAGGCTTCGGCCCTGCCGCGGGCCCCTACAGTTTGCTGACATCTCCTTGAGGCGCGCGTGGAACCGTTGAAGACTTGGCTCGGTCTGGGTTATTACCGGACGGCGGGACGGCAAACTACCCAGTGCTCGCCGTCCGCAAGCTCGCGCCTACGCTGGTCGGAAATCAGGGTCGTGATCCTGGCGGCGACGGGGGCGTGAGGGTCGTTCCCTCTCGCGCTTGCGGTCGGCCACCTCCTTCGCTAGCATTACTACTATTATTACTTCGTAGAAGGAGGCGACCGCCCGCCCTTCTCGCTTCGGACTATGGCCTGTACCAGGGCCCGGCGCGAAAGACTGCCGTCACCGATAGCCTCCACGAGGACACGGCGGTGCTCCGCCAAAGCGGGGATACCTCTACCGTGTGCTCCACCGTGTCCTCCGGGCGATCCACATTGTCGCGACACCCGATGCAAGAGCCTCCTGAACTTACCGTGTCTGGTGAGGACTTGCGTCATACGGATTGTGAGGACGCCGTGACCTCTTTCCAACCACTACTCAAATAGGAGACTTACCGCCGCAATGACGGCGTGCCCAAGTTTTTTGTTTGGGTGGGGAATCATCAGAATGACTTCTCAGAAGGTGAGTCAGACTTTTACTGACTAAA